>CM054059.1:433096166-433441166 GCA_028641055.1 Alopecurus myosuroides | reverse complement strand
TTGGGCAAGGAGGCCCAAAAGTGGACCCTCCATGCGGCCAGATTCCTTGGCCGCGTGAGAGGCCCCCTTTTGGCCCCTGTGGCCCCAATTCCTTCCATCTTCGACATACCGACTCCGCCTTGACCTAAAACCGACTATAAAAGGGTCCCCCGTACCCTTACGGAGGGGAGCGCCGCCAAAACACCAAAACAGAGACCTGGAGTTCCAGATTGGAGGGGGAAAACTCCGGCGGGGCGCCGCCGGTGTGATCTCCTACCCCTCCAACGTCATCTCCATCGACATCTCCATGAAGAGGGAGTAGTCCACCCCAGGGCTATGGGTTTGTGGAAGTAGCACTTGTATCTCTCTCTCTATGTGCTTCACTAATTAGATCCGTATGAGCTGCCTCACATGATTACGGGCACCGTTGTAATTCCTATGTGGTGGATCTTTTCTATGAGTTATTGAATCTGAGATTGTAATTGTTTCTCTTGAGTTATTTGAGTAGATGTATCTTATGTACCCTGTTCTTATTTGCTAGCTTTGATCAATCTAGTTCTTGAGAGCGTGTGTGGGGTGATGGGTGCATTAGTTGTAGTAACGGGGGGTGGCTAGTGCTGTGAAAGTGACAGAAGTTCAGCGATCCACTTAGGTTTTGTTAAACCTTTCTTAGTTACCTCACTAGGGATAAAAAGGAGTACCTTGTTACCGGGGATTTGAAGTGACAGTAATCAATCTCCATGACTAGATCTAGCAAGTTCTTACTTCAACTTCATGTCACATTTCTTAAAGCTATACTCTGGGTTTTCCCTTAATTATCGAGGTGTTATGATTTATTTCGCATCTTGGTGGAGTATAAGAGGGATCAATATGACCGTAGAGATCTCTATGCTAGGACGTGATGCCCATAAGAAAGTACTCAATGTTAAACATGTTATTGTAATCTCACATGTAATTCTTTATGTCCACCGTCTACCACTTTATTTGAGAGAATGCAAGTGTGAAACCTTGAACCCCGGTCCTATTTTAAATATAAGAAAACACTCTAGTTACTTTGCTGAAATTTACTTTACTTGCACTTTACTTTACTTGCATCTCCAATTCGAATTTACATTATCTCCATCACCACTTGCATCACAAAAATACAAAAACATCCATTGCATATTTATTTTCTAATTTGCATTTAGTAGTAGATTTAATTATTGCACATTTACTTTCAGTTTTGCATTGCAATTTAGAAGTCTCACACCTTGTGCTTGGCAACAACTTGGTGAGGTTGAGGGCCCAAAATTCTCTACTTGTTTGCAGGATCCTGGAGGAAGCTTGGAAGACAACTGCTGAAATACTGGCTCCCCAAGAGTTCGATATAAACCCTCGAGTCACCCTCGTGGGGAAGAAGGCTTGCCACTAGCTACACACTCGGCACTTGGAGTCTCAACCTAGCTATCAGCTGCTCGAGTTGCGCCCTCAACGCCATGAGGTCCGCGCCGGTGGGAGATGGCATGCCCAGCTGCTCGGTGGCGCCAACGCAAGCAGCCAGTATAGCCGTTGACGTGGAAGGATCCACGTAACCCGGAGTGTTCCGGGGCATGTCGTAGGCTTGTGGAACTTGCGAGGCGCCTGCTCGTCCACCACTTCATGCGCAGCGGGCGCGCTTGTCCCGGCATCGATAGCCGGGCCCGTCACCGTCACCTCCACGCTGTCCGCAGAGCAGCCAGCTGGCTTTCGCGGGCGGCGATTACAGCAGGAGGATCATCCGCGACGAGCACCTCCTCCGGGAACTCGCGGATGACGGTGGTGGCGACGTACACCGAGTGCGCGCCGAAGGAGAGGACCGAGCCGCTTGCAGGCATGGGCCTGCCGCCGAAATCGTCGGTGTTGTCGGAGACGAAGTCGAAGAAGCCGAATCTGTGGACAAGGCCACAGACCATGCGCTCCCCCGATGCAGAAATCGGTCCCGTCCAAATATGAACCCCACCCAGCGCCGCTGCTGGCCCCACGGTGGGCTCCAACTGTCATAGAGTGGTGAAGACAGATGCCATGGGATGACATAAGGTTGGGGCCGATGTACGCAGTAGGTATTCGGGGAGGGATCGCACGTCGAGTAGACGCGCACAGAAACACTGAACACGTCGATCTACCCAGGTTCGGGGTCTTTATGTGGAGGTAACACTCCTACTCCTTCCTGTCTCTCCGTATATGGTTTTACAGAGTAGCCACAGTACAAGTTCGGCTCTCTGCCGAGTAGCCAACCTCTATTTCTCTCTGTGTGTGGCACTAAGGGTCGCAATAAATGCTCTGAGGTCCAACGTCCCTCGCGCAGGAGGGGTCTGGGCACCTTATATACTTGTACCCAGTCGAGTAAACAACGATTAAAGGTACACGAAGTGACATCTCTACTGTGACACGGAGCACGGCTCCGTGTTCCCGCTGACGCTGTTGCGAGAAGTCGCCGCGCCGTCCGGCTGACAGGACTTGTCCACCCTGTCAGTCTCACAGAGTAGGTCCCTGACACGTCTTGTCCCCCTTGTCAGTGACAGGACATGACAAGTGCCTACCCTACTGTACCCACGTCATAGCGCGGATAATCATGTTCCTTGTAACTTGAACCGCACGCCTATACGGCTGCGGGATACGCGTGTCAGAACGGCTCCATTGACTTTGTGCCCGAGCAGGATTGCTGCCCATCTACTCGGACCACCTATTCTCTACTCGGATGATTATGATCTTCCTCGTTATCTTTTCTTGGCCTTCAATACTTTCCAACGAGTAGAGTCTACCGGATACCAGATACCCGGGTAACCGCCTACCCGGCAACCAGTACTCTGACTTCTGTTTTATCACTTGCATTAGGCCTACTCGAGGGTAGCCCCCCGACATTATCTTCTCTTGGCCTTCAATACTTATCACTGAGTAGCGTCTACCGGATATCAGGTACCCGGGTAGCCGCCTACCCGGCAAACAGTACCTTGATCTCTATTTTACTACCAGTCTTACCCCTACCCGGTGGTAGCCCCCCGACATTAGTCCCCGAAACTGGTAGAGTCCAGTAAACTTGTTTGTTGGGCCCTGCCAGCTTAAACCAAATTGCCTCTGTGAAGAAGTGTGGCTGAGTTGCTCCTCAACTCGGACACTCACAATCTTTCACTCAAATTTCTCTGATTATGGTCTTTGGATAATTCTTCTCGGTGCCGATTAAAACACGCGATGCAGAGTTCTGCCGAGAACTTACACTTAGCAAAATTTTCAACACGCTCCCGCTCGATCCAGAGCGTATCCATCTTCTCGTGTCCAGGGTGGGCACGTGTCACGCATCCGCGCCCCCCACGCCTCGATTCTGCCGTTACAACGTGCCACGCGCCCATCACTGCGCCTGGGGCCCACGGCCCATTGTGTCACTTCGCTCGTGTACTCGAGAGCCCACGACGCACGTTGTGGGATTAACTGCGCCCGTTACGCGCGCATATCGCTCTGTGTGCGTTTCTAACTTGCAGTTAATCCCCACACCGCATGATCTCGACCACGATTGATCCCATTTAGTAACTGCAGTCACGGCGAGATAAATACCCCCGCGCCGTCCTCGTCATCTCTTTCCTCTCACTTTCCCCAACTCACGCCTCCCTCTCTGCCTCCACCTCAGAGACCAGCGCCGCCGCGAGCTCGCAGCGTGCCACCGTACGGAGAGCAAAGGGAGGAAGAGAGACCCACTTCACGCGCCTCCGTCTTCACCATCATCTTCATCCTCAACGCGCCCGTTCCTTCCTCGACAGGACCGCAATGGAGATCGAGAACCTCGCTGGAGAACACAAGGAGGAGGCGGCGCCAGCGCGCGCCGGCTGGAAGGGCTCGGACGTCACGGCAGCGGACTGCCAGTGGCTGGTGAACACGAGCCATGTTCCTTCCGGCGTGATCTGCCGCCCCACGGAAGGGAGCTCATCCCTACTCCCGAACCCGATGAGTATGTCGTCTTCCTCAGTCATTTCAAACGGGGTTTCGGGCTCCCCACTTCCAAATTTCTCCAAGATTTCCTCCTCCACTTTGGCATTCAACCTCAACATGTGCCCCCCAATGCGATTGCTAAGCTATCCACCCACGCCGCAGTCTGTGAGGCCTTTTTGGGTGTTTATCCCACTATTCATACCTGGGCAAGGTACTTTTTCCTCCGCCAGCAGAGTGTCCCAAATCCGTCCAATCCTATAGCTCCAAGGGCGATGAGTCAGACGGGTAGCGGCATGATGCTGCAGCGCTCCACCGGGCACCACCCGCGAGTACTCGGACTGGAGACCTGCCGCAAGTGGCAGAGGGGTTTTCTCTACGTGAAGAATGCCTCTCCCGCAGAAGGAGAAGAAGACGTGGACGGGATCAAATTCCTGAGTTCCAGAATGCTCCTGCTGCGGGGCAGAATTGGGGGTACAACCCCAAGAAGACGGTGAATGATGTTATCCAGATTGACAAACGCCTGGAGCATTTGGTGAAGGAAGAACTCCTTCAAGACGATCCGGTGGCCTGCTGGATGGAGCGCCGAATACTCCCTCTTTAGCACTGGGTACACAAGATGTGCTACATGGGTGGCTCCCGTGACTGCACCCAGACGACCACCTTCGAGCTCTCCAGACCAGAGGTGGCGATATGGGCGAAGTCCATTCTGCGGACCACCCTCACCGACAACTGGTTCTACGGCTTCGTGCCGTATAGCCGCACTAAGCGCATCCCCCAGGTGAGTCTCCTTCTCTGTATGCTTAATGTTTGCATTCGGTACCGGATAGATCCCCTCTTAGCCTCATATGCTGTAACGCCCGGGGTTTTCCCCCAATTAGTTTGGTTGTTGTTTTTTTTCTCTTTGCATCGTCATGCATCATATCACATGGCATAAATAAAATTATTTCTACCATATTTTAAATGGTTAAAATCTGCTTTCTAAATCCCTAAAACAACTTATTTTATTCTATTTTTTTCTGAAAGAAAAATGATTAAGCAAAAGAACAAAAAAATAAAATAAAGATGTCTTGGGCTGGCCCAACCAGCCCACCAAACCTAACCCTAAGCCCACCCATCCCCTCACGCACACAACACACCACCCACGCACGCACCTGACCAGAACCCACCGCACACACGCACTCCAGGGGATCGAACCCATCGATCCCTAACTCCAGCACTCCCTGCCCCGCTCGCTCTCGCTCGTCTACCTCCTCCCTAACGAGCGCCGCCAGCCCCGATCCCCTCTGCCTCCTCCCGTCGCCTCCTACTGGTCCGAGCGCCGCCGGCCGTCGCCTCCCCTGCACCTCGCCTCCCTCCTCCCGAGTCCGGCCACCCTCCTCCCGTCGCCCTCTCCTCTCGCAGCGCCCCTTCCCCGCGAACGGCCGAGGCGCCCCGCCGGAGGTCCTCCTCTCCCCGCCATGGCCGCCGTCGGCCAGTGCTCCCGCCACCTGCGCCTCCTCCCGTGGCCGCCGCCCGCCGCCGGTTCCCCTCCTTCCTCCATCCCCTCACCGTTCCGGCCGACCGCTGCTGCTGCTCCCTCTCTCTGCTTGTTCCAGATTCCTCCTCTAAGGGTGCTGCCTCCAGCGAGCAGTTGGGCGCTGGGAACCCTCAAGGAGCAGAGATGGACACAGTGATGTGTTTGGAAATTTTGGAGACTTGGTGGTGATCGGTGTCTATTTCCGCTTGTGGAGTTTTGCTTTCTGCCGGGATGAACCAAGAATCCACCCTCGCACCAAAATACTTCTGAATCAAAGAGGGGCCTGTAGTGCTGCTGCTGCTGCTCTTTCTCTCGCTATGCTGGTTCCCGATCCGTCCTCTAAGGGCTGATCCTCGTCGACCTTTGCTCGTTGGTTGTTCGACACAAGTCTCGCAAGAAGAGTGGTGCTTCCCGGGTACCCATCTGTGCAGGTGCTATGTTGTCGTGACCGTGGCCTTCGTGCCCGTGTCCTCGTGACCGTGATGCCGCCATGATCTCCTAAAAGGATGCTAAGAGTACCTCGACGACGACAAGAACTACTACCTCGACTACGACCGTGCCAAGATCGACCCCGAGCCGTACCTCGACGACAAGATCTTCGTCGACAAGTTCCGCTACCTCGACAAGATCTACCATGTCCGCTTAAGTTGTCGCTTCGTGCGTGCCTTGTTCCCCGAAGCCGCCCTGTGCACAATCGACCCCGAAGATGACGATGTTGCGGTTCCTCCGTCGACTACTTCGACTACTACGCCTACTTCGGCTACGGAACGGGAACGACGACGTGAACGACTACACCGCCGTGAACCTCGCCGTGTCCGCCTTGCGTCGGACGCCTTCGTGCGTGCCATGAAGCCCTGAGACCGAGACCATCAAATTCACCACCGACCCGAATGCGATGATGTTGCGGATTCGGCCACGACTACGTCGACTACGGAACGGAACGGCTACTTCGTCTACTTCCCTTCCTTCCCCGACGTCGACTACTTCCTCTGCTACTACTACGTCGGCTACTTCGTCCACGTCCCGAACACTCCGGCGTTGTTCCGAAGATCTCCTCCTTCCCGGCGTCAAACCCGAAGATCTCCCCTCCACACGTGTGCACCCCAAACCCAAACCCCTATACCTATGCCCTATTTTCTATAACATATCAACTATAATTAAAATGTCATCTCATTCATGTGTTGCATTGCATTTTTGTGGGTAAATAAATAACGTGAACCTCCTAAATTAAATGTTGGGCTTCCGGCTCAATTTAAATTGATTTAATTGCATGAATCATAACTAATTCATTTTAACTCCAAATTTGAAAAGTAAAATATGTTTTCCAATCAAAATTCCCTAAACTTTGCAAATATCAACTTTGTTTTCCATTTTGAATAAATTAAATTGCTGAAAACAACTATTTCTTAATTAATGCATTAAAATTGCTAATTTAATAACTTGCTCATTTTAATTCCAAATCCAACAAATAAAATATGTTTTCATATCAGGAAAATGCACTTAATCTGTTCATGCCATCCATGTTCATGTTTGCACCTTGCATTTTGCATTTGTAGTAGTGTTATGCATGTTCACCTATTAAATAAATATGGAATGTGTTGGGGTATTTAATTCAATTGTTGCCCTATTCCATTTAATATTGCTTAACTCACCTATTTACTGTTTTCCATGCGAAACAACATTTAATATTGATGGTTAGCTAAACAACTTGAACCAATAATTATTTCTCCGGACTCCAGTTCCGATTAAATTGCTTAAGTTGTTTCCTCTCCGTTGCATCTTGCCATGCCATGCATATAAAAATAGGATCATGCTGGATCTTTTGCCATAGTAGTAATTGTTGCATCCGGTATTTGTTCTAGTTCGTTGCTTCTTCGCGGATAGGACGCTGAGATGATGTGAGCAACGACAAGTTCTGCGGATGTACCTCTACCTTGCTGGATCTCAGGCAAGTATACTCACTTGCCGCCAAATGGCTGCCTTTCATCACTTGTTACCGATTCTTTCCGTTGTTCTTATTCTAGCCTGTTGATTCGATGCTTGTGTCTCGATCCTATCATATGTTTACCTTGCAGCCATGATATAGCCTTTCCTTCCACTTCCTATTAACCGTTGCTTGTTTACCTTGTTGGCCCTCGTGTCGTAGTTGCATGCTTAGGTTTGTTTGTGCTCGAGTCTTGTTGTCCTTTTCCGTATCACCTGTTTAGTTGATAGTTGGGTTTCAATTCAACCAACAACATGTTACTGTATGGGGTAATAATAATTTGATGATAAGGCACCGGCAGGAGGCCCGGGTTAGGGTTTTGGAGCCGGCTGGTGTCGAAACTAGGAAAAGAGTCTTGTCTACTGATCCATGATGAGCGTGCTCACCGCATCCGGGTGGTAGTATGGGACCCCCCTCGATTTAGACCTGATCTACAGCTTGTCCGAAGAGCCACACTTAGTTCGGGTGTTACATTTGCTCCTTGCATAAATGGGTTGATCACCCATGGTTACTGATGATGATGATGACGCACACATATAGGGCGAGGCCTGTAGTGCCTGGGTGTTGTGTCCTGCGGGAGTTTTGCACACCTGCGCTGAGTATTCGGCTGCGTGGCTGGGACCTTATAGCTCCGTGGCTCCTAGGATGGGTTGTAGAGATGGTTTGGGTCGTGTCAAGCTAACCTGAGTTTTAGTTGGTGGCTTGAGTGTGTACGGGTACTGGAGCACACCCTGCAGGGATAAATCTTCTCGAGAAGCCGTGTTGTCCGCGGTTATGTGACGACTTGGTGAAAGTACTGTCTAACAAGTACTCAGAACAACTTACACCTAACTAATGATAACTTGACTAGTAATAGTCTTATTGACACAATAAGTTGAACATCATTAATCCAACAGTGTGAGTTATCCTTGGGTTGCTTCCTTAGTAGGGGGTGACATTGGATGGGTTTGTTTTGGTGGTTAGTTGTAGTTGGTTCAGATACGCTATCTTATCCCCCTCTTTTAGCCGGAAGTTGTATCGAGTCGCTGTAGTTGGTTAGTGCAGCCCGCTGCCGCTTATTTGCAATACTCCCTTTCTTTCCGTTGAACCCAAAGTATTTGTATCTTGTGATGACTGGTTACGCCGGTATCTTGTGAGTATGGGTTATCCACTTGCCAGTACTTAACCGTACTGACCCACGAATCCTTTTTCGTGGCTGCATATTCAACATTGCAGTCAACAGGTTTGAAGTCTGACGACGTTAGCTTGGGAATCCCTCCGGCTTGGCCTGGGCAGGGATTGGACGCTCTCGGTTATCTTCGGGACTCTTAGTCCAACTTGTATCTTGTCCGTAGTCGGACGCCATGTTGTTTCTTGCGCTGTTATTTGGATCTTTGTATTGTATCAGTTGCATCCTTGGCTCGTCTGAGTCATCTTGTATCTATCTGTTTCTGTTGTAATTGTGGATTATTCGTGAACTGATGTAATGTTATCACAAGTGGCAACCTGGAATCGGTTATTATGTGGATTTTGGCGGGAATGCTGAAATCTGCATAGTGCCCGATCTCGGGGCGTCACAAATGGTATCAGAGCCTTGGTTCCGATTCCCGAGATTGTTTCGATACGAATGGTTATCGAAGCAACGGGTCCGCAAAGCCTGTAGGATAACCTCGCTAACGGTCGTTGTTTCTAGAGTGTCAAAAAACTATTTCTGCTAAACTATTTTGGAAAAACATCTCCAATAGGATTCTTGTTTTCTCCTTATCTCTATTCTACTTCTCCTTCTATCTCATTTGTTTTGGAGTCTACTCTCGTACTCAATCTTTCAAAGTGTTAGGATCCTACGTGGGTGGACGTTTTCTGAGCCTTTAACCTAATAGGTTCGATCATCGAAAGATTCCTGGTGGAAGAGCATCGTCGTCACTCCGAGCAAGAATCTCTTGTTAGTGGTGTCGAGGAGATCAACTGGAAGCATGAAGAATCGATAGTCGAACTTCTTTCCCCTCCCGGGTTAGCAGGTGGATTGCGAGGGCGCAATCCCCTTGTTAGTGGTGTCGGCTGTAACGCCCGGGGTTTTCCCCCAATTAGTTTGGTTGTTGTTTTTTTTCTCTTTGCATCGTCATGCATCATATCACATGGCATAAATAAAATTATTTCTACCATATTTTAAATGGTTAAAATCTGCTTTCTAAATCCCTAAAACAACTTATTTTATTCTATTTTTTTCTGAAAGAAAAATGATTAAGCAAAAGAACAAAAAAATAAAATAAAGATGTCTTGGGCTGGCCCAACCAGCCCACCAAACCTAACCCTAAGCCCACCCATCCCCTCACGCACACAACACACCACCCACGCACGCACCCGACCAGAACCCACCGCACACACGCACTCCAGGGGATCGAACCCATCGATCCCCAACTCCAGCGCTCCCTGCCCCGCTCGCTCTCGCTCGTCTACCTCCTCCCTAACGAGCGCCGCCAGCCCCGATCCCCTCTGCCTCCTCCCGTCGCCTCCTACTGGTCCGAGCGCCGCCGGCCGTCGCCTCCCTTGCACCTCGCCTCCCTCCTCCCGAGTCCGGCCACCCTCCTCCCGTCGCCCTCTCCTCTCGCAGCACCCCTTCCCCGCGGACGGCCGAGGCGCCCCGCTGGAGCTCCTCCTCTCCCCGCCATGGCCGCCGTCGGCCAGTGCTCCCGCCACCTGCGCCTCCTCCCGTGCCCGCCGCCCGCCGCCAGTTCCCCTCCTTCCTCCATCCCCTCACCGTTCCGGCCGACCGCTGCTGCTGCTCCCTCTCTCTGCTGGTTCCAGATTACTCCTCTAAGGGTGCTGCCTCCAGCGAGCAGTTGGGCGCTGGGAACCCTCAAGGAGCAGAGATGGACACAGTGATGTGTTTGGAAATTTTGGAGACTTGGTGGTGATCGGTGTCTATTTCCGCTTGTGGAGTTTTGCTTGCTGCCGGGATGAACCAAGAATCCACCCTCGCACCAAAATACTTCTGAATCAAAGAGGGGCCTGTAGTGCTCCTGCTGCTGCTCTTTCTCTCGCTATGCTGGTTCCCGATCCGTCCTCTAAGGGTTGATCCTCGTCGACCTTTGGTCGTTGGTTGTTCGACACAAGTCTCGCAAGAAGAGTGGTGCTTCCCGGGTACCCATCTGTGCAGGTGCTATGTTGTCGTGACCGTGGCCTTCGTGCACGTGTCCTCGTGACCGTGATGCCGCCATGATCTCCTACAAGGATGCTAAGAGTACCTCGACGACGACAAGAACTACTACCTCGACTACGACCGTGCCAAGATCGACCCCGAGCCGTACCTCGACGACAAGATCTTCGTCGACAAGTTCCGCTACCTCGACAAGATCTACCATGTCCGCTTGCGTTGTCGCTTCGTGCGTGCCTTGTTCCCCGAAGCCGCCCTGTGCACAATCGACCCCGAAGATGACGATGTTGCGGTTCCTCCGTCGACTACTTCGACTACTACGCCTACTTCGGCTACGGAACGGGAACGACGACGTGAACGACTACACCGCCGTGAACCTCGCCGTGTCCGCCTTGCGTCGGACGCCTTCGTGCGTGCCATGAAGCCCTGAGACCGAGACCATCAAATTCACCACCGACCCGAATGCGATGATGTTGCGGATTCGGCCACTACTACGTCGACTACGGAACGGAACGGCTACTTCGTCTACTTCCCTTCCTTCCCCGACGTAGACTACTTCCTCTGCTACTACTACGTCGGCTACTTCGTCCACGTCCCGAACACTCCGGCGTTGTTCCGAAGATCTCCTCCTTCCCGGCGTCAAACCCGAAGATCTCCCCTCCACACGTGTGCACCCCAAACCCAAACCCCTATACCTATGCCCTATTTTCTATAACATATCAACTATAATTAAAATGTCATCTCATTCATGTGTTGCATTGCATTTTTGTGGGTAAATAAATAACGTGAACCTCCTAAATTAAATGTTGGGCTTCCGGCTCAATTTAAATTGATTTAATTGCATGAATCATAACTAATTCATTTTAACTCCAAATTTGAAAAGTAAAATATGTTTTCCAATCAAAATTCTCTAAACTTTGCAAATATCAACTTTGTTTTCCATTTTGAATAAATTAAATTGCTGAAAACAACTATTTCTTAATTAATGCATTAAAATTGCTAATTTAATAACTTGCTCATTTTAATTCCAAATCCAACAAATAAAATATGTTTTCATATCAGGAAAATGCACTTAATCTGTTCATGCCATCCATGTTCATGTTTGCTCCTTGCATTTTGCATTTGTAGTAGTGTTATGCATGTTCACCTATTAAATAAATATGGAATGTGTTGGGGTATTTAATTCAATTGTTGCCCTATTCCATTTAATATTGCTTAACTCACCTATTTACTGTTTTCCATGCGAAACAACATTTAATATTGATGGTTAGCTAAACAAATTGAACCAATAATTATTTCTCCGGACTGCAGTTCCGATTAAATTGCTTAAGTTGTTTCCTCTCCGTTGCATCTTGCCATGCCATGCATATAAAATAGGATCATGCTGGATCTTTTGCCGTAGTAGTAATTGTTGCATCCGGTATTTGTTCTAGTTCGTTGCTTCTTCGCGGATAGGACGCTGAGATGATGTGAGCAACGACAAGTTCTGCGGATGTACCTCTACCTTGCTGGATCTCAGGCAAGTATACTCACTTGCCGCCAAATGGCTGCCTTTCATCACTTGTTACCGATTCTTTCCGTTGTTCTTATTCTAGCCTGTTGATTCGATTCTTGTGTCTCGATCCTATCATATGTTTACCTTGCAGCCATGATATAGCCTTTCCTTCCACTTCCTATTAACTGTTGCTTGTTTACCTTGTTGGCCCTCGTGTCGTAGTTGCATGCTTAGGTTTGTTTGTGCTCGAGTCTTGTTGTCCTTTGCCGTATCACCTGTTTAGTTGATAGTTGGGTTTCAATTCAACCAACAACATGTTACTGTATGGGGTAATAATAATTTGATGATAAGGCACCGGCAGGAGGCCCGGGTTAGGGTTTTGGAGCCGGCTGGTGCCGAAACTAGGAAAAGAGTCTTGTCTACTGATCCATGATGAGCGTGCTCACCGCATCCGGGTGGTAGTATGGGACCCCCCTCGATTTAGACCTGATCTGCAGCTTGTCCGAAGAGCCACACTTAGTTCGGGTGTTCCATTTGCTCCTTGCATAAATGGGTTGATCACCCATGGTTACTGATGATGATGATGATGATGCACACATATAGGGCGAGGCCTGTAGTGCCGGGGTGTTGTGTCCTGCCGGAGTTTTGCACACCTGCGCTGAGTATTCGGCTGCGTGGCTGGGACCTTATAGCTCCGTGGCTCCTAGGATGGGTTGTAGAGATGGTTTGGGTCGTGTCAAGCTAACCTGAGTTTTAGTTGGTGGCTTGAGTGTGTACGGGTACTGGAGCACACCCTGCAGGGATAAATCTTCTCGAGAAGCCGTGTTGTCCGCGGTTATGTGACGACTTGGTGAAAGTACTGTCTAACAAGTACTCAGAACAACTTACACCTAACTAATGATAACTTGACTAGTAATAGTCTTATTGACACAATAAGTTGAACATCATTAATCCAACAGTGTGAGTTATCCTTGGGTTGCTTCCTTAGTAGGGGGTGACATTGGATGGGTTTGTTTTGGTGGTTAGTTGTAGTTGGTTCAGATACGCTATCTTATCCCCCTCTTTTAGCCGGAAGTTGTATCGAGTCGCTGTAGTTGGTTAGTGCAGCCCGCTGCCGCTTATTTGCAATACTCCCTTTCTTTCCGTTGAACCCAAAGTATTTGTATCTTGTGATGACTGGTTACGCCGGTATCTTGTGAGTATGGGTTATCCACTTGCCAGTACTTAACCGTACTGACCCACGAATCCTTTTTCGTGGCTGCATATTCAACATTGCAGTCAACAGGTTTGAAGTCTGACGACGTTAGCTTGGGAATCCCTCCGGCTTGGCCTGGGCAGGGATTGGACGCTCTCGGTTATCTTCGGGACTCTTAGTCCAACTTGTATCTTGTCCGTAGTCGGACGCCATGTTGTTTCTTCCGCTGTTATTTGGATCTTTGTATTGTATCAGTTGCATCCTTGGCTCGTCTGAGTCATCTTGTATCTATCTGTTTCTGTTGTAATTGTGGATTATTCGTGAACTGATGTAATGTTATCACAAGTGGCAACCTGGAATCGGTTATTATGTGGGTTTTGGCGGGAATGCTGAAATCTGCATAGTGCCCGATCTCGGGGCGTCACAAATGCTCTATGTTTGCACGCTATACCGAGTAGGGCCTCTCTGTTAGCACTTAGCTTTATGTGCTTTATGTTTGCACGCTGTACCGAATAGGACCTCTCTATTAGCACTTTGCTTTATGTGCCTTATGTTTGCACGTTGTACCGAATAGGACCTCTCTGTTAGCACTTAGCTTTATGTGCTTTATGTTTGCACGCCGTTCAGAGTAGGTCTTCTCTGTTTATTTTTTCTGGTCCTTAGCATTTTGTGCCTTATGTTTGCACGCTAGACCGAGTAGAATCTTTACTCGTTTACCTCTTCTGGTCCTTAGCATTTTGTGCTTCATGTTTGCACGCTAGACCGAGTAGAATATTTACCCTGTTGGTACTTGACTCAGTGTGCTCTATGTTTGCACTTTCAGCACATCCATCGCCAGAAACAGGAGGATGATCCTATCTTCGAGAAGAACTGGCATGCAAACCGGATGGAAGACGACGCGACAGCGTACGACATCCAGGATACCCTCTGTATCCCCCGTGCCGTCGGGACGGTAAATCCCGAGTCGATGCCTTTATCCGGGACTGGTCAGAGGATGAAGAAGGTGACCAAGTTCACTTTTCTTCTTGCTTGTAGAACACTTGGATCCTTCTTTTTTCTTATTCTGATCTTTTGCTTCTTTCAATTACAGAGCAATCAGAACTGGAAGAGGGAGAGGAACCAATGGACGTGGTTCCTGTGTCCGTGGCTGCTCCCACCACCACCAGGAAGAGGACGGGTAGCGGGGCACTGGAGCCTCCTCCCAAGAGGACAAGGAAGAAGCCGGGAAACAAGCCGAACCCGCGCAAGAAGCGCCCCACTGTTGACGGGTAAGTGCTTCCGAGTTGATCCTAGTCCTTCACTGTTTTCTTCCTGGCTCCCTTCTCTGCACACCTTCTGATTTTCTTCCTTCACTGCTTATTTTACCCTAGTGATGCCCTCGATGCTGAGGCCACCAACGAAGCAGCTCCGCCGAGGAAGAGAAGCCCGCCCCGAGACGTCGTGGAGCTTTCCGACGACGAACGGGGCAGAGTACCAGAGGGCAGGACGCAGGCGTCCTCCCCTCCCGACAAGAACAAGATCTTGGCACTGAGAACACCGACGCCGAGATGGAGACCGAGCACGCCCCCGAGCAGTTGCAGCCCAACACCCAGCACGCTGCTGAGGACACCACCACCACAGAGAGACAACCAACTCCTCCAGCTGCCTCTGCTGAGGAGACAATAGACAATACTGCCGAGCAGCGGCAAGATGACACCACCATGGAGCGGCCAGATCCTGCTGCGGAGCAGCAGCAAGGCGACACCGCCGTGGAGCGGCCAAACCCTGCTGTCGAGCAGCGGGAAGAGAACTGGGCTGCGGAGCAGCCGCCCCAGGCTCAGGTACAGCCAGATGCTGCGCCGGTTAGCCAACCATAGGCGCCGCCAACCCGCAGAGTTCCTCTACCTTCGCAGCAGGCTCCCGCGTCCACCTCCAGGAAACAGTCAGCGCCCTCCACTACCAAGGTGGTCTCGCAGTCGACCAGGGTCTAGCCCAAACGGGGCGCAGCGTAGACTGGTGCGCAGCCAATCGAGCAGCGGCAGGCTGGGCAATAGCAGCCGACCCTTCACCCTTCCGGGCCCCAGCATTTGGGCGCGCCGCAAGGTGGATAGGCCGCGCAGCCGGCCAAGAAAACCAAGTGGGCACTCAACCAGAACAAGAAGGCCCCCAATCCAAATGTCAAACTGGTACAGACCAAAGTAAATTTTGGTCTTCCTGAAAGCAAGCTCGCGGCGCAGGCGCCAGTGTCGTCGAGACGCCTCCCACATCCCAGAATACTGGGTCCAGTTGCAGGAGCGGCACCAGATCAAAATGTCGCAAGAGGCTGAGCGGATAGCTTCTCTGAAGGAGCGAAGGGCCGTGGCCCGCTCCGGAACAAAGGGAAAAAACACTTCCCTGATCATCACAGAGAATGCTCCCCGCGTAGAGGACGAAGAAGATCCCCTGGAAGAAGATGTCGAGGCCATCCTCGACCGAGTAGGGTTCATTGATAAGGTCGGGGACAACAAGGTACTCGGCCGTGCCTCATGGGACGGTGTTGAGCTGAGAAACTATCGGTACTCGGCCATGCCTCATGGGACAACTATCGGGTGGAGTGTAACAAGGCCGACATTGGTCGTGTGAGCATGGCCGTAGCCGGATCTAGCAGTACTCTGGCCGGCAAACTGTTGTGCCTGCGCAAAACTATCGAAGACATTGAACAAACCTACGTGGTAAGTGCTTTTCTTCTTTTGACTTTTCCGAGTTGATTTCCGAGTTTCCATCTTTCTTCTTTACTCCTTTCCTTCTACCCACTATCCAGTCCCCGAGATTCGGGCCGAGTAGGTAAAGCTCAGCTGAGTAGCTATCTACTCGGGCCAAATCTTCCAAACTTACAAAAATTTCTTCTTCCCTGCAGGATAGCATCCAGATCCGGACCAATGTTTTCCGCCAGCTCCTGTGGTCGCACCGACAAGTCAGAGACAGGAACCGGACGCTAAAATTTGAGAAGAGCGAAAGGGACGCTCTGGAGAAGAATGCCACGGAGACCACCATCAAACTGTCTGCTGTTGAAAGTAAGCATTTAGCATGTCGGTTTGTGCGTTTTTTGTTTACGCCCGTTCTTTTCTTTTGCTTAACCTTTGCCTTCTCTGCAGGTGAGCTCAAGCCTCTCGTCGAGAAGCACCAGGACTGCGAGGTCATGGCTGCATCAGCGCAGAGCACAATCTCTTCTCTGCAAGGTGAGCAAACTCCTTTATTCTCTTCACTTACTTTCTTTTGCTTACTCACTCTGCTAACTGTGTTGTTCTATCCACATAAGAATACAAGAACTTCCGAGAGCAGCACTTGGAGTGCCTCACCCCAGCCGAAGCGCATCACCAAGTGCAGGTCCGCGAGGCACAGCTGCAACAAGAACTGGATGCCGAGAAGGCGGAGGCTGAGAAGCTTAAGGTTGAGCTCACTGAGGTTTACAAGTCTGCCATCACTGCCGAGAATGAGAAGAAAGCAGCGCTGAAGCAGGCCGCTGCAGACAAGCAAGATCTCGAGAGGGAGATCAGATCTCTCCGAGATAGAAACCAAACCCTCAAGGGAATTGTCAACGACTCATGTCGCCTCCAGGACAAGCATATCCGTCTTGCGGAAGACTGGAGGACCAGATTAGGATCCCTTGTGCTGGAACTGGCTTGTGAGTTTTTGCTACTCTTTGTTATACTTGTTCTTTATTCGTCTGGCTTCTTCTACTCGGTTTCTCTTCTTTCTGGTTTCCTTTTTCTGACCCAAACCAGCATGTCCCGATCCAGATACCTTCCAGGACCTCAGTACCTCGGCTGAGACTGCTGTGGAGAAAGCGAGAAGGGCCAGGGTAGCAGCCGGTATGAACATTGGCGAATCCTCCAGCATTGACGATCATCTCATCAACATCAAGACCCGGGTACAGTCCCTCAAAGGCCTGGGCACCTCCATGGTGTCCACTGCTATGAACTTGCATAAACTGTTCTGGCCAGAGCGACAGATCCCGGATACCATCAACGAGATGGTGGCCAACCTCGACCACATCAAGGAAGAGCTGAAGAAATGGCGGGCTTCCGCAGCCCATGCTGGGGCTGATGAGGCCCTCCACTTCATCCTGTCCTGGTATGAAAATGTTGATCTTGACAAGATCAGCACACTTCGAAAGAAATCAAAGTGTACTAAGCGCGACTCCTGCGTCCTGCGTCGAAAATAGGTGGCGTACGAGGTCGCCTCCTATGCTGAAACCAACCAGTATATCGATGGCCCCACCGAGCCGGATACTGATGTTGAAGAGGATGAGGAGGAGGAGGAAGAGGCTGAGGGTGGCGAAGATGTGGTGAAGACAACCACCCGAACGACGAAGAGGCCGAGTATGAGGAGGCAGAGCACGAGGAAGATGAAGACAAGGAGACCGAGCAGCACGACGCTGAGGAGGAAACCGGGTTGGGGGCGGACTCAGAGGTCGTCAAGCCAGCTGCTGGCTCGGACGAGGCCCGAGTTGAGTCAGAGTCCGCCGCGCAGGAGGGAGTTGTCACCACTGAGATGGGGATTGAGGACCCCGCTCCCGAGCTGAGTGCGAGCGAGACTGCCATCGAGAACGTCGCCTCTGGGGTCTACCCGCTTCCCAGCGCCTCCACTGCTCAAGCCACCAACATTGCCTCCGAGCCAGCCTCCGCTACTCCGACTGCACCTACACCAAAGCCTGCCTCGACCACGCCAGCAACCGAGCCCGTGGCACCCACTAGCACCGAAACGGACAACACCTCGTCCACTGTTTTTAAAATTCCTGCAACTTTATCCTCAAACACTTATCAAATCCCCGGGATGCCGGGTGTAGATGTAATGAATATATTTATGATTCCTCTTGATACTCAGTTTTATTTAGTTCACTTTTTAGCAAGACTGGCTTAATGCCGGATTGCGTTAAAATGAGAGTCCCCGAGTTGCTTTTTTCATTCACTCAATTCTTTTGTCTGTGCTCTTACCTGCCACTTGTGACTTTTTTGGTAGTCGAGTCACAAGATTTCTAGAATCAAGTTTCAGATACTTAACCACTTAGAAACTTGCATGTTAACACTGCCCACCACTTAGCCGACAAGGAAACAGAGAAGCAAAAAATCACTCTACTCGGTTGTTATACTTCTCTTTTCCTTAGCAATTTTTCGTGTGTTCATTGACCTTTGGCTTGTTTTCTTGCTTGCTATGAAGCCGGGTTGCGGACAACAGCAGAGTCGAAGAGTTGCCCCTTGGGTTTAAACACACTACTAGATATGCATGTGGAATTCTAAGTAAATTAACCGAGTAGACAAAGTAACCATAGTAGATGACACAGAACAAGTTCGGTAAGGGCAGTCCCCAAGTTTGAATTCGAAGCGTCGACTTGAATTTTAACTCGGTTGAAGAAATACATAGAATGTTTGCTCATGAATGAAAACGTCAGAGTAGAGCTACATTCCAAGGACGCTTGGATTCCTCTCCGGCTCTATCCGTCTTGTTCTTCCGTGGTGCGTGTGCGTCAACGAGATAATAGGCATCATTTTGCAGAGCCTTGCTCACAATGAAAGGCCCTTCCCACGGAGGGGATAGCTTGTGCATCCCGGTTGTGCGCTGCACGAGCCTAAGGACCATATATCCATCTCGGAAAACCCTTAGGTTTACTTTCCGGCTGTGATACCTCCTCAGATTCTGTTCATATACAGCTGAGCGATACAGAGTTAACTCTCTTGCTTCCTCAAGCAGGTACACATCATTTTCTTGGGCTTCTTTTGCCTCTGCCTCGGTATAGAGGGTTATTCTGGGTGAGTCATGCTCGAGGTCAGTGGGTAACAAGGCCTCAGCTTCATATACTAGGAAGAATGGTGTGCATCCGTTTGATCGGTTAGGGGTAGTCCTTAGACTCCACAACACTGCCGGCAACTCGTCTAGCCAACAACTAGGGGTTCGCTGTAATGGCTCAATTAGCCTTGGCTTTATCCCGGATAGGACCATGCCATTTGCTCTTTGCCCATTTGAGGCCGGATGCACAACTGACACAACATCTATCCTGATCCGCTTCGCCTTGCAGAATCTTGCAAATGCACACTCAGCAAAGTTTGTTCCATTATCCGTGATGATTTTGTGCGGGTAGGCGTAACTCAGTATGACGTCTTTTAGGAAGCTCACAGCTGTGACTCCATCACACTTCCGGATAAGCTTGACCTCAATCCACTTGGTAAATTTATCAATCATGACCAACATGTGAGTCATGTTGCCTCTAGCTGGCTTGAAGGGGCCTACCATATCCAAGCACCAAACAGAAAATGTCCAAGTAATGGGAATGGTCTTCAACTCGGATGCTGGCATATGAACCTTGCTTGCAAACCTCTGGGATCCATTGCATTTTCTCACCAGGTCTTCAGCTTGTCGCAAGGCAGTGAGCCAAAAGAATCCATGCCGAAAAGCCTTGTTGACTAGAGCCCGAGAAGAGGCATGGTGCCCGCATTCTCCTTGATGTATTTCTCTGAGGATTTCTTCTCCTTCCTCTGCCTCAACACAGCGTTGCAGCATGCTAGTAGGGATCCTCCTGTGCAGCTCCTTGTTGATGATGGTGTATCCCTTGGATCTTCTCTGTATTTGCCGAGCCGTGACCTCGTCACTTGGCAAGGCGACATCCATTAGGAAGGACAAGATGGGCACAGCCCAGCTCGGCGTGGGCCGGACAGGGAACACAGATTCATCTACCTCCATTGGATCAGCCACCATTACTTGTTCCAGGTTGAGGACGAGTCCCCGTGTACTGAGAAATGACCCCCTCGATGAATGCGACAATCCCCGAGTCCGGAGGGGCAGTCCCCGGGTTGCAGACAACAGTCCCCGGGTTGGAGACGACAGTCCCCGGGTTCTCCTTTGCAGCTTCCCAATCAATCTCCATGGGAACGGCCTCCGATCCTGGCAGAGATGGAATGAAGATGGATTCCAAGTTGGGTGATAGCTTGATTGATGGCTTTCTAAAATGCTCCAAGGCAATCCCAGGAGGGATAAACTGACGAGAAGATCCCAACTTGGATAGGGTATCAGCCGCATCATTCTCAGCTCGGTGTATGTGATGAAACTCACACCCATCAAAGAACCCGGTCATGTTTTGCACCATAAACCGGTATGACGCCATGTTGGCGTCCAAGGCATACCAATTGCCGGAAGCTTGTTGAACCACCAAGTCCGAGACGTCATAACTGACAATGCGCCGAACTCCAATCTCCTTGGACACCCTCAGGCCATTTACCAGTGCTTCATACTCGGCAACATTATTGGATGTCGAGAAGTGGATCTGCAGCATGTACTTGAGTTGATCTCGCTTGGGTGACGTGAGCACCACACCAGCACCAAGCCCTTCTTTTACTTTGGAGCCATCAAAATTCATCTTCCAGAAATTGGTTTCCAGCAAGGGAGGCTCGTATTGCATCTCGGCCCAATCCACCAAGAAATCCGCCAGGGTTTGTGACTTGATTGATTCTCTTCTCGCGTACAGAGGGGTGTACACGGCTAGCTCAATTGCCCACTTGGCTACCCGGCCGCTTGCATCCTTGTTGCCCATGATCTCCGAGATTGGAGTAGTGCTCACCACTATGATGGGATGCTCTTGGAAATAATGCTTGAGCTTCTTGGCACCCAGGTACACGCCATAAGTCATCTTCTGGTAGTGCGGGTAGTTTTGCTTAGAGCTGGATAGCACCTCACTGAGATAGTACACTGGCCGCTGCACAGTTTTGCCTTCCTCTTCTCTTTCCACCACCATCACCAAACTGACTACCCGGTTAGTAGCCGCAATGTACAGCGACATTGGCTCGTTGGGCAGAGGGCTCGCCAAGATGGGAGCGCTACCCAGCATGGTCTTGAGTTCCTTGAAGGCCACATCAGCTTGTGGTGTCCAGTTGAACTTGTCACTTTTCTTCATGAGTTGATATAGAGGCAAGGCCTTCTCACCCATTCTTCCCAGGAAGCGGCTAAGGGACGCCAGGCATCCAGTGTATTTCTGCACATCCTTTAGTGATCTCGGCAAAGACATGCTCTCTATATCTTTTATCTTTGAAGGATTGGCTTCAATGCCCCGACTGGATACCAAGAAACCGAGTAACTTGCCAGCCGGGATGCCAAATGTGCACTTAGTCGGATTTAATTTCATCCTATATTTGCGCAAGCTGGCAAATGTTTCCTCGATATCACTTAGCAGAGCATGTGTTTCTTTCGTTTTGATGACAATGTCATCTACGTACACCTGCACATTCTTGCCTATCTGGTCATGCAAACATTTTTGCTTGCACCTCTGATAAGTAGCCCTAGCATTTCTCAACCCAAAGCACATAACACGATAGCAATAATTCCCGTACGGGGTAATAAAAGCAGTCTTTATTTGATCAGCCGGGTTAAGAGGTATCTGGTGAAAACTAGAGTAGGCATCAATGAAATACAAAAGCTCGCACCGGGCAGTGGAATTGATCACCTGATCTATGTGGGGTAGCGGGAACGCGTCCTTGGGGCAGGCCTTGTTCAAGTCGGTGTATTCCACGCACATGCTGTCGTACCCAAGGTTTCTAGAGGATACTCTTCGCACGAACTGGAAGTCAGGTGCTTGGATTATGGGGCATACCTGCTCCCACGTCCCAGCTTCCTGGTAGGCCTGCGCTTATGCGCGACAACACAAGCCCTGCTTCCACCGTCGAAGTAAACTATCCGCTAGGAACCTAAAGGCACTACTGTCGACGTACTTCATAATCAAACACGCACGGTACGTCAACAGTTTGGTACGAATGATAACACAGAATGTCTCTAAGACACAAAAGAATGAAATAAGTGCAACTGGCCTTCACTAAGGCAGAAAATATCGAATACAGTCATCCAGAGGACACATGTCCCAACATATCATTCATTACAACAGCGGAAGCAATCAAAGGGGTCTGAGTACAGACAAATCCATGGCTTAAGAAGCCGGAGAAAATAAAGAAAAGCGAAGCCCATCCACGTAGGTCTGGATCCTGCCCTGGTCCAGCTAACTACTTGTCTGCAGACTCGTCGAACTCCACAAAGTAGCCATCCTGGGAAGCATCGTAGTCGTAGTAGTACTCTGCGTAAACCACAGCCCCAACGGGGTCAGTACATCCAAGTACTGGCAAGCAAGACTCACATTTCATCAAGGAGTTACCCGTCAACACAAGCATTGATGCTTGGGATCAACGGAAGGAAGGGATGATATAAAAGTTGCTGCTGGCTGCTCTAAACAACTACAGAATATAACTACAAGTTCCGGCTAACAGAAAAGATAAGATCGAGGATTGTAACCAACTGAAAGATAACTTCAAACAAACCCATCCTGGACCTCGCCCCTTATCCAAAGAAGCAATCCGAGGATAACTCACACAGTTGAGATAAGGTGAATCAAGTTATTGTGTGAATAACCTATTACTAGTCAAGTTATTAATCATTGAGTGAAACATGGTTGATAGTTATGTTGAAGTTGTCCTGAGTACTTGTTAGCCAGTACTTTCACCAAGTAATCCATAACCGCGGAAAACACGGCTTCTCGAGAAGATTATCCCTGCAGGGTTGCACCAATTTGGCCGTACACTCAAGAATAACCCGCCAGATGGAAATGCACTTCCACCAAGCGGGGTACTCTACACAACCAACCATTCTTCGCATCAAGCCCAAAGCACCTTGGGCGCACGGCTAATCGAGCCCAGAAGAAAATGGACCCTCATAGCACTCTAAGAACGTGTCCCCCTATATGCCGACTACAAAAGTTCCACCCTGCGCTGGGCTCGCAAAAACATGCATGCGGCAAATGGAAAACACGAACTAAATGAGGCGATTTGGACGAGATGCGAATCAGGTCAAGTTGAGGGGGGCGCCCATACTCGCTTCCCAAATGAGGGTAGTGCGCTCATCATGGATCAGTAGACAAGACCCTTTTCCTATTAGGGTCGACACTAGCAGGCTCCAAAACCACTCATGGGCCTCCTGCCGGTGCCTTATCATCAAATTATTATTACCATTAGCAATTAACAGGATTGATTGATTAATAACGAGCCCCGGTACAAGATAATAAGATAGTAACAGTAGTAACCGACAACAGACTCGAGTAAAAGCAACCCTAAGCATGCTAGATAATAACAGGCACAAGCAATGGCTGTAGGTATGGAGGTGGTGGCAATATCATGGCTCAAGGTATCATGTGATGGGTTCGGAGAACAAGCAACGATACATAGGGCTAGCAATAGTAGACAAAAAGATAGTATCGACAACAAGTGTGGAAAGGAACTCGATGATTCATGTGAGTGATAACTTGCCTGGCAGCTCAGCCTCGTACTGGGCTAGGTCCTGAGTAGTGGTGTCGTAAGGCTCGTCGGTACCAACGTCGTCGTCTAATCGAGAAGAAGCAAAAACAACAACGAAGGAAGACGGGCAATCAATACATGGCATAGGTGCACAAACATTGGATGATGCATGTCATGTTTAATAGATGCACCAACTAAAATAGTTGAGATGAGACACAAGTTTAAATGGATTCCATATGCAAAAGTTGCATATGGAAGCCCATGCTTTAGAGTTGAATTAATTGTTCTATCACTAAGCATCATGTGTAAGTGACTTAGTATGATGCATGCATGATGAGGAACAATAAGATAACAAGTTAATTGCAATTGGAATGATAGTTAATCATTTTAGAAAACATTAACAAGTTTGGAATTATTGGTACTTAGTGGTGTTGAACAAGTATTGATTGTTTTCAACAATTTAAAGTATGCAAAACCAATTACAAATTTTATATTTGAAAAGTTTATCAAATTTTAGTTGGATTACATGTTTCACAATTTGAAATTGGACTTTGGATTAATTAGTTATGAATTAAACAATTTTAAACAATTTTTAATTGAATTAAACAAGATTTAAATAGTTTGGGCAATTTAAATTGTTCAAACCAGAAAACAAAATTTATATTTGAATAGAGCATTCAAAATGGTGTGAAAAACATATTTTATTTGTATTATTTGGAAATAGTATGAATTAGTTATGAATTATTACAAATGGCATTTGAATTATTCAAATTTGAAATTTAAAAGTATTTTGAAAATTCAAAACAGTACACAAGTGGAATATTTGGAAAGTTCATAAAATTTGGATCAGAATAGACATCAAGTTTATATTTATTGGGTTTATGAAATAAAAGATAATGAATTTTAAAGTTTGTGCTTTATTCTGCCATTTTAAAAATAGAAATTAAACAAAATTGGTTGTTAAACTTTGTTACCGCACTGGAACGTACCCACACGCTTCCAGTGGGTCCCGTGGCCAGCGTGGCAAGGAGGGCCACTGCCAGGTGGGCCGCGCGTGCGAGGAGAAAACCAAAAAAAGATTTTGCGGCCGCGGGGTTCGAACCCGCGAGCTCGCTGTGCGTGCGCTGCTCTCTGAACCAGTGCGATGTGCGCGCATTTCTGTCAGTATACCGTGCGCGGACAGGTTAAGGTGTTAGCTCGTGGTTAACTGAATTTTTTACGCGCGCGCGCTAACTGAACTTGACAGGGATAATCCGGCGGCGATCACCGTTGTGCCGTGCTCGTGGCTGCTGCAAGGTGGTGCTGGGTGCAGTGCAGTGTGTGCACGGATGCGGTGGTGATGTAAGCAGCAGGGGGGTAGGCACGGTGGCTCACCGTGATTTGTCGGGTGGCAGAGGGGTGACGACGGCGTGGCAGACGGCGGTGTCGAGGACGGCGTGGTCGATCTCGTGCTCCTCCGCGAGCGAGCAGGTGTCCAACGTGAAGCAGGGATGGAGGCGGTGCGGTTCCAGCGCTCAAACGGCGTCGAGGGGACCTGCAACGGCGACGCGGTGGTCGGATTCAGAAAAACGAGGCACGGTGGCCGGAGAGGAAAGAACGGATCGCGGCGTAGATCTGTGGCTTACCAGCGGCTGATTCGGTGTCGAACAGATGGAAGGGAGGGTGGCGAGCTCGTTCCCGGAAACAATTGGCTAAGAGGGGGTCGAGGGTGGCGAGGCCATGGCGATCTTCAGAGGATTGGCGCCGGCGATGGAAAACAGAGAGGGGGAGCGAGGAATTCCGGCGAGAGAGAGAGATTTTTGGCGGCGCTGAGGAACCCTAGGGCGATAGGGGGTACAGGGGTGCCCTAGGCACGCTTATATAGGGTGGAGTCGCTGCGGTGGCCGCCGTGGTCGCGTCGCGGTCGCCGTGGAGGCCTCCGATGGCCGCCGTACGGGATGACGAAGAAGGAGGGCGCGCACACGAATCTTGGCGCAACTCGAAACGGTAAGTGGCGCTGCTGCGGCTGGGCTTTGCGCGCGCGTAGGCTAGGTGGGCTGGGCTTTGCTATCTGCTGCGCGCGCGCTGCTTTCTCCTTTTATTCTTTTCTGTTTTTTTTTTTTTTTTTTTTGCAGATTGCTTTTGGAAGAAAGTTGTTAAGGTTTTAATCAAGGAAAATTCTAGAAAAATTAAGTTAAGCTATTTAAGTAATTAGCAACCATATTATAAGCTTGGATTTCAAAAATGGAAATTTAAAATTATAGTTAGTGTTTGAAATCAAATATGGGAGAATTTCATATTAGATTTCTTTATTGAAAACAAACATTTGAATAGGGTTATCCCTAGGTTAAAATAAATGAGTTTAGGACCACAAATTTGTGGTGAAATGTGATGGCTTAAATTAGGTACTGATTTGAACTTGGTTTGGGATTTTAAAAGGTGATTTGAGAATTATTGATTGAATTATTGGTTGGATTTAAAGCAACAATTTAATAAGTGAAAACAAGGAATAAAAGGGTTGTTTTTATTTGTTATTTTGGTTCCAAAAGTTGTAACAGAGCAAGTATGAAACCATGTTTGAAAAAGGTTTGAATTTGAGTTGTGAAAACAGAATAAAACAGATGGAAAACAAATGCAAACAATAAGTAAACATGATGACATGATGCATTGCTTGAAATAAAACAAGGAACAAAGCATTCTAGGGTATTTTCATACTTGGGATGTTACAAAACGCCCCCCCTTGAAGGAATCGCGCCCCGAGATTCCCTACTGAGAAATGAACAGGTCCGGATACTTCTTGCGAAGATCCTCTTCGGTCTCCCATGTTGCCTCTTTATCGGAATGATGCGACCATTGGACTTTCAAGAACTTGGTGCTCTTGTTGCGAGTCTTACGCTCGGTCTCATCGAGGATACGAATAGGGTGCTCCTCATAAGATAGATCATCTTGCAGCTCAATGGAATCATGATCAACTGCACGATCTGGATCTTTGAAACACTTCTTGAGTTGTGACACGTGGAACACATCGTGCACTTTGGATAGTTTTTCTGGAAGTTTAAGACGATAAGCATTCTCTGCACGTCTTGAGAGGATGTTGAAAGGGCCAATGTATCTTGGTGCAAGCTTTCCTTTCACACCAAAACTGATGAGGGGATAGTAACCCGGTAGACTAACTCCCGGGTGTGATCCGGCCCAAACGGCGGCTGGACCGAATCCGGCTAAAGACAAAGAAACTTCTGGAAGGCCCAGGGCATGTAACGTTCGTGACCCGGATTGTGGGTTGCGGTAAGGAAAGTTAGGGTTTGTGTATAGAGTTCGAGTAGGACTCAGGAGGCGCTTGGTAAAGGCAAGCCAAGGGGGGTATGAGTGCTATATAAACCAACCCCTAGGCTTAGCCTCAGAGAGATTCGAGTCATAGTTGTAACACCTGTTATCGAGTATCCAGTATAATCATATCGAGAGCCGGCGAGTTGCTTTCCGGTTCTTAGATTGCTTTCGCCATGTCCTCCTTCGAGCTAAACCCTCTCCCAAATACCTGTGTCGACTTGCCCCAAGATCAGTTACCCCAGGTAACATCTGCCGTGATTATCCCACGACAGTTGGCGCCCACCGTGGGGCCTGCGTCCAAAGGTGTTTACATCACGGGAGAAGCTCGGAAGATCATGAAGAACTTTGTTGTCGGCGAGATCTACTCTGATGACGAAGGAACAAGGATAGTGGACAATTCCGGGTGGGAGTTGGAGCCGGAGCGTCTTGAATCCGGGTCCGCGGTATCGATTGGCCAAATCAGTATCTTCATCGGTATGGTACGTACGCTCAATTTAAAAGGACAATATCATGTGCATGTTACAGGGACTTCCAACAGGGACAAAAAGGCGTTAAAACAGACAGAGAATTCAGTTTCCTCGGCCACCCCGGGATACTTGAGATGGGCAGAGCAAGAGGTAACATGGAGCAGAAGGGATCATCCGGAAGGAATAGAGCACCCTGGAACCCTGGCGTTAGTAGTCTCGTCACAGGTCAACGGTTATGAATTGAGAAAGGTATTGATGGACGGAGGGAGCAGCATCAACATCCTATATTGGGAAACCTTCTTGCGCATGAACCTCAAAGAGTCTCAGCTACAGAAAAGTTCGACGGTTTTTCATGGAATCGTGCCGGGTCATTCGGCGCGCCCCGAAGGAAAAATTACATTGGAAGTAGCCTTCGGAGAGTCGGTAGATAACTATCGGGTAGAATGGCTCACGTTTGAGGTGGTCCGGTTGCACAGTCCTTACCACGCATTGCTCGGGAGACCAGCTTATGCCAGATTCATGGCTAGGCCATGCTATGTATATTTGCAGTTAAAGATTCCAGGCCCCAAGCAGACCATCACTATCCATGGAAACCGGGATATAGCAGCAGAGTGTGATGAGGGAGACTTGGTCCTGCGCTTGGTTCAGACAAACGAGGGAAAGCACAAACTATCGCCACCATGGGAAGGACCTTTCATCGTAAGCCGGAGTCTGCATAATGGGTCATATTACTTGATAGATGCAAGAGAAGAATCGGCCACAATCAACGACACTGCTCACACTACTGCACCTATGCAAGAGAGAGATAGACCATGGAACGTGGCTCAGCTACGTACGTACTACACTTAGCAGAAAACGATGTAACAGGCAGCGGGTTTCAGACGCACTCTTTTCCTATCCGGGGCACCCTTGGGGACTGGATGGGTTTTTAATGAGGCGGCTTGCTGACTCAATTTTCTCATATCAAATAAAAAGGAGGTTATCAGGAAAAGAAGCAATTATCATTTATACGGTGTGCATATTTTAGGTCTTGAGGGCTGGTTGCTCCTATAAGCACAGCTGCAAACTCAAAAAAGACCCGGCCTTGATGCCAATGAGTTATAGGGGCCGTCATTCGAAAAAACGAGTGCGGCTACAATCTTATAACCGGACAAAGAAGTCCAAATTTCTCGGCTATTCTTACTTAAGCTCGATGTGACTCGCAACGAAGTGGCATGATTCGTTCGCTTACGATTAATGTCGGTCATGAGACCCAAACGGGACTTGCTTGACCCCGTTTTCGTATTGATGTAACAACATGGTATCCACGCGAAAGCCGGCTTATAGTACAAGATAGTCGAAAGGGTCATCTAAACCACAAGTTGTGCAGAGTATAAGGCCAACAGCCGGAAACTCAACGATTATCAAGCATAACTTCAAACCTCATAAAAAGCTGTCCTGAAGTCTTGGGCATTCAGCGACAGGCGATTCGTTTCCTAGACGCGGAAACCCGGACTGGGGACTTATGAGCTCTAAGAAAGAAACAGCATCATCCAGCCGATAAAATTACAACGAGCCACGCATCCGGGTCTCAGGAGCTTAGGGATTCAGGTGTAAAACCGTTCCCTAGACGCCAACGACACCCGGAGGACGGGTCTTGCTAAGGAAAGTATAAAAAAAAAAGAGAAGTATAAGGTATCGAGAATAAAGCAAGTGGATATCAAGAACAAGCAAATGCAAAGACACATTCATCAAAAGCCCAAAGGGGCGCAAAGTGCATCGGGAGTTTAAATAAAAGTATTACAAAAACCATAAAGTATCAAAAGAGCACAGGCGCTCTGCTTAAACGAATAGTAAAGCTGTTTTAACGATGCTTTGCCGGCTGACGTATGTGGAATGATAGGTATTACTTCAAGCTGCAGGGTCCATCTTGGCCTTGCCCTTGTCGCCACCGGTAGTTGCGGCGCCACTCGGGTCAGCAGCAGTCCCGGGTTGTGCAGCAGAAGTTGCAGGAGCAGAGTCGGCCTCGGTCTTCTTGGCGGCTTCTTCCTTCATCTTGATCGCCTCCTCCCTCCAACGGGCAAGCATATCGAACGGCTGGGGGCGGTTCGCCTTGACAACCTTGTCATTAGCATCATAAGCCGGGAGAATCACATCAATTTCTAGGGCATCAGCGATAACACTAGCCGGATGACGGACTTCTTTCTGAATAGCCTTGAAGTCCTTTGGCAAAAACTTGGACCCATCCAAGTTGAACTCTGGGAATCCGCTCATAAGTTTGGCCAGCTCTAGCTTGGGAGCGTAGGCCTTAGCCAACGCGAGTCCCCGGGTTACCCCAAATCGGCAGGAGGACCGTTTCCAGTGCCAAATCCACTCGGGGATTGTAGAGCAGCATTCCAGTCATCTCTTCATGTTATCTGGCCTGACACCCGGCAGTCGCAACTCGTCAAGTATCCAACTGACTCCGCTGCAAAGTTGGCGAAGAGTATTCTTGATGGTTTTAAGCTTGGCAGCATCATCTTCTTCGCGGGCAGCACCACGTGGGCCTGCTAAAAAAGACAAAAGGAGCAAAGATAGTAGGCAAGCAAGTGCAGTTGTTCAATCCGAGTCATAAAAAGGTGAAATTTAAAAATCTTACCAGTCGCAGTACGGTGAACATCAGCAATTTGAGCAGAAAGAGTTGTAAGTTTGTCCTTAGCCCTGTGAGCTCTCTTCCTGTACTTTTTCGTCATCTTTTGGCACCTGCGAGCCTCAGTCTCAGCAGCTTCACGAAGGGCCGTTTCTTTTTCAATACGCTTGGTGGACTTGGCCAGCTTCTTCTCCAACTGTGAAACATAGTCCTGTAAAGAAGCATGAAGAATGATCAGCCAGAAACATTATACAAAGTTCCAAGCAAGTTACCTAGTAATTTACTCGGAACTTGGGGACTATGTATGGAAACAATTGATGATTAGTCGGGATTACCTCGTGCTTGGTTATTAAGGCATCTAGTATGTTTTCTTCGTCGCCCTTCAAGGTATGGAGGGCATCTAGCATTTGAGCAAAGGTCATGTCTTCAGGGCGAAGTTGAGAAGGGCCGGAGGATTGGCCCTCTTGTGGAGGAGTTGTTCCGGGTTTGGGGGTCGAAACCCGGATTGTTTGAACGTCCGGGATAGGAGAGCCCGACTTGGTCTCCACAATGATGTCTTCGTCCACTTCTTCAGAGGGCTGGGGTGATGCAGTCTTTGGTGGAATTGGGTCCTTAAAAGGATCTTCTCCATTTCCGTCCTCGGCCTCGTCCTCAACCTCAACATCCATGTCATCACTCGGCTTTTCTTCTCCCTGCTCTTCTGATTCAGGGATATCCGGGTCGCTCAGCGTAACTGTGGCGCTGAAGAAAAGAAGGGAGACATTGATCAATGGAATATACGGAAAAAAGAAAGGTAACCGGTACGAGAAAATGCAAGTAAGGGTAGTTTACCCGGTGTTCACGGCATAATCCGGGGGAAGCTCGCCGCTGGAGGCGGATGACGTTGGTAAGAGCACTGGCTGCGGTACGCGAAATTGCCCGGCAAGTGGATGATTAGGAGACGGATGACGTTGAGGAGATTGGGAAGGTTGAGCTGGAGGGGTACTGGCTCGATGAGTGGGTGAAGTGGAGATACCCGGGTTAAGGGGATCATCCCCCGGAGAATTCCGGGTCACCCTGCGTTTAGTCGGGAGAGGGTCCTTCAAGAAGGGTGAATGTGATAATCGCTCGTTAAGTTCATGCATAGCAGCAAAGGAGTAAGGCGCACGAGACATAGAAGAGAAGGGAACCTTTTCAACTACCCCTCTAGCCTTCCTTTTGTTTCCAACTGGGGGCTCCTGGTCAGACTCGGTGGCTTCCGGGTCATTTTCTTCTTCCTCCTCTTCATCTCCCGACCCTGAAAGCCGAGTAAGTATCAGATAAGAGAAATAACACAGATGAAGGGCAGGTGTAAAGGGTATGGGAGAGTACCCTCATCATCATCAACAGATTCGGTTTCCTCTTCGGGGTCTTGAGAAGGAGGAGGGTTTTCGACTTTCCAGAAGGGGTCGTCAGCCTGTGAACAAATAAACACAAGTGGTGGTTAGAGACTATAACGGACGAAAGTACTGAAATAAGAAAAAGGAGTCAGGTCTTACCGCTGGGGCGGGATTTTCCCGAGTAAACGGGGGTAACCCGGCAGTGTTCTTTATAACATCTAGTCTCTCCATCAGGAAGCCCTTGATGGTCTTGTTGGTGTTACCGGCAGGGAAGTTCTTGGTGGAGTAGCGGAGGGAATCTGTGACGTGACCCGAATATTCGTGTAACAGCTTCGGGCGAATCGAGTTGGGCTGAACCCGGAAGTCTACCCAAGTCTTTATTAGATTGAGCCCAAGAAGGCCGTGGGCTGAGAGAGCTGCTAGTTTGGCCAGAAGGGGCTGAATCGCTTCCCTATCAAGGTCAGATGCAAAAGCACTGAAAGACTCGGAGGGCTCGAGAAGGCTCTCCGAATAACCCGGTAGTTTCCTCTCACCACCCGGAGAAGTGTCGTGGCAATAAAAGAAGGATAATTGCCAGTTTTTGGCGTTGGAATTCAGGTTAAGAGGTGGCATCAATGAGTGTTTGCGGCGCTGGATGGATACCCCGCCGCAGGTAAGAAGCGTTCCGTCACCGCTCTCATAACATGGTTCGCATTGGAATAATTCGGTAAAAAGAGCAAGGTTTGGTGGAGTGCATAAGTACGACTCGGACAAAACTATGAAGTGGGTGATGTTCAGCATAGAGTTAGGCCCTATGTCGAACACCCGGAGGCCGTAGTGGCTCAAGACTTCCCGGAAAAAAGGGTGACCCGGAGGACGGAATCCCCGGGTCACATGCTCGGTAAAACAAATTACCTCGTTCTCGATGGGAGTGGGACGGGTCTCATCGCCAGGAGCCCTCCAGTGTATTTCCTTTTGAGAAGGAAGGATTCCTAACTCGGCCATCCCATCTAGCTTGGCCTTTGTCGTTGAAGACCGACCCCAGTTGGCAGAAGTGGTTTGAGAGGCCTTTGCAGAAGCCGGGTGTTTTTCTTGTCTTTTAGGAGCCATGGAGTTGACCTGCAAGGGACAGGAAATGTATGGAGTAAGATTCGGAACATCAAATCATTCGAGTCCGGAGACATCAAGACGTTGAAGGCTAAAATGAGACCCGGATAATGCACTACGATGTTAAATGCGGAAGATTTTCCGGGTGTCAGATGAGGTTGAGTAAATTGTTAATTACTTACGCGTTGAGGTGAATTGGGTGAACATGGATGGTTGCCCATACCTTTATGGTGGAGGGATTAGCTGGAAAAAGAGGATTTTCCGGGTGTTAATGCGACAGGCGGAAAGAACAAGGTGGAATGGATCTAGATCGAAAAGCTTGCAAGCGATCTTATGCAAAGTTGGATGGCCAATAAAGGCGCGGGGACGAGCTGCGACTACGCATCAGGTGATTAAAGGAACTAAGGTCTATCGAAGCGGTTCAATTTGATGATATCAGAAAATTAGCTTACGGGTTGACCCAGATCCAATCTTGGTCAGATTGAAAAGGTTGTGAGTTTCGATTGAATGGTTGAGAAAGGCTTACCAAAGGAGTTGAGGTCCGGAGTGAGGGTGGTGCGTGGCGCGGCTTGAGTGTCACGTCACGGCCCTCGATGAGGGAGCGCGGGTGTGACAGCGATGCTTAATGGCGGTGCTGGATAGCTCGAGGATGAGTGCGGCCGGTGGTGGCCTTATCTTTCTTGGAGCGTGCGAGCCCGGTGGCAGAAATTGCGAGGGAGCGTGGAGGAAAGGGATGATGAAACGAGATGAATGGCTTAGGGTTACCATCGGTTGATATTTATAAGGGAGGTGGTGAGCTCACCTACGGCCCGAAAGCCGGAAATTACGGAACAGTAATTATCCGTGCGGATCTGGCGGCATATGCATTCGGAATTAGGCAAAATATCCCGTTGATGGGGGAAGTGCAGCTTGCCCCGAGATATCAGGGATCTTTATCGAGTAGGGCCCTGACAGTTTAGGGTTTAAAATTGGAAAGGCCAGTTAAGCATTCAAGGAAGGATCGAGCTATCACATGACAGACATGGAGCTGTGCCTGGTCATCTGTTAAAGCAACTTAACCCGGTTCCCATAGGCTTGGGCATTTCACATCTTTTTCAGGGAATAGCGAGCGCTCCGAGGATGAATCCGTGAAGCCCGCGCTATCCTGGGGACTACTGATGAGGGGATAGTAACCCGGTAGACTAACTCCCGGGTGTGATCCGGCCCAAACGGCGGCTGGACCGAATCCGGCTAAAGACAAAGAAACTTCTGGAAGGCCCAGGGCATGTAACGTTCGTGACCCGGATTGTGGGTTGCGGTAAGGAAAGTTAGGGTTTGTGTATAGAGTTCGAGTAGGACTCAGGAGGCGCTTGGTAAAGGCAAGCCAAGGGGGGTATGAGTGCTATATAAACCAACCCCTAGGCTTAGCCTCAGAGAGATTCGAGTCATAGTTGTAACACCTGTTATCGAGTATCCAGTATAATCATATCGAGAGCCGGCGAGTTGCTTTCCGGTTCTTAGATTGCTTTCGCCATGTCCTCCTTCGAGCTAAACCCTCTCCCAAATACCTGTGTCGACTTGCCCCAAGATCAGTTACCCCAGGTAACATCTGCCGTGATTATCCCACGACAAAAACGATGAGTGCCTCTGAGGGGAGTTACACGGAGATATGCCTTATCACCAGGTGCATAGACCATATCCCTGTGCTTGCTATCATAATAGCTCTTCTGACGAGACTGAGCAATCCTGAGATTGTCACGAATGATACGAACTTTCTCCTCGGCTTCCTTAACAATGTCAGGGCCTAAAAGTGAACGTTCACCAGCTCCAGACCAATTGATTGGACTCCTGCATCTGCGACCATACAGTGCCTCAAATGGTGCCATGCCTAGGCTTGCCTGGTAGCTGTTGTTGTAGGAGAATTCAGCATATGGAAGGCAATCCTCCCATTTCATGCCAAAGGAGAGACCACATGCTCTGAGCATATCCTCGAGAATCTGATTGACTCTTTCGACTTGCCCCTGAGACTGAGGGTGATAAGCTGTGCTGAACAGAAGTTTGGTGCCCAATGCTTCTTGAAAGCTTTTCCAGAAATGAGAAGTGAAAATACTTCCACGGTCTGAGCTTATTTCCAATGGAACACCATGAAGGGGAACAACCTTTGCTGTGTAGAGCTCTGCTAACTGGCTAGCTGAGATAGTTTCCTTTACAGCATAGAAGTGAGCAACCTTAGTGAGACGATCAATAACAACGAAGATTGCATCGTTGCCCTTTTTGGACTTTGGAAACCCAGTAACGAAGTCCATTTCAATCATGTCCCACTTCCACTCAGGAATTTTCAGAGGTTGGAGTAGACCTGCTGTCTTTTGATGGACTGCCTTAACACGTTGACAAACGTCGCATTAAGAAACGTATTTAGCAATTTCACGTTTCATGCCAGCCCACCAATACAGCGTCTTGAGATCCTGGTACATCTTTGTACTTCCTGGGTGAATGGATAGAGGAGTTTCATGAGCCTCCTTGAGAATGATATCCTTTAGACTTTGAATCTGAGGGACTGCAATGCGTCCTTCGAAGAACACAGTTCCCTTGTCATCAATTGAGAAGGACTTGAATTTATCATTGCCCTCCTTGATGTGATCCACAATCTTCTTGATTTCATTATCACGAAGTTGTTCAGAACGAATCTTGTCCTCGAGAGTTGGGCTGGCTGTCAAGCTAGCAAGGTATCCTTCAGGGACAAGACCAAGGTTCAGCTTCTAGAATTCTTCATGAAGTGGAGGTTGGCTTTCCATGATCATGAGATTATTGCAATAGGATTTGCGACTGAGAGCATCGGCCATAACATTAGCCTTGCCTGGAGTGTAAGAAATGGTGAGATCAAAGTCTTTAATCTTCTCAATCCATCTCCTTTGCCTGAGGTTCAGATCTGGCTGAGTGAAGATGTATTTCAGACTCTTGTGATCGGAAAAGATTTCAGTTTTGTTACCCAACAAGTATTGTCTCCATTTCTTGAGGGCAAACACAACTGCTGCAAGTTCAAGATCATGAGTGGGATAGTTTTGCTCATGTGGGTTCAACTGACGTGAAGCATAAGCCACAACTTGACGTTCTTGCATAAGAACTGCTCCTAGGCCTTGGAGAGATGCATCACAGAATATCTGGAAAGGTTTGGTAGTGTCGGGGCCAACTAGAACAGGTGTGGAAGTGAGTTTAGTCTTCAGGAGGTTGAAACTCTCATCACATTGTGGAGTCCAAACGAACTTTTTGTCCTTCTTTGTGAGATCAGTGAGAGGTTTAGCAATCTTGGAAAAGTTTTGAACGAAACGACGGCAATAGCTAGCCAAGCCAAGAAAACTTCTGACTTGCTTCACCGTCTTAGGGGGTTTCCAGTCAACAATTGCCTTAACCTTTTCCGGATCAATGGCAATGCCTTTGGCAGAGATGATATGACCAAGATATGCAACTTCTGGAATCCAGAACTCACATTTGGAAAACTTGGCATACAGACGATGCTCGCGAAGTTTCATGAGAGTGAGACGAAGGTGTTCTCCATGCTCTTCCTCGGATTTTGAGTAGACTAGAATGTCATCAAGATATACCACAACAAACTTGTCGAGGTATTCATGGAAGACAGAATTCATGAGTCTTGAGAACGTTGCCGGTGCATTGGTGAGACCAAAGGACATGACGGTGTATTCATATAGACCGTACCGAGTGGTGAAAGCTGTCTTAGGAATATCTTCCTTTCTGATCTTTATCTGATGGTAGCCCATCCTCAAGTCCAACTTTGAGAATATTGAGGCTCCAGCAAGTTGATCAAAAAGATCATCGATACGAGGAAGTGGATACTTGTTCTTGATTGTTTTCTCGTTGAGAGGACGATAGTCAACCACGAGTCTCTTTGTTTGATCCTTCTTGGCAACAAACAGAGTTGGGCAACCCCAAGCGGAGGAACTAGGCTGAATGAAACCTTTGTCCATATACATATCGATTTGCTCCTTCAACAATTTCAGTTCAGGAGGAGCTATCTTATATGGATGCTTAGAGATTGGAGCAGTACCTGGCTCAAGCTCGATCACGAACTCAACTGCTCTGTCCGGGGGCATCCCTGGCAACTCTTCTGGAAAGACGTCAGGGAACTCACAAACCACCGGAACATTTTCAATTGCAGGAAGGGGTTTGGCATCGAGGCTGAACAGCTGAACAGAAGTTGATCCATATGGAGAATAGACTATCTGGCCTGAAGTGTGGGAGAGAGTTATTGACTTTTGAGCGCAGTCAATTTTAGCTTTGTGGGTCTTCAACCAATCCATACCCAGAATGACATCAATGTCAGAATTTCCCAGCAACATGAGTGAAGCAAGGAATACACGACCTCCAATTAGGATCTCATTGTCCATGCTTATCTTGGAAGTCAACATTTGCGGTCCCGGAGAGTGAACAGTCATTTGATTGCTTAGCGGAACCAGAACTAGGTTGTATGCTTTTGCAAAAATCTTTGACACAAATGAATGCGATGCTCCAGTATCAAACAACACTTTAGCTGGAATAGAGTTTACGGGTAATATACCGAGAACGACGTCAGCAGCCTCTTCGGCTTTGTCGGCCTTGATATGGTTCACCCTCGCGTTCCTCCCGACAGGCCTGTTGTTGGAGTTGAAGGCTTTAGCCGGAGGAGCACGAACCATAGCCTGGTTGGTGTTGGGGCGAGGAGGTAGGGGTAGCTGCTTCTGAGTGCACTTATCAGCATAATGTCCAGTATCCTTGCACTTGTAGCAAGTGACGATACGAGAAGGACCTGGCCTTGGCTGCCCCATCGGAAACCTCTGACCCTGCATCTGAGATGGGTTGGGTGGGCGGGGACCAAAGCCTGGAGAAGCTTGGGCATTTGGAGCCCGAGTGACAGCACCATTCGGCACCCAGATGCGGCGCTTCTGCGGAGGGGTGGTCATGTTGGAGGAGGAACCACCCTCACGCGAGTGCTTGCGGGACTCTTCGAACGCCTTGCGCCCATTCTCCTCATTGAGCGCGGTGTTCACAAGCTCGACGAAGTCCTTGCACTTGATGTTTGTGAGAGCGTACTTCAGTTCCGGGTTAAAACCTCGGCGGAACCTCGCCATCTTCTTGGCTTCGGTGGACACTTCGTCACCAGCGTACCGAGCGAGACGATTGAACTCGTTCTGGTAGCCGAGAACGTCCAGCTTGCCCTGTCTGAGAGAGCAGAATTCCTCACGCATCTTTTCCATGAGACCATCCGGGATGTGGTGCTTCAGGAAGGCATCCTTGAAACATCCCCAGTTGATAGGAAAGCCAGCCCTCATGGCCTGGTAGTTCTCCCACCAAGTAGCTGCCTGACCCTTCAGCAGGTACGTGGCGTACTTGACCTTATCCTCTTCAGCAACATGAGCTATCTCCAGAGCTCTTGCTACGTCACGGATCCAGTCATCAGCATCCAGGGGCTCACGTGTTGTCACGAAAGCTTTTGGGCCCAAGCTGAGGAAGTCCTTGATGGTGACCCTTGGAGCATTCTGGTTGTGTTGCTGGTTAGCCTGGATCTGGGCCATCTGTGTCACCACTTGGGTCATCTGAGCCAACAGTTCCCCCATTGGTGGTGGCGGAGGCGGGTTGTTCCTGGTTGGAGGCATCCTGAACAGAAATTCATTTTAGCACAACAACAGAAAAGGATAGACTTGGTAACCGAAAGATAGATTATTCCGACGCATGAATAGATAACCAACAGGTACATCATCACATGTTCAAATACATCAGAATATCCAACAGACCAATACATGGTTCGAAAACGAAAGGATAAACTAGACACAGCTAGTAATGGATACAACGGTACTCCCATGCTCATCACGCAGGACGGCGGTGAGTAGTACGACGAGAGATACGGTGAGGAGGAATCCCACGGAAGTAGGTATCACGACGATCCATGTAGATAGGAACTGCTCTGAGAGCAACTCTCGGTGTGGTGAAGTAGAAAGCGTCCTCTCCCTGTGCTCCATAGCGGGGAATCCCTGTGTAACCAGCTCCGAGGTCGAGAAGTGGGCCTCTGATCGGCTCGTAACCTCCTGCATCTGGCAACGGAAGACCAGCTGGCTGAACGACACGTGCGAAGCGCTCGTCTCCAACAAAGTCTGTGGTGTACGTCGCCAGACGAGTGAGAGCAAGGTGGAGCTGCTCCCTGACTGAGGCTAACTCCTGAGAAAGTGCGGAAGCAACGGCATCACTGTGACTAGCGAACTGGGCAGTGACCTGGAGCCTGGAGCTATCAGTCTCGTAGGTATCCATGTCGCGGTGGATAGTGAAGTGAACTCCCGCTGCCGTGATGTAACCACGGGGGATGTGACGAAAACTGGACTTATCAAACCCCCAGTAGTCAGCACGGAGAACGGTGATACTCACGTACGCTGCCTGCTGCACTGCCATATCCACTGTGGACCCTACTGCCTCGTACTGGTGTGCAATGCTCCTGCCATCATCCGACAGAATGTAGACGATAGCCCGGTAGCAAGTCTGGTCAAACTCTCGCTGGTGCTCGTAGACCTGGTACTCTGGTGCCCAACGGAACCCCAGAAAGGTAACCATGTCTCTCAGCAACTCCGGAAAACCGGCGGTGCTCTCACAGCGAGTCATACGAACCACCTGCGGGTAGTAGTTGAGACCCATCTGCAGATTATTTGGAAGGTTTTGATTAGACTCCGGTAGATGAAAAAAAAGGATGGGGAAAACAACAACAAGGTTCAACGGACGAAAAGGATGTTGAAAAGAACATGATATCGAAGCAACATCGGGAAAACGAGACCAAAAATCCTGAGGTACTACAGAGAACCCAAAACACGTGAAATCCTAACTTGAAAGTTTAGGTGAGAACAGAAAACAACGTTTCACTTCCTTACCAGAAAAGGGTGGGTGGGTGGGGAAAGAAGAAAAATGGCAGAATTCCTACTCTCACGTTTCATTTTTCCTATATAGCTACAAAATAGTTTCTAGACTCAACTGCGACCAGTAAAAGGGATCCTACAGGCAGACAGGCTCTGATACCATTTGTCGTACCCAAGGTTTCTAGAGGATACTCTTCGCACGAACTGGAAGTCAGGTGCTTGGATTATGGGGCATACCTGCTCCCACGTCCCAGCTTCCTGGTAGGCCTGCGCTTATGCGCGACAACACAAGCCCTGCTTCCACCGTCGAAGTAAACTATCCGCTAGGAACCTAAAGGCACTACTGTCGACGTACTTCATAATCAAACACGCACGGTACGTCAACAGTTTGGTACGAATGATAACACAGAATGTCTCTAAGACACAAAAGAATGAAATAAGTGCAACTGGCCTTCACTAAGGCAGAAAATATCGAATACAGTCATCCAGAGGACACATGTCCCAACATATCATTCATTACAACAGCGGAAGCAATCAAAGGGGTCTGAGTACAGACAAATCCATGGCTTAAGAAGCCGGAGAAAATAAAGAAAAGCGAAGCCCATCCACGTAGGTCTGGATCCTGCCCTGGTCCAGCTAACTACTCGTCTGCAGACTCGTCGAACTCCACAAAGTAGCCATCCTGGGAAGCATCGTAGTCGTAGTAGTACTCTGCGTAAACCACAGCCCCAACGGGGTCAGTACATCCAAGTACTGGCAAGCAAGACTCACATTTCATCAAGGAGTTACCCGTCAACACAAGCATTGATGCTTGGGATCAACGGAAGGAAGGGATGATATAAAAGTTGCTGCTGGCTGCTCTAAACAACTACAGAATATAACTACAAGTTCCGGCTAACAGAAAAGATAAGATCGAGGATTGTAACCAACTGAAAGATAACTTCAAACAAACCCATCCTGGACCTCGCCCCTTATCCAAAGAAGCAATCCGAGGATAACTCACACAGTTGAGATAAGGTGAATCAAGTTATTGTGTGAATAACCTATTACTAGTCAAGTTATTAATCATTGAGTGAAACATGGTTGATAGTTATGTTGAAGTTGTCCTGAGTACTTGTTAGCCAGTACTTTCACCAAGTAATCCATAACCGCGGAAAACACGGCTTCTCGAGAAGATTATCCCTGCAGGGTTGCACCAATTTGGCCGTACACTCAAGAATAACCCGCCAGATGGAAATGCACTTCCACCAAGCGGGGTACTCTACACAACCAACCATTCTTCGCATCAAGCCCAAAGCACCTTGGGCGCACGGCTAATCGAGCCCAGAAGAAAATGGACCCTCATAGCACTCTAAGAACGTGTCCCCCTATATGCCGACTACAAAAGTTCCACCCTGCGCTGGGCTCGCAAAAACATGCATGCGGCAAATGGAAAACACGAACTAAATGAGGCGATTTGGACGAGATGCGAATCAGGTCAAGTTGAGGGGGGCGCCCATACTCGCTTCCCAAATGCGGGTAGTGCGCTCATCATGGATCAGTAGACAAGACCCTTTTCCTATTAGGGTCGACACTAGCAGGCTCCAAAACCACTCATGGGCCTCCTGCCGGTGCCTTATCATCAAATTATTATTACCATTAGCAATTAACAGGATTGATTGATTAATAACGAGCCCCGGTACAAGATAATAAGATAGTAACAGTAGTAACCGACAACAGACTCGAGTAAAAGCAACCCTAAGCATGCTAGATAATAACAGGCACAAGCAATGGCTGTAGGTATGGAGGTGGTGGCAATATCATGGCTCAAGGTATCATGTGATGGGTTCGGAGAACAAGCAACGATACATAGGGCTAGCAATAGTAGACAAAAAGATAGTATCGACAACAAGTGTGGAAAGGAACTCGATGATTCATGTGAGTGATAACTTGCCTGGCAGCTCAGCCTCGTACTGGGCTAGGTCCTGAGTAGTGGTGTCGTAAGGCTCGTCGGTACCAACGTCGTCGTCTAATCGAGAAGAAGCAAAAACAACAACAAAGGAAGACGGGCAATCAATACATGGCATAGGTGCACAAACATTGGATGATGCATGTCATGTTTAATAGATGCACCAACTAAAATAGTTGAGATGAGACACAAGTTTAAATGGATTCCATATGCAAAAGTTGCATATGGAAGCCCATGCTTTAGAGTTGAATTAATTGTTCTATCACTAAGCATCATGTGTAAGTGACTTAGTATGATGCATGCATGATGAGGAACAATAAGATAACAAGTTAATTGCAATTGGAATGATAGTTAATCATTTTAGAAAACATTAACAAGTTTGGAATTATTGGTACTTAGTGGTGTTGAACAAGTATTGATTGTTTTCAACAATTTAAAGTATGCAAAACCAATTACAAATTTTATATTTGAAAAGTTTATCAAATTTTAGTTGGATTACATGTTTCACAATTTGAAATTGGACTTTGGATTAATTAGTTATGAATTAAACAATTTTAAACAATTTTTAATTGAATTAAACAAGATTTAAATAGTTTGGGCAATTTAAATTGTTCAAACCAGAAAAAAAAATTTATATTTGAATAGAGCATTCAAAATGGTGTGAAAAACATATTTTATTTGTATTATTTGGAAATAGTATGAATTAGTTATGAATTATTACAAATGGCATTTGAATTATTCAAATTTGAAATTTAAAAGTATTTTGAAAATTCAAAACAGTACACAAGTGGAATATTTGGAAAGTTCATAAAATTTGGATCAGAATAGACATCAAGTTTATATTTATTGGGTTTATGAAATAAAAGATAATGAATTTTAAAGTTTGTGCTTTATTCTGCCATTTTAAAAATAGAAATTAAACAAAATTGGTTGTTAAACTTTGTTACCGCACTGGAACGTACCCACACGCTTCCAGTGGGTCCCGTGGCCAGCGTGGCAAGGAGGGCCACTGCCAGGTGGGCCGCGCGTGCGAGGAGAAAACCAAAAAAAGATTTTGCGGCCGCGGGGTTCGAACCCGCGAGCTCGCTGTGCGTGCGCTGCTCTCTGAACCAGTGCGATGTGCGCGCATTTCTGTCAGTATACCGTGCGCGGACAGGTTAAGGTGTTAGCTCGTGGTTAACTGAATTTTTTACGCGCGCGCGCTAACTGAACTTGACAGGGATAATCCGGCGGCGATCACCGTTGTGCCGTGCTCGTGGCTGCTGCAAGGTGGTGCTGGGTGCAGTGCAGTGTGTGCACGGATGCGGTGGTGATGTAAGCAGCAGGGGGGTAGGCACGGTGGCTCACCGTGATTTGTCGGGTGGCAGAGGGGTGACGACGGCGTGGCAGACGGCGGTGTCGAGGACGGCGTGGTCGATCTCGTGCTCCTCCGCGAGCGAGCAGGTGTCCAACGTGAAGCAGGGATGGAGGCGGTGCGGTTCCAGCGCTCAAACGGCGTCGAGGGGACCTGCAACGGCGACGCGGTGGTCGGATTCAGAAAAACGAGGCACGGTGGCCGGAGAGGAAAGAACGGATCGCGGCGTAGATCTGTGGCTTACCAGCGGCTGATTCGGTGTCGAACAGATGGAAGGGAGGGTGGCGAGCTCGTTCCCGGAAACAATTGGCTAAGAGGGGGTCGAGGGTGGCGAGGCCATGGCGATCTTCAGAGGATTGGCGCCGGCGATGGAAAACAGAGAGGGGGAGCGAGGAATTCCGGCGAGAGAGAGAGATTTTTGGCGGCGCTGAGGAACCCTAGGGCGATAGGGGGTACAGGGGTGCCCTAGGCACGCTTATATAGGGTGGAGGCGCTGCGGTGGCCGCCGTGGTCGCGTCGCGGTCGCCGTGGAGGCCTCCGATGGCCGCCGTACGGGATGACGAAGAAGGAGGGCGCGCGCACGAATCTTGGCGCAGCTCGAAACGGTAAGTGGCGCTGCTGCGGCTGGGCTTTGCGCGCGCGTAGGCTAGGTGGGCTGGGCTTTGCTATCTGCTGCGCGCGCGCTGCTTTCTCCTTTTATTCTTTTCTGTTTTTATATATTTTTTTTTTTTGCAGATTGCTTTTGGAAGAAAGTTGTTAAGGTTTTAATCAAGGAAAATTCTAGAAAAATTAAGTTAAGCTATTTAAGTAATTAGCAACCATATTATAAGCTTGGATTTCAAAAATGGAAATTTAAAATTATAGTTAGTGTTTGAAATCAAATATGGGAGAATTTCATATTAGATTTCTTTATTGAAAACAAACATTTGAATAGGGTTATCCCTAGGTTAAAATAAATGAGTTTAGGACCACAAATTTGTGGTGAAATGTGATGGCTTAAATTAGGTACTGATTTGAACTTGGTTTGGGATTTTAAAAGGTGATTTGAGAATTATTGATTGAATTATTGGTTGGATTTAAAGCAACAATTTAATAAGTGAAAACAAGGAATAAAAGGGTTGTTTTTATTTGTTATTTTGGTTCCAAAAGTTGTAACAGAGCAAGTATGAAACCATGTTTGAAAAAGGTTTGAATTTGAGTTGTGAAAACAGAATAAAACAGATGGAAAACAAATGCAAACAATAAGTAAACATGATGACATGATGCATTGCTTGAAATAAAACAAGGAACAAAGCATTCTAGGGTATTTTCATACTTGGGATGTTACACATGCGCCATGCCACCGCGGCCTTGGGGTTCTCCTTCTTCTTCTCAACCATGACCGGATTGGCCAGCCAATCCGGATGCAGCACCTCCATGATGAATCCACTTATCACCAGCTTGGTGATCTCATCGCCGATATCTTTTCTCCTCTCTGCCGCAAAGCGGCGCATTGCCTGCTTAATCGGCTTGGCGTTAGGGCGCACATGTAGCGAGTCCTCAACAAACTCCCTCGGGACACCCGGCAAGTCCTCATTGGACCATGCAAAGACATCCCGATTCTCACGGAGGAAGTGGATGAGCTCGCTTTCCTATTTCTCACCCAACTTGGCGCCAATGATGGCAACACGGTCCGGGAACTCTAGGTCCAGCTGCACCTTCTTGATTTCCTGGGACGCCTGGAAGGTGTCTCCATACTGAGAACTCTGCATGCCGGGCATACCGACTTGAGCTGCCTCGGCCATAGCCACCACCTCATGCATCTTCTTCTTCTCTGCAGCAATGACCATGGACACTACCAGCAGAGATCCAGCAGAGGCGCACTCCAGGGAACACTTATAATCACCCGAGATGGTGATGACACCATTAGGACCGGGAAGCTTCACCTTTAGGTAGGCCGCATGGGTTGAGGCCATGAACTTGGTGAGCGCAGGCCTGCCGAGTAGAGCATGGTAGGAGATCTGAAGATCAACCACTTCGAACTGCGGGCACTCGGTGCGGCAGTTCTCCCTGGTGCCGAATAGCACATCAATCCAGATGTGGCCGATTGGTGCGCAAGACACTCCCGGCACAATGCCATGAAAGGTGGTCCTGCTGGGTAGCAGCATGTTCTCGGCAAGGCCGAGCTTCTCCAAGGTATCTCGGCACATGATATTGATGCTGCTTCCGTTGTCAAACAACGCCATGCTGAACTTCACGTTCTTCTTGGTCCCCAGGAAGGTGGTATCCACCACTAGTGCATATGTACCCGGATTGTGCGTCACCCTGGGATGATCATCCTTATACCAAGTGATCTCTTGTTCGCACCAGTGCAGGTAATGCGGCACAACCGGTATCACTCCATTCACCTCCATCGCACGCCTGCGCTGCGACTGCTTGTCATCCGACTCAGTGGTGAACACCATGTAGCTCTCATGATGCTCATGGTACTGGTTCCGGTCTCCACCACCATTGTTTTTGTTGTCGGTGTTGCCACTGTTGTTGTTGTTATTGTTCCGGTTGTTGTTAGGGGCGTAGTAGTTGCGATTGCTGTTGTTGTCGTTGCGGTTGGCTCCCTGAGCCACTTGATTCACATTCTCCCTTCTCGGGTTCTCAGCCGGCCTGGGAGGAGCCGCCCGAATAGACTGCACATTGGCACCCGCAGGCGGTAGAGGAGGAGGAGGGGGCAGCTGACCAAAGCCTTCACTCTTGATGCGGTCCCACCAGCTGCACTGCCGGGTAGTGTGGTTGCCTGGCCTACTCGGATGCCGAGTATGGAAGCTGCAAGGCCCATCCTTCATGTTCTCAAAGACAAATATCTGAGTGGCATCTCCGTCTTCCTGGTTGTCATTGCCCTCCTGAGGAGCATTGTATTGCTTCTTGAAGCCCTGGCCCTGATTCTGGTTCTGGCCGTATTGGGCTCCAGCAGTTTTTTGTCTTTGGCTGCTCCCGGCAGCCACAGTATCTTGGTTCACAGCATTCACTTGCTCAGAGCTGTACCGAGTATCAGGACGGTCATCTCGGAGCTTGTTGCGGAAATCTTGGCGGTCATTGTGTAACATCCCTGTTTTGCTACAATAGGGTTTGTTGTGTTGTGCTCATGTCATTCATGCATGAAAGAATTTTGAAACAATTTAAATTATGAATTTAAATGAAACTCGCATAAAATTCACTTAAAGTGATCACCCAAAATTGTTTTCAAAACAATTTCAAAATTGGGAAGCAAAGACATGGTGAGTTTGCAAATTTTTACAAGGTTTTCAAAAAGGATTTTTGTCAAATTTTATTCTTGCAACAAGGGCCTCAAAAACTTTGTTTTCTGTCCTCCTTTAAAACTGAAAAGGACCAATCTGTAAAATCCAGGAACTCTAGGGGGTTTTCGCAATTTCCTTTTCTCTTCCCCTTTCTTCTAGCTCTGGCCAGAAGGACAGAAGGTCGACAACACCGCCGCGCGCCACGTCCTGCTACCGCCCCTCGCGCGTGGATAAAGGAAGAGGGTGACGCAAAGCTCCTCTCAACACTCGCCTCGCCCGGATGTCCCTCTCACTCTCTGTCCCTCTTCCAGAACCAAACCCTAACCCTACCGTCGCCATCCGCCGCTCAACGCCGGTGGTAGGTCCGCCCCCGTGCCCCTCCGAGCATCTCACCGGCACCGCCATCTTCACCTCGTCCTCCTAGAACTCGCACGGCATCCGGGACGGCCGGGAGGACCCCAATTTCACCGCCTCCATCCGCCACGGCCGCCGCCGTCTCTTCCTCGCTGCCGGCAATTGCCGCCATCCCTCGCGTCCCCGACCACGGCATCGCATTCAGGGTGAGCTGCTGAGCACGGGAGTGCTCTCCCCTTCCTCCCTCCCCATCCGTTTCTTCCCGTCGTCGACGTGCGCTGTCCGCCGCCGCGCACATGGTCACCGGCGAGTTTTCCGGCGACCATTCGGTCAGCCGAGACCACCCCAGTTTCCCCACGCTCTCCTCTGCCCCGTGGAGAAAGTGGTTTCCAAAATCCCGCGCAGAATCGATGGATTGCATCGCATCTGTGAGGATTTGGCTCGGGATGACATCACATTGACCTCATGCCTACGTCACTGCATGTTTTACCATTAATTTCTTTCAACTCGAGTTTAACTGACACGTGGACCCTGTTTTAAATTACTAAAAATCAATTAAAATGGAATATTGAATATCTCCAGAAATATTAGTCAGAAAAATAAAATTAAAACGTGGAAATGTTCATAAAAATGTAATCTATCTGAATATATTATTTTCACATATGTTTGACAAAGTTCAAAAAATGAGCATTTATTTAAATGTTGTTTAATCATTTAAAATGGAAATATAAGTTTTTATCCAATAAAATTAGAAAATTAAAAGTTATATACCAAATTGCTCAAAATGACAAATGCAATCCAGCTATGATGTTTTAAACCCATTTGAGCTTTTAAATTGTACTCACTTCTAGAATCGTTCGAAACACCCTCCGGGGTCCATTTCGGGGCTAATTTCAACATAATTGCATGTTTGACATACGAACCCTAGCAACCCATCAATTATGTTTAGGGCGTTATTTCAGTGCATTAACTTGCTCATGCATACATATTGTGCATTGCATGATGCCATGTTTGATTTTTGTTTTTCTTGTTTCGGTGTTTGTTTCCCCTCGGTAGAAGTGACTCCGAAGAGAAGGCCAACAACTCCAATGACGAATACTTGATCTTAACCGACAAGTCAAGCACTTATTCCTGAAGACTTTCTATGGTTTTCTTGAAGCAAGGCAAGCATAAACTCTTATCTGCCCGTATATGATTTCGAAAGACTTTTGATTCTCGTACATTGCATTCGATTCCAATGTATCTTGTGTCAGTAGTTAGAGTTCTCCTATACCATGCATAGCCTACCTATTCCTGATCCACTACTCCTAGCAGCCATAGGTTTGATTGTGTTCATCGCCAAATCCTTAAATATGCTGTGCTTATTCATATATGCTTGTTATCTCTGCTCCATCCGGTTGATGAATCAGAGTTACGACTTGCATCCACATGGGGCTTAGATTCCCCTCGATGTCAACTTGCCTAGTTTGTTCCATGAGTCGCCTAGTTCGGGCTTTCCATTTGGATTTGCGGGGATGTTAAAAACGTTTACAAAACTAGGACGTGGTGGTGTAACGGCCTGTGGCGAGACAGTAGTTGAAGCACCGCTCACAACGATAGAGACCCGGCAGGAGATGGCCACTCCCTATTGGCGGACCATCTCTACTCGGAGCGACTCATGGAATAGGCGAAGTAACGGAAAGGTCGTGGTCAACCACCCTCTGCCGGCACTTCCCGGACTAGTGCTAACCCGGTGGCACTAAGAGTCGGTTGATACGTGTGGTTAAAGTTGTACACCCCTGCAGGGTTAAATCTTTTCGCAAAGTCGTGTCCGCGGTTAAGGACGACTTGGTGACGAATACTGTGATCATAGATAACTTGAACGGAATGACTAAAACTTGTTGATAACGAATGAAGGATGCCTCCTCGGAGATGCCGAGAGGGGTTACCTTGTAGCATGAGTTACTGGAACAACTTGAGGTGGTGATCTTTGAAGCACGAGGTGCTGATATGAGTTGGTGGTTTAAAAAGATGATGATATCAGTAGTTGAGTAGCTTTCTTATCTGTTTTCAAAATAATCCATGAGACGTGCTATTCCTCCCTCAACTTGGAAAAAAAAGATGGCTTTACGCAAAATAAACTTCATAACTCTTTCTAAAAGAAGTAGATATATAATAGGTTAACTACGTCTTGTTGAGTACCTTCCGTACTCATGTTTGCTTCAACTTGGTTCAGGTGGAGTTCCTCAGTTCGGTGGTGATTCAACATGGACATCGACGAGTAGTTTGGGGTTCCCAGGTAGCAGCCTGGAATCTATGGGCTGGGACGTCGCCTTATGTTGTGGCCTCTTAGGCCTTTTTGGTTCTTGTTGGTTACCAACATAATTTGCCTTCCGTTGTCTGATGTAATGTTGGGGCGTGTGACCTCTGCTTGTAAGCTATACTCTAGTAACACATGTTCAATACAACTTTCATGTCTAGAGTGCTGCTTTGATCGGTTGTTGGTTTCGAGCCCGTTGTTATACAGTTTTGGCTATGCCTGCATAGTTGTCGCAGTCGAGGGGTTGTGGAGCCGATGATCCATGTCCGAGCCCGCCTGCCGATGTGATTCGGCCAGGGGCGAGGTAACCCCAGTAACCCTCGATTGTTGTTGCACTTTCTGGACACATAGCAGCTCTATATAACTTTGGTCCCGTTCCTTCAGTTTCATCCGATTCGTGGACACTTGGGTATGCATAATTGGTTATGACTAGCATGGATACAAGGAGTAGTAGACCGGGGATCCGGACTATGTGCCGATGAATCCGGTCTGCCTGCCGTTGTTTGTTGCGGCCGGGGCTGGTAACCCTGAAGCCCTTGTGAGTCCATGGCTAGGAGCACATAACAGTATGTATATCTCTGGGTTCGGGGTCTGACAAGTCATGGTATCAGTGCAGGACTGCCTGTAGGAAAACCTTATTGCTTGGTCGATGTCGAGTCTAGTGTTTGTGAAAACTACTTTGAAACCTCAAATGAGTTGTGAAAACCTTCTTAGGACTCTTTTTGCTCCTTATCTGGTATCGCTCTAACTCTGTGTCACCTTACCTGTTTTGATTTGAAAAGGTTTTGCTATCTCTTCTAAGTCATTCAAAACCTAGGTGCCTTCTCTGGCAAGGACGTCTTTTACCCAAGTTGACCTAGTGTTAAGTTCTAGAGTCATGTGTGTTCCATGTTCCGTTATCTCTTAAACTGGGAGATTTCCTTTCCATTCCAATCTCTCAGAGTTGTCCGGATTCCACATTCTTACATGTTCCAAAGTCTGAAATCCTGAACCTCGAGATTTCCTTTTCATCTCGAATGTGTCCGTTATCCTCTGCTCAAGTTCTTCCGGAGCTAAGTTTGTCCTCTTGGAAAGATACTCCGTGATTGTTACTCATAGTGTCCTTTAAGCCACTAAGATAGTAGTTGTTCCTTTCCCAATGTTTTCAACCTTGGACTTGAACCGAAGGTCCCGGAATGTGCTGAACTGCGGTGAGTTGAGTCATGTGGTTTCATAACCATGTGATACTCATGCCATCAGTACAGGATGCTGACCTTTAACCCAAGTTCTGTTTCTTTGGATCCCGAAGAACCTGTTCTACCTCAGGATGGTAAGGAAATTCCAACTCTCATAGCCGTAGGATTTCCTTTGGAATCAAAAGGGATCATGACAAGAGTGATCATCATGTTCCTCACATCTTTGTTCTTAACTCAGCTATATCGATCTTTTAGCATGGGTTCTACAAATGAGTATTACCTTTTGCATTCAACGTGATCTTAGGATTTCTCCTGAGCTTGTTCTTACTTTCCAGTTGCTCTCAAATCCCCATCCGTTGTTTTGGACACCCAGTTGCATATGTGTGTTGGATAATCCAATGCATGTGCTCTTGTTTTCTGTCAAACATTCCACCTTGGAATGTGAGGAGAAACAAACTCTAGTACCTCGTTCATCTTTAGGACCAGGTCAAAGTTTTGTAATCCGCAGATTAGAGAAGTTCGTTAGCTTCTGTTCTGTTCCACCTTCGAGTATCACACTCTTATATATCAAGAGGTTGTGTTGAGTTTCATGGCATCATCGATGAAGTGGTGCTCCTACACGTCTTCACTCCCCCTTCCTCCAAGCTTGAACGCTTGAGAGTGGTCGGTGTGTGTGCATTGATGTGTGTGTCAGATGTTCCTAGCAATTCCTGTTGCTTTGAAAAATCTAAGAAACATTTGTATCCTTCTTAGCATTACGGGTCAACCAGTCTTTAACTAAAGTTGACTATTTTATCAAATCCGTTCATTCTGGTGCACGTTCTTTGTCAGAGAGTTAGGTTCATCCCGAAGCTCTCAAGATCATATTAGTTGCTTTGAAAAGCAAGCCTCCTTTCAAATTCCTAGACCTAACGGTAGGTTGTGATATTCTGGTTGTCTTTCTAGAAGTATCACCAGGTTTTACCTGACCGTGAGTCTAAACCAAGAGTAATTTGAACCACTCCTTTCTCCAAGAAACTACGCTAGACACCTTGGACTAGTGGTTGAGCTTAAACAACAACTTGGAGAGTTGAAAGGCAAAAGCTCTGCCCAACTTGATCCTTCGATAAGGGATGTCTAGTTCTTTTGCATCGAAGCATGATAGTACCTCTTCAGTGGACATGCTATCATTCTAACCTTGATTTGATTTGGGCTATCGTCAAATCGAGAAAAGATCCAAGGACTATCTTTATAGTGTTTTCACTCATGGTGTTTTTCCCGAGTACACCTTCATGTCCTTTGGTCTGACCAATGTTCTGCCTTGTTCATATATCATATGAATCCCTCTTCTTGGAGTGTTTAATAAGCGTGTTGTCGAGCCCATCGATGACATTCCTACTTACCCAAGTTGCAAGAGGTTCATTTTGAACAATTGGCACTAATGTTGGAAACTCTTGAGAACCATCTTTGTGTCCTCACGAAGTTGGGTTCCAGATGTTTGAAGTAACCTACTCTGGTTCATGTGCTTATGGTGAAAGTTGTCGCCGTGGATCCGAGTAGAGTTTTCTTGTTCCTTCGAGAACAATTCCAAGTCGGTCATGCATGTGTGGAGTATTCTTGAGATGGTTGGTTGTTACCTCCATTTACTTGAACAAGTTTGTACCCACACTAAGCCACTGACTGACCATTTGTGAAAGGGAAGAAGTCCAAGATCTTCGTGATCTTTGTTACCATCTTTCCAACAATGACTCGGATGTGTTTCGTTGCAAGTAAACCATGTAGGTGCAACCGTCTTCCACAAGTTGCCAACACATGAGTTATGCAATCTCGCTCATCTTCTTGATCTTGACATCGTAGTCCATATCTTGAGAATCCAGCATTTGTATCTTGTTTGTAACTGGTGCAATCTCTTCGCTCAAGCATACCGAGCCTGAGCTATAAATCCACTAACCAGAGCTGAATCTCAAGCAGCAACGATGGTTGGTGTTTTCCTCAAGGGTATTGAATAAGGTCTTCTCAGAATACGGCATGGTTGATGTTCTGGTTGACACAATTAGCCTGAAGCCCTAATGTCATATCTCTTTGAATCTGTAAGAATAGACACTCTCTGTGAGGATTCTTGTGTGACTCATTCTAGAAGTTTTCCTTCCCCTTCTTCCACACCGGAGTTTAACTTTCACTTGATGACCTATAGAAGGTTTCATAAGCCTGATATTGGTATCTAGAACATCCAGGAGAACTTGGAAGTTGATTCGTCCAATGTTTCCCTATCCATCTCCCAAACCTTTGTTCTAATGGAAACAAGTTCATCGTGAGAACCATCTCGTGGTGTTTTGTAACCACCATTGACCAGTTCCCTTTCTCAAGTTGTTTGTACTTGAAGTTCTCATCATCTCACACATTGTGTGAATTTGTCAGTCACTTCAGCCATGGGGTCTTAACCGTGAGGTAGATGTACTGCTACGTCCAACCCACAATAGGAAAGAGATTCCTTATTCCTCCCGATGTTTCCATCCCTGTTGGTTATACATCCTTATGGTGTGACCACGGATTCTTTCTTTGTCACGGTGTTCCAACTTCTTTTGGTTACTCATACTCTGTCGTGAAGTAATATCCCGATCCTTGACAAGGATTTCGACAAATTTTTGACGGAATGAAAGTCCCTTCCTCTTTCGTGTCCACCCTGAAGAGTGAACATGATCTAGTATCAAACCTTCATCTTGGACGTGATTCCATCGTATCTTAGTGTTCTCTCTCGTCTACGGATATTACGTTGTGGTATCCAAGACCATCCTCTCCAGCTTGGTTGTCTGTTTGAAGAAACCTCGGTTTCACAAGTTGTTCAACCTTTCTTTTCCAAAAGGATTTAAAGTCTTGTGCAAAGCTCATATTCTAAATCCTTTAAAAAACCATCGTCCATAAACTTGAAACCTTCTCTTATTCCCTCAGTTATCTTGATGTGTTTCATGCCTCTTAACTCAAAAGTTCTTTACGGACATTCTTGTCCTAAGTTAGCCATGAAATACTCGATCTTCGTGAAGATCAATTCCTAAGAGTTTTCCCTCTTACCTAAGGTGTAGTTACTCAACACTTCACAACGCTACGGGTCAACCTCTTCGAGAAGAGAATCGCAAGGTTCGAGAAGATCTTTCAAAACCGGTGTTCCTTCTTTCTTCTCCTTCGAGAATCTCGGGACGAGATTCTTGTAAGGGGGTATATTTGTAACATCCCTGTTTTGCTACAATAGGGTTTGTTGTGTTGTGCTCATGTCATTCATGCATGAAAGAATTTTGAAAAAATTTAAATTTTGAATTTAAATGAAACTGGCATAAAAATCACTTAAAGTGATCACCCAAAATTGTTTTCAAAACAATTTCAAAATTGGGAAGCAAAGACATGGTGAGTTTGAAATTTTTACATGGTTTTCAAAAAGTATTTTTGTCAAATTTTATTCTTGCAAAAAGGGCCTCAAAAACTTTGTTTTCTGTCCTCCTTTAAAACAGAAAAGGACCAATGTGTAAAATCCAGGAACTCTAGGGGTTTTCGCAATTTCCTTTTCTCTTCCCCTTTCTTCTAGCTCTGGCTAGAAGGACAGAAGGTCGACGACGCCGCCGCGTGCCACGTCCTGCTACCGCCCCTCGCGCGTGGATAAAGGAAGAGGGTGACGCAAAGCTCCTCTACACACTCGCCTCGCCCGGACGTCCCTCTCACTCTCTGTCCCTCTTCCAGAACCAAACCCTAACCCTACAGGTGCCATCCGCCGCTCAACGCCGGTGGTAGGTCCGCCCCCGTGCCCCTCCGAGCATCTCACCGGCACCGCCATCTTCCCCTCGTCCTCCTAGAGCTCGCACGACATCCGGGACGGCCGGGAGGACCCCAATTTCACCGCCTCCATCCGCCACGGCCGCTGCCGTCTCTTCCTCGCCACCGGAGATTGCCGCCATCCCTCGCGTCCCCGACCACGGCATCACATTCAGGGTGAGCTGCTGAGCACGGGAGTGCTCTCCCCTTCCTCCCTCCCCGTCGGTTTCTTCCTGTCGTCGACGTGTGCTGTACGCCGCCGCGCACATGGTCACCGACGAGTTTTCCGGCGACCATTCGGTCAGCCGAGACCACCCCCAGTTTCCCCACGCTTTTGTCTGCCCCGTGGAGAAAGTGGTTTCCAAAATCCCGCGCAGAATCGATGGATTGCATCACATCTGTGAGGATTTGGCTCAGGATGACATCACATTGACCTCATGCCTACGTCACTGCCTGTTTTACAATTAATTTCTTTCAACTCGAGTTTAACTGACACGTGGACCCTGTTTTAAATTACTGAAAATCAATTAAAATGGAATATTGAATATCTCCTGAAATATTAGTCAGAAAAATAAAATTAAAACATGAAAATGTTCATAAAAATGTAATCTATCTGAATATATTATTTTCACATATGTTTGACAAAGTTCAAAAATGAGCATTTATTTAAATGTTGTTTAATCATTTAAAATGGAAAAATAAGTTTTTATTCAATAAAATTAGAAAATTAAAAGTTATATACCAAATTGCTCAAAATGACAAATGCAATCCAGCTATGATGTTTTCAAACCCATTTGAGCTTTTAAATTGTACTTACTTCCAGAATCGTCCGAAACACCCTCCGGGGTCCATTTCGGGGCTAATTTCAACATAATTGCATGTTTGACATGCGAACCCTAGCAACCCATCAAACATGTTTAGGGCGTTATTTCAGTGCATTAACTTTCTCATGCATACATATTGTGCATTGCATCGATGCCATGTTTGATTGTTGTTTTTCTTGTTTCGGTGTTTGTTCCCCCTCGGTAGAAGTGACTCCGAAGAGAAGGCCAACAACTCCAATGACGAATACTTGATCTTAACCGACAAGTCAAGCACTTATTCCTGAAGACTTTCTCTGGTTTTCTTGAAGCAAGGCAAGCATAACCTCTTATCTGCCCATATATGATTTCGAAAGACTTTTGATTCTCGTACATTGCATTCGATTCCAATGTATCTTGTGTCAGTAGTTAGAGTTCTCCTATACCATGCATAGCCTACTTATTCCTGATCCACTACTCCTAGCAGCCATAGGTTTGATTGTGTTCATCGCCAAAGCCTTAAATATGTTGTGCTTAGTCATATATGCTTGTTATCTCTGCTCCATCCGGTTGATGAATCAGAGTTACGAAAGAATCTAGTATGATAGGATGTTGTGGAAAGTTAAGATAATCTGTTTAACATGACTTAAAGATGTGGATGACGAGACCACAGAGGGTCTGTGGTGGTTGTCTCGTTCATGCCCCTAGGAGCGAGTTCTCATCTTCGAGCCAAGACTGAGCGTGCATCAACACGGGGCTTAGATTCCCCTCGATCTCAACTTGCCTAGTTTGTTCCATGAGTCGCCTAGTTCGGGCTTTCCATTTGGATTTGCGGGGATGTTCAAAACATTTACAAAACTAGGACGTGGCGATGTAACAGCCTGTGGCGAGACAGTAGTTGAAGCACCGCTCACAATGATAGAGACCCGGAAGGAGATGGCCACTCCCTATTGGCCGACCATGTCTAGTCGGAGTGACTCATGGAATAGGCGAAGTAAGGGAAAGGTCGTGGTCAACCACCCTCTGCCGGCACTTCCCGGACTAGTGCTAACCCGGTGGCACTAAGAGTCGGTTGATACGTGTGGTTAAAGTTGTACACCCCTGCAAGGTTAAATCTTTTCGAAAAGCCGTGTCCGCGGTTAAGGATGACTTGGTGACGGATACTGTGATTATAGATAACTTGAACGGAATGACTAAAACTTGTTGATAACGAATGAAGGATGCCTCCTCGGAGATGCCGAGAGGGGTTACCTTGTAGCATGAGTTACTGGAACAACTTGAGGTGGTTATCTTTGAAGCACGAGGTGCTGATATGAGTTGGTGGTTTAAAAAGATGATGATATCAGTAGTTGAGTAGGTTTCTTATCTGTTTTCAAAATACTCCATGAGACGTGCTATTCCTCCCTCAACTTGGAAAACAAAGATGGCTTTGCGCAAAATAACCTTCATAACTCTTTCTAAAAGAAGCAGATATATAATAGGTTAACTAAGTCTTGTTGAGTATCTTTCGTACTCATATTTGCTTCAACTTGGTTCAGGTGGAGTTCCTCAGTTCGGTGGTGATTCAACGTGGAAATCGACGAGTAGTTTGGGGGTTCCCAGGTAGCAGCCAGGAATCTATGGGCTGGGACGCCGCCTTATGTTGCGGCCTCTTAGGCCTTTTTGGTTCTTGTTGGTTAGCAACATAATTTGCCTTCCGTTGTCTGAAGTAATGTTGGGTCGTGTGACCTCTGCTTGTAAGCTATACTCTAGTAACACATGTTCAATACAACTTTCATGTCTAGAGTGCTGCTTTGATCGGTTGTTGGTTTCGAGCCCGTTGTTATGCAGTTTTGGCTATGCCTGCATAGTTGTCGCAGTCGAGGGGTTGTGGAGCCGATGATCCATGTCCGAGCCCGCCTGCCGATGTGATTCGTCCTAGGACGAGGTAACCCCAGTAACCCTCGATTGTTGTTGCACTTTCTGGACACATAGCAGCTCTATATAACTTTGGTCCCGTTCCTTCAGTTTCATCCGACTCGTGGACGCTTGGGTATGCATAATTGGTTATGACTAGCATGGATACAAGGAGTAGTAGACCAGGGATTCGGACTACGTGCCAATGAATCCGGTCTGCCTGCCGTTGTTTGTTGCGGCCGGGGCTGGTAACCCTGAAGCCCTTGTGAGTCCATGGCTAGGAGCACATAACAGTATGTATATCTCTGGGTCCGGGGTCTGACACATGGCGCCTGCCCGCATCCTGGTTTCTTCTTCTTGGCTCGAAGGAATCGTGAAGAGGCTGAGTAGGGTCACCGAGTGCATACATGTCAGCTATCTTGATCGTCTCGGCGAGCGTACTCGGCATCTCCCTCTGCAGCTTTTGCCACAACATGTTGCCATGCCTGCAGCCTTGAGCGAACCAGGCGATTTCCTATGACTCATTCACACCCTCACAGGTGTTCCTAAGGGTGCTCCACCGAGTAAGATACTCTCGGCCGGTCTCCTCTTCCCGCTGCTTGCATGCTGAGAGATGTTGTGGCCTATTCGTCCTCTTGTAGGTGTTGGTGAAGTTGCTGATGAAGGCTTCCGAGAAGTCGAGCCAGCAGTTGATGCTGTCCCGCGGCAAGTTGTTGAGCCAGATCCAGGCAGGGCCCTCCAACATCTGTGGGACGTATCTCACAGCCCATCGCCGCTTACCGCCAGCAATGTGCACGGCAGTGACATAATCATTTAGCCAGTCTTCCGGATTGGTGCTCCCATCATAGGACTTGGTCCCTCTGGCAAGTTGGAACTTGGTCACAGAAGGCTCTCCCATGATCATGTGACCAAAACAGCTTGGGCCGGGTGGCCCCTTCGGCTCTATCTGCTCAGGCCGGTGAATCCGGTCCAGCTTGTATCTTGCATCACTGGGCTCCAGCATCCTGCCACCCAGGCGATCAATGACGTCTCTCGGATCAGCGTACCCGGCTTGCTCCATCGCCGAGTACCTATCATCATAGCGGTCCTGCTGCACAGGACCGGGTTGAGAAACCGGGTTGGCCGCTGCCACAACTGCTTGCGGCTGCACCGTTTGCTGAACCGGGTTGGCAGCCTGGTGCCGAGATGGACCATCTCGGTTTCCTCCTTGTCCCTCGCGGCGAGCTTTGGTTTCTTTATAGGCAGCTCCTGCGGCATTGCGTTTCTGGCCGGGCTGCCGCTCAACAGCGTGCTGTTTTCCGACGACAGTCGGGTCGTACAACTGCATCTATTTGTTTCTCCCAGAGGTCACACTCTGGGCCCTCTCACCACCGGGAAGAGGCGATGAGGCCTGATCCACGGATCTAATACCATGCGAGTGACGCACCGACTCCTGGGTTGGCCTTCCAAAAAGCCTCATTCTGCCTGCCAGCTTCTAGAACTAGCTGATTAAGTCGCTCCTGCTGCCTAGCGCGAGCGTCGCCAGTGAGATGCGGCAACTCGGACGCGACTTCCTCTGCAGCCCTAAGTGTTTTGGCGGGGGAGCTATATTTTGGCCTACTAGCAGTGTTCAAAGTAGCAGATAGACTAGCAGCCCTACCATCTCTAGCTAGCTCGGCGCCTAGGTTGCGGCGAATAGTGCCTAACTTGCTAGGCAGTCTAGAAACAGGAGTAAAGCCATGTGCTCTATTGTACTCATTTTGATCCAGGTTAACCTCCAGCCTAACCTTATCCGGCTCCTGGCCTCCACGAGTAGCGCTTGGCGCTGCTGCTCGAGCTGCGCCCTCACCACCATGAGGTCCGCGTCGGTGGGGAGTGGCATGCCCAGCTGCTCGGTGGCAACAACGCGAGCAGCCGGTATTGCTGCTGACGTGGAACACTACTAGGGAAAAGGCTACCGCAGGCGAACCAAATTAGGCTACCGCAGGCGAATATGCGTTCGCCTGGGACCACATCGCCAGCGGTAATGACTTACCGCAGGCGAACAGCAAAATGCGCCTGGTGTAGCTTGACATACCCCAGGCTAACGTGCCCTGTGCGCCTGGGGTAAGCCTTTTACCGGAGGCGAACAGGAAATGTGCGCCTGGGGTACATATTCGCCTGGGGTACGATTTCTTATTCGCCTGGGGTATGGTTTTGCTGTGTCAAAAATAAAACAAACAAAAATAACAGAATTACAGCAAATTGACAGTAATAAATATGAAAATGACAGCAAAATAACAGAAATATTCTCGATCATCACCAAATAGTCTCGATCATCACCAAATAGTCTCGAAGCGAATAGTTTAGTTACAAGCATAGTTCAAACACTAGGAGTATAGTCCAAACAAATCGATAGTTTAGTTATCTAGACAAGCAAAACAACAAGTAGCATCAACACTAGCTAGGAGTATAAGCACGGCGATGGCGAAGGTGGTCATCCGGGCCCTCGTCTTCTCCGTCTTCTCTCTCGCTAGGTAAGTGGCGTATCGAGCTTCCGCCTCCACCATGGCATTGGTCCCAGTCGTCGTAGACTCCGGGAACCCTACCGACATACACAACATTACCATGTCATCTGTGCATAGGACAAAAATACGAGTTTAGCATCGAAAGTGATAATAGACCGCAAATAACTATCAAAAAATAGAAGCATCAAGGTTTACGAATAAAACACGACAAATAAAGGTATAAAAGTTATATGATGCAAGTGTATACTAACATTTTGTCAATCCTATAGTCTCGGCGGGAACGGACGAACGCCTTGTAGCGTGTTGAATGTCCGGGTGTCACGTTGCTCTCGTAGGTGTGCTTCTATGTCACGGTTGCTCGGTGGTGCGTGGCCGTGGAAGAACAAGCCACCCCGAGTGATGACATCCGACGAGAGTATCGTGCAGATCCTCCGCTGGATGCGACGGAACTCAGCCCGCACATATTCATCGGGGGTGTTGGCCATCTTTGTGGTCAGGTCTCGGAGAGCACTTGGTAGATGGGCCTGTTGGACATCCTTTAAGTACTCCCTCATCTGAAAGATGACATACCAAGCTTCCAACTCAGATTCTTGCTCCGATTGCTTGAGGCAGGGGAAGTTTGTTACGTGGGTGCACACGTAGGCGCCTCGGACTATTTTCTCCTTTTTTAGGGGCTTGCCTAAATCGGCGGCGAAGCCGTTGAGGGCACTATTAAGAACAGCTCTTATGTCGGTGTAGTCCTTCTACACCGCCCTACCCGCATCGAGATAAGTGCATTGTGACCAATGCGGTTCCATGACGATGAGTACGCATCCTCCGTTTCTGCGCAGAACATTTCGAACAAGCCATCAATATCATCAATCGGAATACTAAGGAGATTCTAGAAATAATGTAACAACGTGAAGCGGAGAGGACTACTTACTTGGGAAAGTATGGCATGAGAATGGCGTTCTTATCCTTGTTATCTATCAAAAAACCCGTTATGTAAGTCGTGATAAGAACTCGGTCCGCATGTGACCGCAAGTAGTCCTCATTCATGTAGTAGGGGTCCATAATCGCGATGTGCGGGGTATTCTCCATGACCATATCGTGCGCCATGCTAAGCGATACCAGGCGGACAATGCTTCGGTCGAGCTAACCCAAGTGGAAGACCCTGAATATGTCTTCGTATCTGATGAAGAACACCTCTGCGGGATTTGAATCCACAAAGCCCACGGATCGGGGCACCTTGACCACGTATAGCGGGTACGAGGGATGTTTCTCACGTAGAAGTTCATTCTCTTTGAACAAAATCCCGTCGTGGATGGTCCTCATGTCACCACCCATGACAGCGACAACCTCTGGCGGCAGCATCGGCTCACCTATCTCATGCACCTTCCTCCACGGGACGGCGGGCGGCAAATGGTCCAGGACTCGGGCGGCCGCTGGCTGGCTACTAGAGGAGGCACCACCTTTCTTCTTCTTGGCTACCGTCCTCTTCCGATTCTTCTTCGGCCTCAAGCAGATGGGAGTGCCGCTTTGTTTTACCGCCTCCGCGGCCGTAGCACGGAGTGTATTCAGGGTAACCAGCGTAGACTGTGGAGCCGTAAAGGCCGTCTGCTCCTCGGGAGTTTCTTTGGAATAGGTTAGCTTCTTCTGGATATCCGGTTTTCTGGTGGGTAACTCAGAAGAACTGCCCTCTCCGCCATCTACCTTCTTCTGGATATCAAGAGTTCTGGAGGGTAACTTCGGAGGAACCGGCTTCTCGCCATCCAACTGATTTATGAAATCGTCAATGGGAGCAAGTTCAATATCCATGTAGTCGTCATGGGTCTCATGCTCGTGATGTTGCTCGTCATTGGACGTCTCGTGCTCGGGAGGAGGAGGATCCACCGGAGGTGGAGAGAGGACATTGCCATGTTGGACCTTGTCTTGTTGGCTTGCCGCGGGCGCAACCGGTGTAGTGGTGACGGTCATGGCTTGGCTTGGCGCCGACCCTGACGTCGTGTTCAGCCGAATAAGGGCTTTCGGCCATAGCAAGATTTGATTGTCCAGTTGGCCGAGATTCAGCTCGCTGTCGGCATCGGCGGGTTGATTAGGAGGATACAAGTTCTCGAATCCCGGTAGCACCAGATCGACGCGAACTCGAAGCTCGTTGGCCGGTATATCTCCGCAATGGTACTTGCGGGATAGTGGCTGCAAGATGCTCCCCTTTGCAACATCCTTCAACTCGCTGCCCACTTTTAGCAGGAAGGTGCATCCTGTCGCGTCAGCCTGCGATAACATGCATGGATAGGTCAGAGAGTAGGGTTATATTGAACTGGCTACAGCTTTTGAGACGGTCAATAATTTACCGTGAGGGCATTGAGCTCGGCTAACGTCGACAGACCACAGGTGATGGTGGGCTCGTCGAGCAACGGGGTGGTGGCCGCGCCGGACACGGCCGACGGTCCATCGGGGGCAGGCGCGTCGGGCACGGCCGACGGTCCATCGGGGGCAGGCGCGTCGGGCACGGCGGGGGCGACAGGCACGGCCGACGTCGACGGACCACCGGCGGCGGCCGCGGCGGGCACGACCAATATCGACGGTATGTTGAACGTCGGTAACGGCCCCTGTGAGCCCCCGGCGATGTAGCCACATATTTTTTCAAATACGGCGGGGATGAGCGCATTCATCTTTTCCCCCACCGTTTTCTCAATCTTCTTCTCCATGTTTGTTTCCAAGTCATGGACCTTGTCGGGGGGTTACCCCCGAGTAGGGTAAAAGCAAGTGGTAAAGGCGCCTTACAGAAGGGAGGTTTGGTCGAGTAGCCGACTACCTGGTACTCGCTACCCGGTCGACTGCTACTCGGTCTCACCTCAAGATGACCAGAAGGAGAAATCAAGCAAGTTCTATCTCTTCGAGTAGAAGAGGTAGCCCGAGTAGAATTGGCGGGAACCTACTCGGGCTAGAAAGTCAAAGGAGCCGTTCTGACACAGGATCCCGCGTATCCTGGGTCCGTACTTGGCAGCATTCGAACTACTGTTCATCTGGGACCGGCCTGCCTGACAGTGACAGCATGGAAGCAGGCCGTGGCAGGATAAGGGGGGCCTACTCTGTGCCTAGGTACAGTGATACCAGTCTGTCCCCTAGTTTTGCCCAACGACTTTACGGAACGGCCAAGATTAGGAACCAAAGCTGTCAGCGGGTACTCGGAGAAAGGACGATGTGCACACTATGTCGACACTTGTCTAGATTTGGACGTATCCGGCTGGGCACCATGTATATAAGGTGCCCCGCCGCCTCCTGCGCGAGGCATGCTCATACATGCTCACGGGGAACCCTAGAAACCCTAAGTTCCTAACCTAGTTCTACTCGGAGGGAAGAGAGAGGCTACTCGGTAGCGTTATCATTTGTACTGTGGCTACTCGGAGAAACATCGTAATACATACAGAGAGGCAGGAGTAGGGGTTTTACCTCCTCACGAGGGCCCTGAACCTGCGTAGATCGTGTTGTTTGCAGTGTATTGTTCTTACCTCACGCGGCAAGTCGTCGCGTGATCCCTCCCCGGACACCTCCAGCGTCCATCGTCCCCACAACTTTAGCCATCCCATGGCATCTGCCGTGACACCACCACGACAGTTGGCGCCCACCGTGGGGCAACCAGCGGCGCTGGCTGGAGTTTCTGTTCGGACGGGATCTTCTTCCGCGGAGCGCGTGGTCTGTGGCCTTGTCCACAGATTCGGCTCCTTCGACTTCGTCACCGACAACGCGGGCTGTTTCGGCGGCATGGCCATGCCTGAGGGCGGCACGGTGATCTCCTTCGGCTCCCATCTCGTCTACGTCGCCACCGTCGCCAACAGCGCGTACCCCGAGCTGGTGCATGACGCGGAGGATCCTCCCGCGGTGATTGCTGCTCGCGGAAGGCCCGCATGCAGCTCTGCAAGCTGCGCTGAGGTGATGGTGACGGGTTTGGCGGCAAACACTGGCGCGGCTGCTACTGGCGCTGCGGCCGTTGTCGAGGAGGTTGACGAACCGCCTGCTGGTGGCAGGAATCACCGGCCCTACGAGAAGGAGAGCAACTTGCCGCCTTCCACGTCTACGGTCATCCCCGCGTCTGCTGCGCCAGCTGGTATGCCTACTCCCACCGACATCGAGCTCCTAGCCGCGAGGGAGCAGCTCGAGCGGCAACGCCAAGAGCTGCTTGCCGAGCAGGCAGAGTTGGAGAAGATCAGGCTTGAGCTGAGTTTGGAGCAGCTCGAGTACAACAAGGCTCGCGGCTTCACGCCAGTCGCTAGGAGGCCCAGCAGAGTAGGCGCTACACGGCGTAACTTGGGTGTCGAGATGGCGACAGTTGCGGAGGTGCCCGCGCAGTCCGCCACTGCGAACACCTTCACAAGGCCAAGGTACAACACACCCGCCAAGACGCTCAGAGCTGCACAGGCCGTAGCTGCCGAGTTGCCGCGCCTGGATGGAGAGGCGCGTCTCAGGCAGCAGGAGAGGCTCAACGAGTTGGTGTTGGAGGCCGCTAGGCAGAATGAGGAGTTCCGGAAGGCCAACCCGGGAGCTGGAGCTTCGCAAGTGGTTCACTCGCACGCGGCTAGATCAAACGACCAGGCCTCATCTCCGCATCCTAGCCGCGAGAAGAGCCGCAGCGGGCGCTCGGGTAGAGACAGGCAAATGCAGGTGTATGACCCGGCTGCTGCCGCGAAACAGGTTGCTGTGCCGCAGCAGCCCGGGCAGGAACACAACGCTGCAAGAGCAGGCTCTCAAGCCCATCAAGCTCAAAGCCGTGCCCGAGAAGCCGCGCGTCCGGGTTCTTCTCGGCAACCCGCGGCTCAGCCTACTCGGCAGAGGCAGCAGCCGCGCCCAGTGGCACCAGTCTCCAACCCGGTGGAGCAGCCCGCAGCTATGCAGGTGGATAGGTATGATGATGGCTACTCGGCTATGGAGATGGCTGGTTATGATATTCATGACCGTGTTGGTGAGCGCGTGTTGGCCCCTGGAGATGCAAGGCACCAGCTGGACCGTATCAGCTTGTCGGCGCGGCTTGAGAGCACGGGTCCTCCTGGCCCCGAGTGCTTTGGCCCGCGCATCATGAACGAGCCTTCCGTGAAGGGCTTCCAGCTTGCAAGAGGCACCAAGAGCTACAATGGCAGCACCAAGCCTGAAGATTGGCTCAATGACTATGTCACCGCGGTCCACATTGCGAATGGCAACAGGAGATGGGCGGTGCGCTATGTGCCGCAGATGCTAGAGGGTCCAGCTCGCACTTGGCTCAACAACTTGCCCAAGAACAGCATTAACTGCTGGCTGGACTTCTCGGATGCTTTCATCAGCAACTTCACGAGTACATACAAGAGGCCGAATAGGCCACAGCAGCTGTCAGCTTGCAGGCAGCGAGAAGACGAGACGGACCGCGAGTACCTTACTCGGTGGAGCACGCTGAGGAACACCTGTGAGGGTGTGAATGAAGCACATGCCATCACTTGGTTTGCGCAGGGTTGCCGACATGGCAGCATGCTTTGGCAAAGGTTGCAGAGGGAGATGCCGAACACTCTGGCGGAGACTATCAAGATTGCGGATCAGTACGCACTCGGTGATCCCACTCAGCCACTGATGGACTCCTCTGAGCCGAGAAGAAACTTCAACAGCAGCAAGCGCAACGAGTTCCGCAACAAGCGCCGAGTAGATACTCGGTATGACCCTGAGGAGGTGAACGCAGTGAATGTCGGAGGCGGTGGTGGCCAAAGGCAGAAACCTGCTGGAGCCTACGGGCAGAACCAGAACCAGGGCCAGGGCAACAAGAAACCGTTCCGCACTGCGCAGTCGGGTAGCGGGAACTCCGAGCAGCCGAAGAAGTTTGTCTTTGACGACATGAAGGATGGCCCATGCAGCTTTCACACTCATCATCCCTCGAGGCCCGCTAACCACACTACTCGGCAGTGCGAATGGTGGGATGTGATCAAGAATGATGGCTTGCCTCCTCCTCCTCCTCTGCCAGCCGCCAATGCTACTGTTCAGCCTACTCGCGCACCCGCAGCTCGGCCGCCAGTGTACCCGAGAAGAGAGAATGTGAACCAAGTGGCTTTAGGAGCCAACCAGAACTTCAACAACGAGAGATACCGCAACAACAACAACAACTACAACCGCAACAACAACAACAGAGGCAACAACAACAACTATCGGGGCAACAACAACAACAATGGCAACAATGGGGGCAATGGCTCCAACCAGTACCAAGAGCACCATGAGAGCTATATGATCTTCACCTCTGAGGCAGTCGACAAGCAGTCACAGCACAGGCGGGCCATGGAGGTCAATGCAGTGATCCCTGTTGTTCCTCACTACATGTATTGGTGTGACCAGGAGATCAGGTGGACTCGAGCAGATCATCCCAAGGTGATGCCCAATCCGGGTACTTATGCCTTGGTGCTGGATCCTACCTTCCTGGGCCCCGAGAAGAATGTGAGGTTCAGCAAGGTGCTAATCGACAACGGCAGCAGCATCAACATTGTGTACAAAGACACACTCGAGAAGCTTGGCCTGGCCGAGAACATGATGCTGCCTAGCAAGACCACCTTCCATGGTATTGTGCCCGGGATCTCGTGCAACCCGATTGGCCGAGTATGGATTGATGTGCTATTCGGTACCCGGGAGAACTGTCGCACAGAGCGCCTGCAATTTGAAGTGGTGGATCATCAGAGCCCTTATCATGCTCTACTCGGCAGGCCTGCTCTGAGCAAGTTCATGGCCTCTACACATGTGGCTTATCTGAAGATGAAGATCCCTGGTCCCAATGGCATCATCACCATCTCGGGAGATTACAAGAAGTCCATGGAGTGTGCCTCTGCTAGCTCCCAGCTGGCGGAATCGATGGTGATTGCTGCCGAGAAGAAGAAGATGTACGAGGTGGTGGCCATGGATCAGTCCGCACAAGCTGGCGCACAAGGTGTGCCGAGTACCCAACATGGTACTGCTTTCCAAGCTGCCAAGGAGACCAAGACAGTCCAGGTCGACCCCGAGTTCCCCGACCGCGTAGCCATCATTGGCTCCGGGTTGGCGGAGAAATAGGAAAGCGCGCTCATCCACTTCCTCCGTGAGAATCGGGATGTGTTCGCCTGGACCAATGAAGATCTACCAGGAGTCCCGAGGGAGTTGGTTGAGCATTCTTTGCATGTGCGTCCTGACGCCAAACCAGTAAAGCAGGCTATGCGCCGCTTCGGAGATGAGAGAAGGAAGGCCATCGGTGATCAGATCACCAAGCTGCTGATAAGTAACTTCATCATGGAAGTGCTGCATCCGGATTGGTTAGCCAACCCGGTCATGGTCGAGAAGAAAAAGGAAGATCCCAAGGCTGCCACTGCATGGCGCATGTGCGTCGACTACACCGACTTGAATAAGGCATGCCCCAAGGATCCTTTCCCGCTACCTCGCATCGATCAGGTGATCGATTCCACTGCTGGTTGTGAACTGTTGTCTTTCATAGATGCCTACTCTGGTTTCCACCAGATTGCACTCAACCCTGCTGATCAAATAAAGACGGCTTTCATTACCCCGTACGGGGCTTATTGCTATCGTGTCATGTGTTTTGGCTTGAGGAATGCGGGTGCAACCTATCAGAGATGCATGCAGAAATGCTTGCACGACCAGCTCGGCAAGAATGTGCAGGTGTACGTAGATGACATTGTCATCAAAACAAATAAAACACATACTCTGCTTGCCGACCTGGAGGAAACCTTTGCTAACCTACGCAAGTACAAAATGAAACTGAATCCGAGTAAGTGCACCTTTGGTGTACCGGCTGGAAAGCTACTCGGTTTTCTGGTTTCTAGTCGGGGCATTGAAGCCAATCCTTCTAAGATAAAAGCTATTGAGAGCATGTCTTTACCGAGATCACTGAAAGATGTGCAGAAGTTCGCGGGTTGTTTGGCATCTCTGAGCCGTTTTCTGGGCCGAATGGGCGAGAAGGCCTTGCCTCTGTACCAGCTGATGAAGAAAAGTGACAAGTTTGTCTGGACTCCGCAAGCGGATGTGGCATTCAGTGAGTTGAAAGCAATGCTGGCTAGCGCTCCCGTATTGGCTAGTCCGCTACCCAAGGAGCCTATGCTGCTGTACATCGCTGCGACTAACCGAGTAGTCAGCGTGGTGATAGTGGTGGAGCGAGAAGAAGAAGGCAAGAGTGTGCAGCGCCCAGTCTATTATCTCAGTGAAGTGCTGTCCAGTTCCAAGCAAAACTATCCGCACTACCAGAAGATGACGTATGGTGTGTACCTGGGCGCCAGGAAGCTAAAACATTATTTTCAGGAGCATCCCATCACTGCTGTGAGTTCTGCTCCCATCTCGGATATCATGGGTAACAAGGAGGCGAGTGGCAGAGTAGCCAAGTGGGCGATTGAGCTAGCCGCGTACGCTCCCGCGTATGCGAGAAGAGAAGCAATCAAGTCTCAGGTCCTGGCAGAGTTTCTTGTGGACTGGGCCGAGATGCAGTATGAACCTCCTGCTCCAGTTTCCAACTATTGGAGGATGCATTTAGATGGCTCGAAAGTGAAGGAGGGCCTTGGTGCTGGCGTCGTGCTCACGTCACCTAAGCGAGATCAGCTCAAGTATGTGTTACAGATTCATTTCAAGGCGTCCAACAATGTAGCCGAGTACGAGGCAGTGGTGCATGGTTTGCGAGTAGCAAAAGAGGTTGGTGCGCAGCGCATTATATGCTATGGCGATTCAGATCTGGTGGTGCAGCAAGTCTCAGGTACCTGGGATGCTTTGGATGCCAACATGGCATCGTATCGCTTCCTGGTGCAGTCAATGACTGGGTTTTTTGAAGGCTGTGAGTTTCAGCACATTCACCGAGCAGAGAACGAAGCAGCAGACGAGCTATCCAAGTTGGGATCTTCTCGGCAGTCCATCCCGGCAGGGATTGCCTTGGAGCACTTGAGGAAGCCATCCATCAAGCCTTCCCCCAACTCGGCATCCATCTTTGTTCCTTCTCTGCCAAGTGAAGAATCTGACCCAATGGAGATTGACTGGGAGAGTACTGCAGGGAACCCGGGGACTGCTGTCCTCTACTCGGGGACTGCCACTCCCTACTCGGGGACTGCCACTCCCTACTCGGGGACTGCCACTCCCTACTCGGGGACTGCCACTCCTTACTCGGGGACTGCCACTCCGTACTCGGGGACTGCCGCCCTCAACCCAGAGGCTGTCGCATTCATTGAAGAAGTTCTCGCCAATCGGTCTGGGCTACAAAGAAGCGCTCCTACTCCTACACTATCCCAATGGAACTGGACGAACCAGTGTTTCCCATACGGGAGACACCGAGTTGGGCTATGCCCATATTATCCTTTCTAAGGGACGGTACTTTACCTGAAGATGAGCTGACTGCGAGGCAGATTCAGAGAAGGTCCAAGGGCTACACTATAGTCCGAGATGTGTTGCACAAGAGAAGTGCTACTGGTGTGCTGCAACGTTGTGTGAGCCCGGAAGAGGGAGAAGAAATCCTGGTGGAGATACATCAAGGGGAATGTGGGCATCACGCCTCATCTCGGGCTTTGGTCAAGAAAGCTTTTCGGCATGGCTTCTACTGGCTCACTGCACTGCAGCAAGCTGAAGATATTGTGAGGAAGTGCAACGGCTGCCAGGTGTTCGCAAGTAAGATTCACATGCCTGCTTCCGAGTTGAAAACAATTCCTATCACATGGCCATTTGCTGTTTGGTGCTTGGATATGGTTGGTCCTTTCAAGCCGGCTAAAGGCAATATGACACATATTTTGGTCATGGTGGACAAGTTCACCAAGTGGATTGAGGTGAAACCTATTCGGAAGTGCGATGGGGTCACAGCTGTGAAGTTTGTGAAGGATGTGATCATGAGATACGGCTACCCGCACAGTATCATCACCGACAACGGCACCAACTTTGCAGAGGGGGCAATGGTGCGATTCTGCAGGGATAAGCATATCCGACTAGACGTTGCGTCAGTCGCGCACCCTGCCTCCAATGGGCAAGTTGAGAGAGCAAATGGGATGGTACTGGCAGGCATAAAGCCAAGACTGATCGAGCCTTTGCTGAAAACACCTGGGTGTTGGCTAGAGGAGTTGCCAGCGGTGTTGTGGAGTCTAAGGACTACCCCTAACCGGTCAACCGGCTACACGCCATTCTTCTTGGTATACGGGGCTGAGGCCGTGTTGCCAATAGACTTAGAGCATGACTCCCCCCGAGTAGCCCTCTACACTGAGGTGGAGGCGAGAGAAGCTCGAGAAGACGACGTTGACCTGCTTGAAGAAGCAAGAGAGCTGACTCTGTCACGTTCGGCTATCTACCAGCAAAACCTGCGGCGCTATCATAGCCGAAAGGTGAACCCAAGGGTTTTCCGAGAAGGAGACATGGTCCTTAGGCTTGTGCAGCGCACAGCCGGGATGCACAAGTTGTCTCCTCCATGGGAAGGGCCTTTCATCGTGAGCAAAGCGCTGCACAATGATGCGTACTACCTTGTAGATGTGCGCCCATCGCAGGCGAACAAGGCAGATAAAGCTGGAGAGGAAACCAAGCGCCCTTGGAATGTAGCTCTACTTCGTCGTTTTCATTCGTAAGCAAAGATGTGTATGTACCCTCTTATCCGAGTTGAAATTCTACTCTGCAATCTGAAATTGTTCTCGGGGACTGCCCTCGTCCAAAATTGCTCTCAGTGTTTTTACTCGGCTTGGTCCTTTGTCTATTCGGTTGCTCCACTTCAGAACTCATAAGTGCATTGAGTACTGTGTTTAAACCTATATGCCAACTCTTCGACTCTGCTGCTGTCCGAAACCCGGCTTCATGGCAAGCAAGAGAACAAGCAAAAGGTCAATGAGCACACGAAAATCGCTAAGGAAGAAAGAGTGCAGGAACCGAGTAGATTGTTTGTTACTTTTGTTCCCCGTTTTCGTCTTCTCGGCTAAGTGGTGGGCTGCGTTATCATGATTGTTTCTAGCGGCTAAGTATTTGCAGCCCTACTACTTGATTCTTGTGACTCGAATACCAAAAAGCGACAAGTCGCGGGTAGAGCAGAGATGAAAAGATAGGGTGAATAAGAAATGCAACTCGGGGACTCGCATGGAAACGCAACTCGGCATTAAGCCAGTGTCGTTCAAATTGATTAATTTCGAAATAAACAGAGTGGGCATAAAAACTGAGTAGCAAGCAAAACAAAGATAGTCTATTACATCTGCTCCCGGCATCCCGGGGATCTGATAAAGTTTTCGAGTAAAAAAGATTGCCGGGAGATTCAGGTGGAGGTGGCAGTGTTGTCGGTGCTGGCCTTGGCTGCCGCTTCTTCGGTGACGGTCTTCTCGGCTTCTTCTTCGGTGTTGGTGGCATCCGCCTCCGTCTGGACGGTAGCGGATTCCTCCATCTCGGCATCGCGATCAGGGGCTGCCGGGTCAGAGGTGGCCGTGGCCACCGAGACGGGCTCTGGAGCCGGAGAAGAGCCAGGCGCTTGGCCAGGAGGGCGTACCGTGTCGTCGAGAGCAGCACCTGAGGAGGTGCCAAAGTCGAGTGCGGCGGTGTCGATGTGGGCGTACTCGTCCTCATCGCTACTCGCGACGGCGACGTTCTTCCCCTTCCCGGCCTTGCCCTTAGGAGAATCGAAGAAGCCAGCCAGGTCGGATTCTACTTCGTCGTCGTCTTCCTCGTCCTCTTCGTACTCGGTGTCGGGCTCGGGGAGGCCCTCGATGAAGGTCTCCGTCTCAGCGCACTCCGCGACCTCGTAGGCGATCTGCTTGCGTGTGGCCACGCAGTCGGGATCTACCTCCCACTTGGAATTATTGCGCTTCCCGCGGATGAGCTGCATGTTGAGGTTTTCATACCAGGATGCTATGCAGAGAAGCATCACGTCCGCACCGGCCCGGGCTCCCGAAGCACGCCACTTATTCAACTCTTTCTTCACATTTTCCAGCTTGAAGGCGAGACCCCGCATGGTTTTTGGTTCAGGATCCTGGGGCCAGAACAACCTGTGGAGCTCGAAGCCCACGTGCACCAAGTCAGTGCCAACGCCGGCCAGCTGCTCGAAATAATCTTTGAGCACCAGCAGGCTGTCCTCTATCTCAGCTCTAGTGTCTGCTGCCTCACCCTTCGCAAGGCGAGCTGCTTGGGCCTTGGCCACAGTAGGCGCGCAATTGGAGTCAAGATGAGGCCAGATCTCTGAAATAGCAAGTGACAACTTCAGAATCGAGAAGAGAAGAACCGGGTAGAGAAAAACCGAGAAGAAAAGAGGCAGGGAGAAGAAGACCTACCGGACAGTTCGCGGCGCAGCCGCTGCAGCTGGGTCTTCCAGGACTCCTCGTTGGAAATGTGCCTTTCTTGGATCAGGCGCAAGGAATCCATCTGAGCGAAGAGATCAGCGTTGGTCTTCTTTAACGTTTCACATTCCTGCTCAAGGGCCCTCTCCTTGGCTCTGAAAGTTGTCTCGGCCTTGGCCTTCTCGGCGATTGCTCTGTCCCTCTCGGCGCCAATGTTGATGGCATCCTGGAGCGCCTTTTGCAACTGGAGTTGCAGCTTCTCGGTCTCGGTGGCGTGATCCTTCAGCAACACAGCGGCCTGGTTGGACAGTTGGTTCTGCACCTCTGCTGGCTTGACACAATCTTGGTGTGCCTCAGCAAACAACTTGTGATCTTCTGCGAGGAGCCAGACAAGGTCAATAGAGAAGCAGCGAAGAAACAGATTCAAGATCAAAACGAGTGAACAACAAACTCACCTTCCAGCCTTTTGATGGTGGCTTCGGCGTTCTTCACGAAAGTCCGGCATTTCTCGTGCTCTTCGGCTAGGCTCTTCAGTTTCTCTGCAGAGTAGAAAAGGTTAGCGCAAAAGAAAGCATAAGCGAGCGTAAACAAAAAACGCATGAACCGCACAGCTAAAAGCGTACCTTGCACTTCAGCCAGCTGCTGGGTGCTGTCGTTGGCGTTCTTGCTGGCTGCCTCCGCAACTGCCTTTTCCTTCTCTAAAGCAGCAATTCGCCTCCTGGCGATAGAGTGGTTCCAGAGAAGATGGCGGTATAGGTTGGTCCGCTTCAGGACGCTATCCTGAGAAGCGAGAAGAGGCAAGTTAGAAAAAGCAGAGTAGATTCAACCCGAGTAGGAGGCTACTCGGAGAGTACCCATCTACTCGGCTAGAATCTCGGGGACTGGGGGTGATGGTAAGGAGCAAAGAGGCGAATAGGAGAGGAGAAAATTCAACTCGGAAAAGACGAGAAGGACTTACTGCGTACGCCTGCTCGATGTCCTCGGCATTCTTGCGGTGCAGGAACATCTTGGCTGCGAGGGTCGCGGTCTCGGTGGAGACGGACATAGGCTTGTGTCCCAGGTCGACCTTGTTCCAATCCACGCGCATGTGGTCGATGCCGCCAAGACCAAGACCGTGCCATTTCTCCGTGCCGAGAATCCGGCTATCCCACTTGGCGTCGATGAAGCCAATGGTGTCCAGTACCTGCTCAAGGCCCTTTGAAGTTATTGGTTTGTCTTGTACCCCCCGAGAAGCAATGTCGACGGATTGGCGTTGGTTTGGATCTGGGGGAGGGGAACTCATAGCTACAACTTTCCTTCCCTTCTGAACAGCTAATGCTTTGTCCTTGGGAGGGAAGCCGATTAAGTTCTGGTGGCTAACCTCAATCATGTACTCCGGGTAGCAAGGCTGGCCAGCTGCTCGAGCGTCAGCAGAGAGCGCGGCGGGAATTGGGCCAGACTCGTGGATCACAAGTGCCCCACCTGAGGCTGGCGGCGATATCTGATCTCTGGCTCGCTTCTTCGTTTTCTCCTTATCGACCCTCTGCTTCTCGGGATCTTCAGCCTTCTTGCCATCAGTTTTTGCCTTCGCCTTCTCGGCGGCTGCCTTCGCGACAGTTTTCTTTGCGGCTACCTCCTGCTCAGCCTTGGCCTTCTCAGCTGTTTCCTTCTCAGCGGTTTCCGTCTTCTCGGAAGGGCCTTTCTCGGCAGCTTCCTTCTCGGCTGCCCGTCTATCAACTAAATTCTTCAAAGCATCCAGGGCTCGCTGCCTGGTTACTCGGCCGACGGGAGGGCTGGATGCATCCTTGGTCTGCGGAGACGAGGAGGAGTTTGGCGGTGTAGGGCCTTGCACAGTAGGTGGCGCCACGGATCCGTCGCCTTGTGCAGATCCTAGCTGGGAGCTACTCGGTGCGTCGCCCGGCTGCACGCTGCTCAATGGATAAGCATCTGTCGTGTTGGCATCCGTGGCGGTGGTATTTTCTACTCGCTGCTCGGTAGCGAGATTCTCTTGTGCAGCAGCCCCTGTGGTGGGCTGCTCTTGCTCTGCTTCTGGCCGCTCGTCGGCGGTGTTGTCTTGCATCTCTGGATCTTGGTTCTCCTCGGCATTGCTAGCCGGAGGAGAAGGGGGTCTCTCATGGTGGACGGTAGTGTCCTGCGCCGCTGGCTCTGACTCTGCTCCTTGTGCATCGGCGGTCTGTGGATTGGCAGCAGCAGCATTGGCGGTGTGGTCCTCATCATCATCGATGTTGATCAGAGGTACTGATGATTCCTTAGCTTGGTTGGACGCGAGAGCTGCGCTCGCATCCATGGGAGGTCTGTAGAGAAGGAAGAAACCAGAAATTAGAAGGAATTTGGGGAGAATAGCACAGCGCGAGAAGGGAGGCGACCGAGAGGAGGGCTTACGCGGTGGTGGACTTAAGCTGTCGTCTGGGCTTCTTCACGACCACCTTCTTCTTGTTCTCGGTAAGCTCCTTCTTCTTGGCGGGCTTCTTCCTCTTGGCGGGAGGCACTGGTGCTCCACTGCCAGTCCGTTTGCGAGCCACAGGAGCGGCAACGGACAGAGGCTCGACGACAAGGGGCGCATCGCCCTCGTTCTCGTCTTCGTCCTCGTCGTCCTTTTCCACGGCTACCTCATCTGAGAATTCAAGAGAATATAGGAATGAATCAGAAACAGCAAACAAGGGATTGGTGCCTCTCGGAAACAAAACAAGGTGAAGATGCTGGTACCATCAAAATCCTCATCAGACCAGGTGCGGAGAGCGTCGCGCTTATCAGTGGTGGGGGAACGAGAGAGGTTGGTCTGCTCCGCGGCATCGAGAGAGGGCACATCGTCCTCCTCACGATCAGGAGACCAGTTGCCCTCAAAAACCTCGCAGCTCTCGATTATCTGGCGAGTGAGGACCTGAAAAACAGAGAAGGATCACAGACTAGCCGAGTACCAGGAAGGAATTCTACTCGGATAGGCGTGCAGGTACAAAGCACACAAAGCCTAGGCAGTTTACTAAGCATTCTACCCGGATAGGCGTGCAAACACAAAGCATACTAAGCCTAAGCATGTTTGCCGAAAGGTCTTACTCGGAAGGGCGTGCAGGCATAAAGCACATCGAGCCTAAGAGTTGTTCTCGAGTAGGCTATCCGGCAAGGCGTGCAAGCACGAAGCACATTAAGCCTACGCAATTCGGCTAAGTACCCTACTCGGTGCAGAAGACGATCGCTACTCGCGGCAGGAGGAGGAATTATCTACTCGGAAAGTAAATGCAGAGAGCAAAGTGAGAAAGGCGTACCCGCTCAATTGGCTTTGTACGGCTGTACGGGACGAACCCGTATTGCCAGTTATCGCCAAGATTTGTCGTCAAGATGTTCCTTGCGTGCCAGGGAACATCGATGTTGTCGATCTCGATGGTGGTTGTCCTGGTGCAGTCGCGGGTGCCTCCCATGTAACACATGAGATGGCAACGCTCCTGCAAGGGCAGCACTCGGCGCTTGATCCAGCAAGCCACCGGATCGTCATTCTTGAGGCCTTGCGCCTTCAGCCAGCCAAGTCTATTCTCCATCTCGATGGCGTCCTCGTCATTGGCGGGCTTCTCCTTCCAGTACATCCCGATCGGAGCGCGATTGCTCCAAACGGGCAAGTTGATTCGGTCGTCCACCTTGGCTCCTTCCGCGGCGGCAACGTTCTTAACGTAGAGGAACGTCTTCTGCCACAGCTTGACGGAGTCCAGCCCCTTGATGCGGGGATGGTTCGTCCCGGACCGCTGCACCATCATGGCGCAGCCGGTGTCGGTGGCGCTGGCGACGCCCGCGGCGTCTTTCTTCCCGGTGGATTGCTGGCGCAAGTGGAAGTACCTGAGCCACGTCTCCCACGTGGGCCGGATGCCGAGGAAGGCCTCGCAGACCACGGCGTGGTAGGCGAGGAAGACGACGGCATTGGGGGGCAGATGATGCATCTGGATGCCGAAGTGATTGAGGAACTTCCGGAGGAAATCAGAGGCCGGCAATCCGAAGCCACGCTCGAAATGCGACATGAAGACCACGCGCTCACCCTCCCGCGGGGATGGCACGATTTCACCGTCTGGCGCCCGGCACTCCACACCGGGAGGAATCCTCCGGGTGTTCACGAGCCAGGCGCAATCTTCGGCGGTGACGGAGGAACCGGCCCAGCCAGCTTTGGCCATTGTTGCGAGTAGGGAAAGTGGAAGAAATCGAAGGAGTTGGTTGGGGGATTGAGTCCGCGGCGGCGCGAAAGCTTGCGCGGCGGCGGAGAGCTCGGTGGCGGAGAAGAGCAGGAGACGAAGGAGGAATAGTGCAAGGGAAGGGGAAAAGGAAGTTACCAGCGGAGGTATTTATATCTCCTCCGCGAGTTTACCGTTACCGTCGTGGAAGTGGGATCGATTGTGGCGTGTGGTGGATCCTGTGGCCGGCTAGAAATGCACACAAGCGCCGGTTGCGCGCGTAATGGCCGCAGTTGATCCCACCACCGAATCGTGGTCTATAACTACACTTGATGGGACATGACGGCCGGTGGGCCCACTGCGTGAAAACTGGACGCGTGGCAGGTCGTGTCCTGGGCAACGAAACGACGAGGTCGTGGATGCTTGACACGTGTGCAGTTGCTGCCCGAAGGGCTGGATTGTGCTCTGCGCTGCAGAGACTCAATCTAAGAAATTTCTCTAAGTCTTTTTACTCGGTTACAGAGTAGAAAGCAAGTGCTACTCGGAAGAGAGGAAACTCAAGGTACTTTCCAGATAGCTACTCGGAGGTTCTACTCGGCATCTTGAGGTTCAAGGGCTGAGATGCAAAGGCTGGTTTTAAGCTGGCAGAGCCTAGTGAACAAGTTCGCAAGACTCAACCAGCTTCGGGGACTGCTGTCGGGGGGTTACCCCCGAGTAGGGTAAAAGCAAGTGGTAAAGGCGCCTTACAGAAGGGAGGTTTGGTCGAGTAGCCGACTACCTGGTACTCGCTACCCGGTCGACTGCTACTCGGTCTCACCTCAAGATGACCAGAAGGAGAAATCAAGCAAGTTCTATCTCTTCGAGTAGAAGAGGTAGCCCGAGTAGAATTGGCGGGAACCTACTCGGGCCAGAAAGTCAAAGGAGCCGTTCTGACACAGGATCCCTCGTATCCTGGGTCCGTACTTGGCAGCATTCGAACTACTGTTCATCTGGGACCGGCCTGCCTGACAGTGACAGCATGGAAGCAGGCCGTGGCAGGATAAGGGGGGCCTACTCTGTGCCTAGGTACAGTGATACCAGTCTGTCCCCTAGTTTTGCCCAACGACTTTACGGAAGCGGCCAAGATTAGGAACCAAAGCTGTCAGCGGGTACTCGGAGAAAGGACGATGTGCACACTATGTCGACACTTGTCTAGATTTGGACGTATCCGGCTGGGCACCATGTATATAAGGTGCCCCGCCGCCTCCTACGCGAGGCACGCTCATACATGCTCACGGGGAACCCTAGAAACCCTAAGTTCCTGACCTAGTTCTACTCGGAGGGAAGAGAGAGGCTACTCGGTAGCGTTATCATTTGTACTGTGGCTACTCGGAGAAACATCGTAATACATACAGAGAGGCAGGAGTAGGGGTTTTACCTCCTCACGAGGGCCCTGAACCTGGGTAGATCGTGTTGTTTGCAGTGTATTGTTCTTACCTCACGCGGCAAGTCGTCGCGTGATCCCTCCCCGGACACCTCCAGCGTCCATCGTCCCCACAACTTTAGCCATCCCATGGCATCTGCCGTGACACCACCACGACAGACCTTCTTCTTCAGCTCCTCCGTCTCCTCGCTCTTCTTCGCCGCCCGCGACTCCTTAGTGCTGGGCTCAGCCAAGCCATAGTTGGCGTGCTTCTTATTAAGTCCGCCGCCGGTGATACGGCCTAAGTGCGGCCTTTTCAGAGGGTCCTGGCTCTTTGCCTTGTTGTACCCCCTGATGAAAGGCTTATCCCACGCGACTTTGGCCGTCGACGTCTGCGACGAGGAAGATTCAAGTTGTTGTTCTTCTAGCTGCAGAAGCAACATATAAACGGTTTAGAATTGGTTTCGTACTAGAATGAAATCATGGACTTGATGATGATGAGTTGCATGAAATGGTAAATTTCTTACCACTAGCTTCTCAACATTCTTCACGCTATCGTCCGTGACCAAAATAACACCCTCCACCATCTTCGGGTCCGAGACAAGTTCCCCTGTCGGAGTTACTTTTCTGTACCTCGACCTCATGAATTTCTGGAATTGCGGGTCATGGGCATACTTGGCGTAAGGGTTCTCAATCCATTTTTCAATGTAGGCCTGGTCCTCTTTCGCCCAAACTGGCTCCTTCCCGTCGTAGCCACGACAGCTGAGATTGTGGTGACCGATGTTCTTCGACGCTAGATCCTTCCCCCATCCCGTTTGCTTCTTAGTGACATCAAGCGACTCGTTATTTAGGAAAGTGTTGAAGTCATCTGGCGTAATCCGCGGGAAGTGGCGTTGGATCTCTTCGAATGGTGTCGATTCCCTAATCATCGCCCTCACCATAGTCTTGTAATTGCTCAGGGCTTTGGTGAATCTAGTGAGGGCGAGTTTGTTCACGAGGTTGCCCTTCAGATTCTCGTTGTTGTAGGGGGGAGGGAACTCGTACCGCGCGTGCAGCCTCGAGATGAGTTGGGCGCGCAGAGTTGGCTTCTTCTTGAGAGTCGGCTCGTTGACAATGACGATATCTCGAAGTATCGCGCCAAGTTGGAGGAAGTACCCCTTCATAAGGTCCAATGGCATTACAGGCGTGCCACTGGAAGGGTCCACCTCCGTGAATTTCTCTCGAACGGTGCCGACCTTGTTCGGAGCTCGCTTTCGACGCTTGTTTCCCGTCGTGCTGCTCCCTGAGGGACCCCCGGCGCCACTATCAGTGGTTTCCTCCTCGCCACAGGTGAGCCCGTCATCATTGTGGGGCTCGACATCATGGTCAGTTTGTGTCAGATCTTCCTCTTGCGACTCTCGGGCCATAAGGATGTAGTGGTCCAATAAAGCCGGATCCGTAGTAGAAGAAGACATGCCCTAGCTAGCAGTAGACAAAACGTATACTGTTAGTCACCGGAAAAATTCGGCGTGACCTCGGCTATAAATGGTCATGCCGGAGTGCCCGAAATTCGCCGGAACGGAAATGAATCAACGTTCCGACAAAACATTGGCACTCAATGTACCTGCAACATAAATTGAATGCACACATGCATGGCCACAAAAACAGTTCCTTGCATTGCTGTCATCACATGGCACAAAAACTCCCAGGAAATTCATATATCATGCCAAAAAAACCTCCATATATATTGATCAAAGTAAAATACTACACTTAATTAATAACAAATCACAGAGAATTCTAGCAGTGTCCAAAGCTTCAGTGTTCTATTCACATGTAATTAGTAGGTGATTCAGCTAGTGTAAGAAATATAGCATGAGGAAATTCATATATCATGCCAAAAAAACCTCCATATATATTGATCAAAGTAAAATACTGCACTTAATTAATAACAAATCACAGAGAATTCTAGCAGTGTCCAAAGCTTCAGTGTTCTATTCACATGTAATTAGTAGGTGATGCAGCTAGTGTAAGAAATATAGCATTAGGTGATTCAACTAGTGTAATTCTAGCAGATCGATTTCCACTATGAGCTGAACTATCAGAATCCAGAAATAATGGTACATGATCAGATCCAGTTCTAGCTAAAGCATGTATGATGGAGTAGCAGCAGTAGTATGAGGGCGTTGGAAGAGGGGGGGGGGGCTGACCTGGGTTCGTCGTGGGCGTGGGCGACGGCGGCGTGGGTGACGACGGCCGACGTGGACGACGACGATGAGAGGGACGGCGCGCGGCGTGCTCCCGCTCCTCCTCCCCTGCTGCTCCCGCTCCTCCTCCGCTGCTGCTCCTGCTCCTCCTCCTGCTGCTGCTCCCGCTCCTCCTCCTCCTGCTCGACAACGACGACGGCGGCATGCGATGAGAGCTAGAGACGACGGCGGCGTGCGATGAGAGCTAGAGACGACGGCGGCGTGCGGTTTGGGATCGATATGAAACGAGAGTGATATGCGGGTTGGGCGTTAGCAGAGCGAGGACTTACAGGCGCACAACGAGTGAAATGCGCCTGCGCTATACTTTACCCCAGGCGAACAGGTCGGAATGCGCCTGCGCTAATGTTCGTAGCTATTCGTTATGCGCGGGCCCACAGAGCCATACCCCAGGCGCGTAACGTAAGAAATGCGCCTGCGCTAAACATTAGAACCGGTTTGTGATACAAACCGGTTCTAATGTGCTTGGCTCGAGGCCCTGTTATGCGCGGGCCCACAGATCCATACCCCAGGCGCATGAACTAGAAAATGCGCCTGTGCTAAAATTCGTAGGGTTTTGGTTTGCGCGGGCCCAGATAGCATTAGCCCAGGCGCATGTTCTGTTAAAAGCGCCTGTGATAAATTTTACTGCAGGCGCATTTTCTCGCAGATGCGCCTGTGCTAAGATTTTCTAAATTACGCAGCCCCACCCCGCCCCGAGACACATCGAGCAATACGAATGCTATTATATGGGGCTCCCCCACGTTGGTTTTCACTTAAAAATTACATACATATATGAAAGTTAACATGTGCAAAAATATTTAATATGTCGCATCGAGCGTAAATAGATTGATTTAGCGAGATACCGCAAGTGTTTCTCTCTGAAAACACATTGTACATAGTAGCTATTAGCTTGTTATATCGCGAGCATTTCCCTCTCTCAACCTTTCGTCACAATCTTACTCTTGCCTTTCTTGGGCGATGTTGAATACGTGACCGCCATATTGTGACTTCTTCTTGTGAATGGAAGACCTGTCCTAGGTAGTGTGGTCCTGCTTCTTCTTGTGTTGTAAGGTGCATCGTCTTCACCGGGTTCTTCCATCATTGGGTCTCCGACTAAGCCGTCGAAGTCCTTCTCATCGGCGACTCCATCCATTCCGATGAGGGCCCTTTTTCCTCTTCTTACGACAACACGACTAGGCTTTGCCGGGTCGGTTATGAAGAAGCATTGCTCCACGTGCTTAGCCAATACCCAGGGCTCATTTTGCGCGGTGGGGTTCTTGGACTTGGGTTTGTTGGCTTCAGACGTCGACATAGTGGTGAAATATTCGTCTTCTTTCGTGACGTTTGTAGCCCATCTGACATGGAACATCGGCAGCTTTACCCCAACGTAGTCAAGCTCCCAGATTTCCTCGATCTTTTCTGTAACATCCCAAGTCTGAAAAATAGCCTTTAGAATGTTTGCTATCTGTTATTTTATGTTTTGCATCATGGCATCATGTTGATTGCATTTGTTTTGTTTGTTTTCCATTTGTTTTTCTCTGTTTTCATTTGTTTTCCAACTGTTTTCATTTGTTTTCCTTTGTTTTCCATTTGAATTGCAAACCAAAATTCAAACCCTTTGTTTCATCCTTGTGATGTTACAATTTCCAAAATGTTATTTCAAATAAAAACAACCAAATTGTTTTCTTTTCTTCCATAATGTTCATCTATGAAATTGTTGGTTTTATTCAATCAATTAAATCCCAAATCACTTTCAATCTCAAATCAAATGCATCAAACAGAACAACTTTGAACTTGTGAACATCATCTAATCAAATCAACTACTTTAATCAAATTTAACATAGGGTTCACCCTATTAATATCTTTGTTTTCAATATCAATCAATTACTTCCCAAACTGCTTTCAAATTCAAACCAATCCTAAAAATCATTAATCTTTTGAATCCATGAAGTTCACCACTAATTGTATTCTTAATTCACTTTTAAAACCCTAGGGGAAACCCTATTGAAAATGCCTTGTTTTTCTCATATTAATTAATATTGCAAATTTCACTTAATTTGGTTTAAATCTTAAACAACAAGCAAACATTTAAAATTTTGTAAACCAAAGCTACCAAGTGGTTGCATTTCAACTAAGGAATCTACCCTAATTTTTCCAATTTTTTTTCAATAACCAAAACCTATTCTTTTCTTCCAATTTCGTTTGCTACAAAAAAAAATAAAACAAACAAAAAAAATAGAAAGGGAGAGAGGAGGCAGCAGCTACCCCCAGCCCACTAATCAACCAGCCCAACCCCTTTTCCCTTCTCTCCCCCAGGCCCACTCTCTTTTTTTCCTTCTGGCCCAACCCCTCCTCCACTCCTTGTCGTCTTCTACCTTTGGTACGAACACGTTCAGTACCACACGATTCCTCCTCCCTCGCTCGATGTGATGCCGTACCAGTACCCTCCTCCCTCTTATAATCCCCACCGAGACCACCTCGTGAACCCTACTCCCCCTCTACCCTAGCGCAGCCGCCGCCCCTCTTTTTCTTCCTCCTCTGCATCTCCCTTCTCTGTACTTCAAACTGTAACCGAAAGTTAGCCCTTGTTTGGCCGGAAGTTGGGGGTGGGCGTGAGGTTGCGGTGTTCGTCCTCCGGGCCGTTTCCCTGCGGGAATGGAACCGCCCCATCAAGCTCTCCCTCTTTGGCGAAGGCACCTTGGACCGAGGAGGCCCCGGGCGGCCGCGCCGTCGAGGTTTCCGGCCGGCCACCTCCTGCTGCAACGCCCACTGCCCCATGTCCGATCGCCTCCAGATCGCCAAGGTGAGGCTCCTTTCCGCCTTCCTCCTATCGCTCGCCCCCTCCTCCTCTCTACCCGCGGGCCACATCCCCCCAGCACCACCGCCCCACGCCCTAGCATCTCCGGCGAGGGCAGCAGCCATCGCTGGCCGTGTGCTGTTCGAGGTACAGCACCTGCACGCGATCTGTATTTTTCTTTCAGTTAAATCCCGCAGTACCACACCTTAACCTCCCCCCGCTGCATCTCCATTCACAAATCGATTAGCACCCTAGTGGTAGCATCCCGCAGCGCGCACCCTGGAGGTGCTGGGTTCGAGTCCTAGCCCCCACCCCTTTTGCTGCTATTTGTTCTGATTTAAGCGCAGTGCAGGTTCTGAACAATAACCCCCCAAGTTTCCCCCTTCTATCACAATCAGAGCAGTAGCCCCACTGGTTTGGTTCCCCCAGCGTAGCAGGAGGTGCAGGGATCAAATCCCACCCCCTGCACCATTAAAAACATTTTTGTTTTGCAATGTTTTGGTCACATAACTTATAGGAAATCACAACTAGGCCCTTACACATTATTTCTAGCCCTGCAAAAATATTTTTCCTAAGTCCCTAGATCATAAAAAATGGCAGATTTGCACCCAATTTTGTAAATTGCATAAATAAATCATCCTAACTCCAAATCCAACATTTTTTATATGTTTTCAATACCAAATTAAATACTCTACCCAAATATAAAATTTGTTTACTGTTTTGAATATTTTAAATTGGTGCAAAATTTGAAAACTTTGTCAAATTCACTTAAATTTGCAAAATTCATAACTTGTTCATAAAAATTCCAAATTTCACAAACCAAATATGTTTTCCAATCAATTTTTCATGTACTTTCCAAATATAAATTTTGTTTGCTGTTTTGAATAATTTAAATTGCTGAAAACAACTGTTTCTTGTTTATTGCATTTAAAATTGCCAAAATAATAACTTGCTCATTTTAAATCCAATTTCAACAAATAAAATATGTTTTCCATGCAAAATTAAACCACCTTTCCAAATATAAATTTTGTTTCATGTTTTGAATAATTAAAAGTGGTTAAATAATTTAAATCTTATTTAATTCATTTAATATTGTTAAATTTATAACTTGATCAAAACAAATTCTTTTGGGGCATATAAAATATGTTCTCAAACCACAAAAGTATAAACTTTTCAAATATGAATCTCACTTAATGTTTTGAACAAATAAAAATTCAAATAAGTTCATGTTTGAACCAAATTCATTTAATTCTTGCTTAAACTTGTTTAATTCCTAAATAATTTATTTGAAATCCTTTTTCAACAAGTGAAACATGTATTCCAACTAAAATCTTGTTTTCTTTTCAAATATAAACTTTGTTATCTATTTTGAACAATTAAAATTGGTGAAAACAACAATTGCTTGAGTGACACCTTTAAGTAACCAAAATTTCCTAACTTAATAAATGAATTTCTAAACTTGTTAAGCCTTATTTCCATTTGGTTCTATTGTTGTTATTTTGCTGTTTTCCTCATCCATGCATCATGCTAATCCACTTTCATATAATGATTAGTTGTAAAACAATTAATTCAACCATAATTCATGGGCTTTCCATATGCAATCCAATTGCATATGGGTCCATTTAATCCTGTTTCTATCTTGTCAACTAGTTTATTTTGATGCAACCATTAATTTGACATGCATCATCTTTGATTGTGCACAATGCCATGATATTGATTGTTTATATTTCTGCCTTGTTTGTTTGCTTCTTCTCGGATACACGACGACGTTGAGACCGACGATCCTTACGACATCCCTTCTAAGGAGTTAGCTCAGTACCAGGCTACTGGGTTTGCAGGCAAGTTATCACTCACATGAACCATCGTGTTCCTTTCAACATTAATTACCGATACTTTCCGTTGTTCTTTTCTGCTAGCCTTAGTAGTAGTTGTTTCTGTTACGAACCCATCACATGAATCCCTTAACCTTGTTATTGCCTCACCTCCACACCTATAACCTTTGATTGTGCCCATGTCTTACTAGCATGCTTAGGTTGCTTTTGCTCGAGTCTGTTATCCGTTACTTTCTGTTACTATATCTATTACGTTGTGGGGGCTCGATGTTTAATCAATCAATCATGCTAATGTTACTATTAATAATAAATTTGATGATAAGGCACCGGCAGGAGGCCCAGGGTGGTTTTGAGGCCTGCTAGTGTCGACCCTAATAGGAAAAGGGTCTTGTCTACTGATCCATGATGAGCGCACTACCCGCATTTGGGGAGTATGGGCTCCCCCTCAGTTTGACCCGATTCGCATCTCGTCCAAATCGCCTCATTTAGTTCGGGTTTTCCATTTGCTGCATGCATGATCTTGCGAGCCCTTGGTACCCGGGTGGAACTTTCGTAGTCGGCATATAGGGGGACACGGTCTTAGAGTGCTATGAGGGTCCATTTTCTTCTGGGCCCGAGTAGCCGTGCGCCCAAGGTGCTTTGGGCTTGATGCGAAGAAGGGTTGGATTGTGTTGAGTGCCCCGCTTGGTGGAGTGGCCGCTCCATCTGGCGGGATATTCATGAGTGTACGGCTAAATTGGTGCAACCCTGCAGGGATAATCTTCTCGAGAAGCCGTGTTTTCCGCGGTTATGGATTACTTGGTGAAAGTACTGGCTAACAAGTACTCAGGACAACTTAAACATAATGATCAAACATGCTACACCCAATGATTAATAACTTGACTAGTAATAGGTTGATGACACAATAACTTGATTCACCTCTTAATACAACTGCGTGAGTTATCCTCGGATTGCTTCTTTGGATAAGGGGCGAGACCCAGGATGGGTTTGTTTGAAGTTATATTTCAGTTGGTTACAATCCTCGATCTTATCTCCTTTCTGTTAGCCGGAAGTGGTAGAATCTCTGTAGTTGGTTAGCGCAGCCAGTTGCAGCATCTTTTATATCCCCTTCCTTCCGTTGAACCCAAAGCATCTGTGCTTGGTGTTGACGGGTTACACTTTGGTGAACTGTGAGTCTTGCTTGCCAGTACGTTGGTGTACTGACCCCTTTGGGGCTGTGGTTTACGCAGACGACGTTTCCGAGGATCTACATGGTGGCTACTACGTGGAGTATGACGACGAGGCTGCTGACGAGTAGATAGCGGACCCGGGCAGGATCCGAGACTTCGTGGATGGGCTCCGTCTTTTCGTTTCCGGCCTCTTAGGCCTATTTGGTTCTTGTCTGTACTCAGACATGTTGAATGCTTCCGCTGTATTGTAATGATGTATTGTTGGGGCAGGTGCCCTCTGAATGATTGTATTTGCTATCTCTGCTCTAATGAGAGCCATTTGCAACTTATTTTCAATCTTTTGTGTCGTAGAGATCTGTTGTGATATCAGTTGTTCAACGCCGTTGACGTACCATGTGTGTATGGTTTGAAGTACGTCGACGGAAGTGCCTTTGATCTCTAGTGGATAGTTTACATCGACGATGGAATAGCATGGCTTGTGTTGTCGCGCATAAGCGCAGGCCTACCAGGAAGCTGGGACGTGGGAGCAGTTATGCCCCATAATCCAAGCATCTGCTATCCAGTTCGTACGGTGAGTATCCCCTAGAAATCAGGGTGCGACAAATGGTATCAGAGCCTGTCTGCCCGTAGGATCCCTTTTTACTGGTCGCAGTTGAGTCTAGAAACTATTTTGTAGCTATATAGGAACAAAATGAAACGTGAGAGTAGGAATTCTGTTCTTTTTCTTCTTTTCCCCACCCTCCCTCCCTTTTCTGGTAAGGAAGTGCAACGTTGATTTTTCCCTTCTCATCTAAACTTTCAAGTTAGGATTTCACGTGTTTTGGGTTCTCCGTAGTACCTCAGGAATCTTGGTCTCGTTTTCCCGGTGTTGCTTCAGTATCATGTTCTTCTAAACATTTCATTTTCGTCCGTTGAAATCTTGTTGTTGTTTCCACTTCAATTCTTCTACCGGCGTTAAGTTAACTTCCCAAATATCAAATCTATCTGTCCAGAGAGGTTCTTGTTGTTGTTGTTGTGTTCATTCCTCAAGCACCACATTCCAAATAGTCTATTCTCCGTATGGATCAAGTTCTGTTTTAATCAAGTTTTCCCCGTTCATCTACTAAACTCTATTCCAGCTAAAGTGTTATTTCATACCGGAGAATCACATTCCTTTGTGTCAACAATCTTTTCCACAACATACAACCCAATTCTGGTTCCACTAAGCAATCAAAACTCTGTTCACTCCCCGGGATCTCAAATGTTGACTTCCAAGATAAGTAAGAACAATCCAATTCTAATGAGAGGCCACATATTCCTCGTTACTCTCATGTTGATGATTCTGACATTGATGATTATTCCTGGTGTTGCATTGATGTCAATAACTCTGTTCCACCATTCTAGCCAGATAATCTATTCTCAAATGAATCAAGTTCCATTCAGCTATACACCCTTGGTGCAAAATCTCTCCCCTTTTCTTGAAATGTTCCGGTGGTTTCCAAATTCCCTGACGTCTATCCACTGTGCACGATGTGTTTCACGTGTCACAGCTCAAGAAGATCTTCCCAAGAAGTTTCCGGACCTTTTCTTTTCTCAGTAGGAATCTCGGGGCGCGATTCCTTCAAGGGGGGGCGTTTTGTAACATCCCAAGTCTGAAAAATAGCCTTTAGAATGTTTGCTATCTGTTATTTTATGTTTTGCATCATGGCATCATGTTGATTGCATTTGTTTTGTTTGTTTTCCATTTGTTTTTCTCTGTTTTCATTTGTTTTCCAACTGTTTTCATTTGTTTTCCTTTGTTTTCCATTTGAATTGCAAACCAAAATTCAAACCCTTTGTTTCATCCTTGTGATGTTACAATTTCCAAAATGTTATTTCAAATAAAAACAACCAAATTGTTTTCTTTTCTTCCATAATGTTCATCTATGAAATTGTTGGTTTTATTCAATCAATTAAATCCCAAATCACTTTCAATCTCAAATCAAATGCATCAAACAGAACAACTTTGAACTTGTGAACATCATCTAATCAAATCAACTACTTTAATCAAATTTAACATAGGGTTCACCCTATTAATATCTTTGTTTTCAATATCAATCAATTACTTCCCAAACTGCTTTCAAATTCAAACCAATCCTAAAAATCATTAATCTTTTGAATCCATGAAGTTCACCACTAATTGTATTCTTAATTCACTTTTAAAACCCTAGGGGAAACCCTATTGAAAATGCCTTGTTTTTCTCATATTAATTAATATTGCAAATTTCACTTAATTTGGTTTAAATCTTAAACAACAAGCAAACATTTAAAATTTTGTAAACCAAAGCTACCAAGTGGTTGCATTTCAACTAAGGAATCTACCCTAATTTTTCCAATTTTTTTTCAATAACCAAAACCTATTCTTTTCTTCCAATTTCGTTTGCTACAAAAAAAAATAAAACAAACAAAAAAAATAGAAAGGGAGAGAGGAGGCAGCAGCTACCCCCAGCCCACTAATCAACCAGCCCAACCCCTTTTCCCTTCTCTCCCCCAGGCCCACTCTCTTTTTTTCCTTCTGGCCCAACCCCTCCTCCACTCCTTGTCGTCTTCTACCTTTGGTACGAACACGTTCAGTACCACACGATTCCTCCTCCCTCGCTCGATGTGATGCCGTACCAGTACCCTCCTCCCTCTTATAATCCCCACCGAGACCACCTCGTGAACCCTACTCCCCCTCTACCCTAGCGCAGCCGCCGCCCCTCTTTTTCTTCCTCCTCTGCATCTCCCTTCTCTGTACTTCAAACTGTAACCGAAAGTTAGCCCTTGTTTGGCCGGAAGTTGGGGGTGGGCGTGAGGTTGCGGTGTTCGTCCTCCGGGCCGTTTCCCTGCGGGAATGGAACCGCCCCATCAAGCTCTCCCTCTTTGGCGAAGGCACCTTGGACCGAGGAGGCCCCGGGCGGCCGCGCCGTCGAGGTTTCCGGCCGGCCACCTCCTGCTGCAACGCCCACTGCCCCATGTCCGATCGCCTCCAGATCGCCAAGGTGAGGCTCCTTTCCGCCTTCCTCCTATCGCTCGCCCCCTCCTCCTCTCTACCCGCGGGCCACATCCCCCCAGCACCACCGCCCCACGCCCTAGCATCTCCGGCGAGGGCAGCAGCCATCGCTGGCCGTGTGCTGTTCGAGGTACAGCACCTGCACGCGATCTGTATTTTTCTTTCAGTTAAATCCCGCAGTACCACACCTTAACCTCCCCCCGCTGCATCTCCATTCACAAATCGATTAGCACCCTAGTGGTAGCATCCCGCAGCGCGCACCCTGGAGGTGCTGGGTTCGAGTCCTAGCCCCCACCCCTTTTGCTGCTATTTGTTCTGATTTAAGCGCAGTGCAGGTTCTGAACAATAACCCCCCAAGTTTCCCCCTTCTATCACAATCAGAGCAGTAGCCCCACTGGTTTGGTTCCCCCAGCGTAGCAGGAGGTGCAGGGATCAAATCCCACCCCCTGCACCATTAAAAACATTTTTGTTTTGCAATGTTTTGGTCACATAACTTATAGGAAATCACAACTAGGCCCTTACACATTATTTCTAGCCCTGCAAAAATATTTTTCCTAAGTCCCTAGATCATAAAAAATGGCAGATTTGCACCCAATTTTGTAAATTGCATAAATAAATCATCCTAACTCCAAATCCAACATTTTTTATATGTTTTCAATACCAAATTAAATACTCTACCCAAATATAAAATTTGTTTACTGTTTTGAATATTTTAAATTGGTGCAAAATTTGAAAACTTTGTCAAATTCACTTAAATTTGCAAAATTCATAACTTGTTCATAAAAATTCCAAATTTCACAAACCAAATATGTTTTCCAATCAATTTTTCATGTACTTTCCAAATATAAATTTTGTTTGCTGTTTTGAATAATTTAAATTGCTGAAAACAACTGTTTCTTGTTTATTGCATTTAAAATTGCCAAAATAATAACTTGCTCATTTTAAATCCAATTTCAACAAATAAAATATGTTTTCCATGCAAAATTAAACCACCTTTCCAAATATAAATTTTGTTTCATGTTTTGAATAATTAAAAGTGGTTAAATAATTTAAATCTTATTTAATTCATTTAATATTGTTAAATTTATAACTTGATCAAAACAAATTCTTTTGGGGCATATAAAATATGTTCTCAAACCACAAAAGTATAAACTTTTCAAATATGAATCTCACTTAATGTTTTGAACAAATAAAAATTCAAATAAGTTCATGTTTGAACCAAATTCATTTAATTCTTGCTTAAACTTGTTTAATTCCTAAATAATTTATTTGAAATCCTTTTTCAACAAGTGAAACATGTATTCCAACTAAAATCTTGTTTTCTTTTCAAATATAAACTTTGTTATCTATTTTGAACAATTAAAATTGGTGAAAACAACAATTGCTTGAGTGACACCTTTAAGTAACCAAAATTTCCTAACTTAATAAATGAATTTCTAAACTTGTTAAGCCTTATTTCCATTTGGTTCTATTGTTGTTATTTTGCTGTTTTCCTCATCCATGCATCATGCTAATCCACTTTCATATAATGATTAGTTGTAAAACAATTAATTCAACCATAATTCATGGGCTTTCCATATGCAATCCAATTGCATATGGGTCCATTTAATCCTGTTTCTATCTTGTCAACTAGTTTATTTTGATGCAACCATTAATTTGACATGCATCATCTTTGATTGTGCACAATGCCATGATATTGATTGTTTATATTTCTGCCTTGTTTGTTTGCTTCTTCTCGGATACACGACGACGTTGAGACCGACGATCCTTACGACATCCCTTCTAAGGAGTTAGCTCAGTACCAGGCTACTGGGTTTGCAGGCAAGTTATCACTCACATGAACCATCATGTTCCTTTCAACATTAATTACCGATACTTTCCGTTGTTCTTTTCTGCTAGCCTTAGTAGTAGTTGTTTCTGTTACGAACCCATCACATGAATCCCTTAACCTTGTTATTGCCTCACCTCCACACCTATAACCTTTGATTGTGCCCATGTCTTACTAGCATGCTTAGGTTGCTTTTGCTCGAGTCTGTTATCCGTTACTTTCTGTTACTATATCTATTACGTTGTGGGGGCTCGATGTTTAATCAATCAATCATGCTAATGTTACTATTAATAATAAATTTGATGATAAGGCACCGGCAGGAGGCCCAGGGTGGTTTTGAGGCCTGCTAGTGTCGACCCTAATAGGAAAAGGGTCTTGTCTACTGATCCATGATGAGCGCACTACCCGCATTTGGGGAGTATGGGCTCCCCCTCAGTTTGACCCGATTCGCATCTCGTCCAAATCGCCTCATTTAGTTCGGGTTTTCCATTTGCTGCATGCATGATCTTGCGAGCCCTTGGTACCCGGGTGGAACTTTCGTAGTCGGCATATAGGGGGACACGGTCTTAGAGTGCTATGAGGGTCCATTTTCTTCTGGGCCCGAGTAGCCGTGCGCCCAAGGTGCTTTGGGCTTGATGCGAAGAAGGGTTGGATTGTGTTGAGTGCCCCGCTTGGTGGAGTGGCCGCTCCATCTGGCGGGATATTCATGAGTGTACGGCTAAATTGGTGCAACCCTGCAGGGATAATCTTCTCGAGAAGCCGTGTTTTCCGCGGTTATGGATTACTTGGTGAAAGTACTGGCTAACAAGTACTCAGGACAACTTAAACATAATGATCAAACATGCTACACCCAATGATTAATAACTTGACTAGTAATAGGTTGATGACACAATAACTTGATTCACCTCTTAATACAACTGCGTGAGTTATCCTCGGATTGCTTCTTTGGATAAGGGGCGAGACCCAGGATGGGTTTGTTTGAAGTTATATTTCAGTTGGTTACAATCCTCGATCTTATCTCCTTTCTGTTAGCCGGAAGTGGTAGAATCTCTGTAGTTGGTTAGCGCAGCCAGTTGCAGCATCTTTTATATCCCCTTCCTTCCGTTGAACCCAAAGCATCTGTGCTTGGTGTTGACGGGTTACACTTTGGTGAACTGTGAGTCTTGCTTGCCAGTACGTTGGTGTACTGACCCCTTTGGGGCTGTGGTTTACGCAGACGACGTTTCCGAGGATCTACATGGTGGCTACTACGTGGAGTATGACGACGAGGCTGCTGACGAGTAGATAGCGGACCCGGGCAGGATCCGAGACTTCGTGGATGGGCTCCGTCTTTTCGTTTCCGGCCTCTTAGGCCTATTTGGTTCTTGTCTGTACTCAGACATGTTGAATGCTTCCGCTGTATTGTAATGATGTATTGTTGGGGCAGGTGCCCTCTGAATGATTGTATTTGCTATCTCTGCTCTAATGAGAGCCATTTGCAACTTATTTTCAATCTTTTGTGTCGTAGAGATCTGTTGTGATATCAGTTGTTCAACGCCGTTGACGTACCATGTGTGTATGGTTTGAAGTACGTCGACGGAAGTGCCTTTGATCTCTAGTGGATAGTTTACATCGACGATGGAATAGCATGGCTTGTGTTGTCGCGCATAAGCGCAGGCCTACCAGGAAGCTGGGACGTGGGAGCAGTTATGCCCCATAATCCAAGCATCTGCTATCCAGTTCGTACGGTGAGTATCCCCTAGAAATCAGGGTGCGACATTTTCGTAGTATCTTCTAATCTCTTCGCCCGTGTAAGATTCCATCGTTATAGACGAGTTTTGATAGTCGCTACTTTTGTCTCTTTCCTCCGTGTAGAATGTGTACCCATTGATGTCGTATGCTTGATAAGTCATCAGATTGGGCGCGGGGCCATATGACAAGGCCAATACAATTTTATCTTTCTGACATGTCATTGGCAGGGGATCGGCATCAATCTGCTTCTTGAACCATGTCGCAAAAGAGGAGTTGTGTGCTCTAAATATCTCATCTTCCGTCATCGGCCTGCGAGCACTGTTTTTTATCGCGGTTTTGTGCTCTTCTATCCAAGGGTCGACATCGTCGATGTGTTGTAACACTACTAGGTGGGCCCTTTCAAAGTCGGCTCTCCGACCACACGAGTCCACGTCCATTACCCTTTTGCCAGTGTTGTGGCCTACCCCCATGAACCTGTCAAGGTGCTTGTTTGCGGGCAAACCAACAGCTGGCTTCTCATCGCCTAGAAAATTCTTGCAGAAAGAGATGCATTCTTCGGTGAGAAATCCCTGGACGATGCTTCCATCCGGGTGTGCCCTGTTACGAACGAATGATTTCATGATCCCGTTCATTCTTTCTAACGCCATCATGTTGTGCAAGAATGCCGGCCCAAGATTGGTGATATCGTCCACGATATGGACCAAGAGATGTACCATAATATCAAAGAAGGCAGGTGGGAAGTACATCTCAAGCTCGCATAGGATGGTGACGATCTCTTCCTGCAGCCTTCCGAGTTTCTTCACGCTTATCGACTTCCGAGTGATGACATCGAAAAAGTTACAGAGGCCAGTGAGCGTTTGACGGACGTGTGGTTCCATTATCCCTCTGATTGCAACCGGAAGTATTTGCGTCATCATCACGTGACAGTCATGAGACTTCATCCCGCTGAAGATTTTTTTCTCCGCGTCTAGGTATCTGCTTATCAGCCCCGCGTAACCTAAGGGAAATTTCACTCCGAGGAGGCATGTGAATATTTGCGTGAGCTCGTCGGGGCTTAGAGTGAAGCAAGAGGGTTTCAGGCGGTGAGTTTGGTGTTTCTTAGCCCTTTTCCGCTTGCGGTCGTCCATCTTCTCCACCTCATCCTCGTCCTCCTCCGTCTGTTCACGCGTAGAAGGCGGTAAGTGAAGCTCGCTCCTGATATTCAGGACCATCAGGTCGTATCTTGATTTTGGCCCGTCTTTGGTCCTATCTGGCATGTTGAACAGGGTGCCAAGCAAGCTCTCACACACATTCTTCGTGATATGCATGACATCAAGGCAGTGAGGCACTCCGAGGATTGGCCAGTACCGCAAGTCCCAAAACACGGACCTCCTTTTCCATACCCCCAAGAGCGGTCCTTCTGGCGGAGGACACTTTTTCTCTCCTCGCTTCCGCTTTTGTACCTTTCCCGACGGAGGACACGTTTTCCAATTCTTCAATAGAGTATCGATCTCTTCTCCTCTTCTCTTGCGTGGAGGTAGATCGAGCTCATCTTTACCGTTGAACAGGTCTCCGCGCTTTCTCCACGGGTCGTTCAGTGGTAGCCACATTCGATGCCTCATGTATACGGTTTTAGAAGATCCGGGATCCTTGTGTAGCTGTAGAAACGGGGTAAATTCCATGCACCTGACACAGGCCTTGTGTCCATGGCACACCTGACACGCAATATATCCGTATCCGAGATAGTCCTGCACCGTCGTGATCAGTGCGGCTATCATACGAAAAGTTTCTTCTTTGAAGGCGTCCCATGTTTCCACCCCTTCCTCCCACAACGTGTCTAGCTCCTCCTTCAATAGCTCGAGATATAGGTTGATATCGCTCCCTGGCTGGGTCGGCCCTTGAATCAGCATACTCATGTGTATGTACTTCCTCTTCAGACACAGCCACGGGGGGAGGTTGTACATCCATACAAACACGGGCCAGGTGCTATGTTTGCTGCTCTGATTGCCAAACGGATTGAGACCGTCGGTGCTCGCACCAAGCCTGATGTTCCTTGGGTCGTTCCCGAATTCTTCATCGAATGCGTCTAATGCTTTCCACTGACGTGCATCCGAAGGGTGTGTTAGCACTGGTTTTTCAACACGTTCTGGATCGCTCAGCACCGCCTTCTTTCTGTCATCGTGCCAGCGCATGAGCTTTGCTTCCTTGGGGTCCACGAAGTACCGCTGCAGACGGGGAATGAGTGGAAAGTACCACACAACTTTCCTAGGAGCTTTCTTCGTCCCCCTCTTGTAACGATCAGCACCGCACACCGGACATTTGATCTGGTCCGCGTGCTCGTTACGGTAAATTATGCAGTCACGGACGCAAGCGTGGTATTTTGTGTGCGGTAAATCGAGGGGGCACACGATTTTCTTGGCCTCCTGTAGACTACTAGCACATGTGTTCCCTTCAGGTAAGTGCGTCTTCAGGTATCGCAGAAGATCGTCCATGCTTGTGTCGGTCCATCCGTGTTTTGCCTTCATCTCAAGAAGATCCAAAGCTACTCTCAAGCGTGACTCCTCCGTCCCGCGACTTGCGTCATATAACGGAGTTGCAGAGTCTATCTCTAGTTGCGTGATCTTAGATTTACGTCTGGCGTCGGTCGACGTGTTCTTGAGAAGAAGATCTTGAACATGAGGGTCCCGCACGACTGAAGTTAGCGGAGTGTTCATGTCCTCGTCTTCATGTTGTTGATCACCATGACTCCCTTCTTCTTCATTATAGTCGTCTCCGTCAACAGCCTCTTCGTCCTCTCCATTGCCATGTTCAGACTCCTCCTGATCATCTTCACATGTCGCCGCCCAATTGGTCTCGACGTGATCATCGTCTTCATCATCATCCATCCACTTAGTGTGGCCCTCCATGAAACTATACCTGAGCAGGTGCTTCTCCACATTACCAGAATCTGGTTTCAACAAAGACCCCAGCTTGCATTTCCGACACGGACACTCTATCTCGGTGCGGTTGTTTCGATGCATCTCGACGTCGCGCGTCGCACGTACCTATGCACCACGCTTTTCCTCATCGCAATGACCATTGCTACAAAATGCAAGAGAGAGAGGTTTCATTAACTAGATCCGGTTTTCACGGAAAATTTCGGCATGACCTTCCTACAAAAGGTGTAACGCGGAGCGCCAGAAATTTGCCGAAAAGGAAATGAATCAACATTTCAGCAAAACATTGGCAACTCATCCTCATGGCAACACAATAAAATGAAAAAGAGAACGAATTATCATCCACCGACCAATCCCACGCACCTATTAAGATGACACACAATGCAAAATATATAGACGCGATGACGACGTCGAAGATCACCGCAGAGACGACCGATAAGAGAGTGATAGATCTAGAAGTAGCTAGTGGTGCATTTGTGGTGAGATCTAGTGTCCAGTTAGTAGATCTAGTGGAGAGATTTGGAAGAGGGATAGTGGGGTAGCATACTAGCTAAAATATAACAAACATGATTGGTTAAATTAGCTAAAAATGGTGGAGGGGTGTGGGGGATTGAGCTAGGAGCACTAATGGCTCGAGTTTGGACTAGTGAGTGAGTGAGTGGGGTGGATAGGGGTGGTGGTGGGTGGCTGGCCGCACTTATATTGGGGACAAAAATTACCCCTGGCGAATATGGTAATAGATGCGCCTGCGCTAAGTGGTGCTACCCCAGGCATTTCTTTATCCCAGGCGAACAGATCCTCGGTGCGCCTGCGCTAAAGGGAGCTACCGCAGTCCACTTTTTACCCCAGGCGCTTCTATATTTATTCGCCTGTGGTATCTGTTATACCGCAGGCGAACCGGTGGGTTGTTCGCCTGCGGTAAAGGGAGCGTGCCAGGGTCGGCCGTGCTTGGCCCTGCCACACTTTACCCCAGGCGCTTCAGTTTTCTGTTCGCCTGGGGTAACAGACTTACCCCAGGCGCACAGATCTACGCTTCGCCGGCGCTAATTAACCCAGGCGCACAGGTGTTCTTGTTCGCCTGTGGTAGGATATGCTGCTATAAGCAAATCTCTAGTAGTGGAAGGATCCACGTAGCCCGGAATGTTCCGGGTCATGTCGTAGGGCTTGTGGACCTTGCGATCAGCCTGCTCGTCCACAACTTCAGGCGCATCAGGTGCACTTTTCCCGGCATCGATAGCCGGGCCCGTCATCATCACCTCCACGCTGCCCGCAGAGCAACCGGCCGGCTTCCCGCGGACAGCGAGTACATCAGTCATCCGCGACGAGCACCTCCTCCGGGAACTCGCGGATGATGGTGGTGGCGACATACACCAGATGCGCGCCGAAGGAGAGGATAGAGCCGCCTGCAGGCATGGGCATGCCGCCGAAATCGCCGGTATTGTCGGTGACGAAGTCCAAGGTGACAAATCGGTGGACAAGGCCACAGACCACACGCTCCCCCGAAGCGGAAACCGGCCCCGTCCGAATATGAACCCCAGCCAGCGCCGCTGCTGGCCCCACGGTATGCGCCAATTGTGGTGGTGTTGTAAAGACAGATGCCATGGGATGACTAAAGGTCGGGGCCGATGGACACTATAGGTATTCAAGGAAGGATCGCACGTCGAGTAGACGCGCTCAGTACCACTGCAAACAACACGATCTACCAAGGTTCAGGGCCCTCGTGTGGAGGTAACACCCTTACTCCTGCCTATCTCTCTGTATATGGTCGGACCGAGTAGCCACAGTACAATTCCGTCAGTCTGCCGAGTAGCCAACCTCTAGTTCTCTCTCTGCGGGCAAGGCTAAGGCTCGCAATAAATGCTCTCCAAGCCAACGTCCCTCGCGCAGAGTGGGCTGCCACCTTATATACTGGTGGCCAGCTAGTAAATAAGGATTAAAGTACGTGATGCGACAGCTCTACTGTGATAGCGGCACACGCCTCCGTGCTCCCGCTGACGCCGTTGCGAGAAGTCGCCGCGCCGTCCGGCTGACAGGTCTTGTCCACCCTGTCAGCCTCACAGGGTAGGTCCCTGACACGGCCTGACCCCCTTGTCAGTGACAGGACTTGACAGGCGCCTACCCTCACTGTATCCACGCCGCAGCGCAGATAATCATGTTCCTTGTAAGTTGAACCGCACGGCTGTACGGCTGTGGGATACGCGGGATCTCCTCAGAACGGATCCATTGACTTTGTGCCCGAGTAGGATTGCTTCCCATCTACTCGGACCACCCGAGCTCTACTCGGTAGATTCTGATCTTCCTTATTATCTTCTCTTGGCCTTCAATACTTATCACCGAGTAGCGTCTACCGGATATCAGTTACCTGGGTAGCCTCCTGCCCGGCAAAAAGTACCTTGATCTATGTTTTACCACCAGTCTTACCCCTACTCGGGGGTAGCCCCCCCCCCCCCCCCCGACACTGAGGGCCAGAACTTCAAGAAGAAGTACAATGCTCCTCAGCAGAACAATGCCGCCCAGGAGTCCGGTGATGGTGATGAGAGATTTATCTTAGAGACCATGAAGGACGGGCCTTGCAGCTTTCACACTCGGCATCCGAGTAGGCCAGCCAATCATACAACTCGGCAATGCAGCTGGTGGGATCGGATTAAGAGTGAGGGCTTCGGCCAACTGCCTCCTCCTCCTCCTCTTTCGCTCTCGGGCTCGAACGCGCATCCTATTCGGGAAGCTCCTCCTAGGCCGGCCGAGAACCAGAGGAGGGAGAATGTGAACCAAGTGGCTGAGGGAGCCAATCGCAACTACAAAAACTGCAACAACAACCGCAACTACTACACCCGCAACAACAACCGGAATAACAACAACAACAACAACAACAACAACAACAACAACAGCAACAACAACAGCAACAACAACAACAACAACAACAACAACAACAACAAAAACAACAACAACAACAACAACAACAACGACGACAATTATGGTGGTGGAGACCGGAACCAGTACCAAGAACATCATGAGGGCTACATGGTGTTCACCACCGAGACGGATGACAAGCAGTTCCAGCGCAGGCGCACGATGGAGGTGAATGCTGCGATCCTAGCAGTGCCAAATTACTTGCCCTGGTGCGACCAGGAAATTGTCTGGTCTCGAGCTGATCATCCCAAGATTATGCCCAATCCGGGTACATATGCTCTAGTGGTGGACCCTACCTTCCTGGGGTCCAAGAAGAATGTGAAGTTCAGCAAGGTGCTGATTGACAATGGGAGCAACATCAACATCATGTACCGAGATACTATGGACAAACTTGGCGTTGCCGAGAACATGCTGCTACCCAGCCGAACTACCTTCCACGACATCGTGCCGGGAGTGTCTTGTGATCCTATCGGTCGTATCTGGATCGATGTGCTCTTTGGCACGAGGGAGAACTGTCGGACCAAGTGCGTGCAATTTGAGGTGGTTGATCCTCAGAGCCCCTACCATGCTCTACTCGGTAGGCCTGCTCTCACCAAGTTCATGGACTCAACTCATGCGGCCTACCTAACGATGAAGCTTCCCGGTTCCAATGACATCATCACCATCTCAGGTGATTACAAGCGCTCTCTAGACTGTGCATCTGCTGGATCTTGTCTAGCCGAGACCATGGTTATTGCGGCCGAGAAGAAGAAGATACATGAGGTGGTGGCTCTAGCCCAGGCGGCTCAAGTCGGTATGCCTGGTATGCCGAGCTCTCAGTATGGAGCCACCTTCCAGGCATCCCAAGAGATGAAGAAGGTGTAGATTTACCCGGAGTTCCCAAGGCGTGTGGCCATCATTGGTGCCGGATTGGAGGAGAAATAGGAAAGCGAGCTCATCCACTCCCTCCGTGAGAATCGAGATGTCTTTTCATGGTCCAATCAGGATCTACCGGGTGTCCCGACGGAGTTGGTTGAGCACTCTTTACATGTGCGGCCTGATGCCAAGCCGGTTAAGCAGGCGATGCGCCGCTTTGCGGTAGAGAGAAGGAAAGCCATTGGTGACGAGATCACAAGGCTGTTGACAAGTGGGTTTATCATGGAGGTGGTCATGGTGGAGAAGAAGAAGGACGACCCCATGGTCACTCTGTTGTGGCGCATGTGCATGGACTACACCAACCTGAATAAGGCCTGCCCCAAGGACCGGTTCCCACTGCCCCGGATAGATCATGTGATTGATTCTACTGTCAGGTGCGAGCTTTTGTCTTTCATTGATGCCTAGTCTGGTTTTTGCCAGATTCCTCTTAACCCGGCTGATCAAATAAAGACTGCTTTTATTACCCCGTACGGGGCTTACTGCTATCGTGTCATGTGTTTTGGTTCGAGGAATGCTGGAGCCACATATCAGAGGTGCATGCAGAAATGCCTACATGACCAGATTGGCAAGAATGTGCAGGTGTATGTGTATGACGTTGTCATCAAAACCAAAGAAAAACACACGTTGATGAGTGCCATTGAAGAAACTTTCGCAAGTTTGCGAAGGTACCAGATGAAACCGAATCGAACCAAGTGCACCTTTTGCGTCCTGGCTGGAAAGCTACTCGGTTTTCTCGTATCTAGCCGGGGCATTGAAGCCAATCCTTCCAAGATAAAAGCTATTGAGAGCATGTCCTTGCCAAGATCATTGATGGATTTGCTGAAGTTTACCTGGTGCCTAGCATCTCTTAGCCGTTTCCTGGGAAGAATGGGTGAGAAGGCATTGCCTCTATCAGCTCATGAAGAAAAGTGACAATTTTTTCTGGACCCTCCAAGTTGATGTGGCTTTCAAAGAGCTCAATACCATGCTGGGTAGCGCTCCCATCCTGCCAAGCCCTCTGCCTAAGGAGCCAATGTTGCTATATATTGCAGCTACCAACCGGGTAGTTCGTGTGGTTGTGGTAGTGGAGCGTGAAGAAGAAGGCAAAACCGTGCAGAGGCCAGTGTATTATCTCAGCGAGGTGCTATCCAGCTCCAAGCAGAACTATCCACACTACCAGAAGATGACTTATGGCGTATACCTGGGTGCCAAGAAGCTCAAGCACTATTTCCAGGAGCATCCAATCGTAGTGTTGAGCACTGCTCCCATCTCGGAGATCATGGGCAATAAGTGTCGTGGGATAATCACGGCAGACGTTACCGGAGGTAACTGATCTTGGGGCAAGACGACACAGGCGTTTGTGAGAGGGTTTAGCTCAGAGGAAAACATGATGTAACTCGATCTGGTAGCCGGCAATCAAAGTCGCCGAGTCTCTGATCTCGATATAACAACTCAACTCTAGGGTTACACTAGATGCTCGATATCAAGCGATATTGCTAGGGTTCTTAGATCTCTGTCTAAACTAGACCTAGGGGTCGGTTTATAAAGCGCCCGTACCCCCTCAGCCCTATTCTCCCAGGCGCAGCTTGAATCCTATTCGGACACCGCTTATAAACCCTAACTTTCCTTACCGTAACCCACAATCCGGGTTACGAGGCCTACAAAATTTGGGCCTTCCAGAAGCTTCATTATCCTTAACCAGATTACGCACCGTGTTCCTTGGGCCGGGTTACGCCTTGGAGTTGGCCTACCGGGTTATTATCCCCCCATCAGTAGTCCCCAGAATAACTTGGGCTTCACGGATCCTCCTTGAAGCGCTCGCTATTCCCTGCAAAGATATCAATTACACAGGCATATGGAGGCCGGGTTAAGATGCTTTGATAGACAGCTAGGCCTTACTCCATGGTGACCATATAGTAACCCGGCCTTTCCCCCAAATACTTTGGTTTGACTTTCCAGGTCTAAACCCTAATAAAAATGTCAAGATTCCATACTCGATAACTGACCCTGATATCATGGGGTAGATCTCCTTCTCTTTTTTGTCCAGGTACTTGGCTCAGTTCTAGGCGCATATCTCGCAGAATCCGCGCAGATAACCATTACCCCACAATTTCCGGCTTCCGGCCGTTGGGATAGACTCACCCCCACCTTATAAATAGTGCTCCGAGGGTAACCTAAAACCCATCGCTCCACTTCAATTCCCCCTTTCCTTCCTTGCTCCTTACGCCCTTGCAGCACCACCGCAAGAAGTTCATGCTCGCCATCGAAGCAAAGCCGCCGCCGGCCGTATTCGTCCTCGAGCCATCTCGCGCCGTCGCCAAGCTTCACCGCCGCGCCTTCGTTCCTCTCGCCAAGAGTCGCAAAGGGGCATTCGAGCCACGTCGTTCGTCGCCGTCGCGCTAGACTCCAATATCTCCAGTAAGCCCCTTGCACTCGCTTAATTTAGCCCCGCAATTTTTCAATCCATCCATGATTGGATCTAGGTCAACCCGTGAGTCGTTCTTCCGATTGCATCAAATTAGATCGATTCGATGCTCGCCAACTCCTTTAACCACCTTCTAGATAGTTACAACTCATCCTCCTACCATCACTAATCACCAAATCTCCGTAAAATCGCTCGCAAACTTTCCCATTTAGATCCATTCCTCCTCGATTTTCCGCTCATTGCATTAACACCCGGAAAATCCTCCTTTTCCAGCTATTTTGCTTGCAGTAGACACATGGGCAACCATCCATCTTCCCCAAATGCTTTTCCATACGTAAGTGACCAATAATTTCCACAATTGTACTTAACACCCGGATACCTTGTAATCTCCACCTCATAGCGTGATACCCGGATAATTCTTAGCTTCATACTTTCTTGATACCTTATACTCGGATAATCCAACACTTCCGGGTCTTATTTCCTATGCCTCTTTTTCTTGTGCTTTGCAGGTTGATCCCATGGCTCCCAAACGGCAAGGAAAACAGCCGACTCAGGCAAGGACTACCCAAACCATATCCGCCAACTGGGGGCGTTCCACAGCCACGAAGGCCAAGTTGGACGAGCTAGCCGAATTAGGAATTCTCCCTTCTCAGAAGGACATTCACTGGAGGGTGCCGGGCAACAAGACCCGGCCCACACCCGCCGATAACGAGGTAATCTGCTTCGTAGAGCACGTGACCCGGGGATTCCGTCCTCCGGGTCACCCTTTCTTCAGGGAGGTCTTAAGCCATTATGGCCTCCGGGTATTCGACATAGGGCCTAACTCTATGTTGAATATTACCCACTTCATCGTTCTATGCGAGTCGTACTTGTGCACACGGCCAAGTTTGACTCTCTTCATCGAATTATTCCAGTGTAAGCCGTGCCGCGAAAGTGGTGACGGAGCACTTCTTACTTGCGGCGGGGTATCCATCCAACGCCGCAAGAAATCACCGATGCCAACCCTCAATTTAAACTCCCACGTCAAACATTGGCAGCTGTCTTTCTTTTATTGCCATGATACCTCCCCAGACGGCGAAAAGAAACTGCCGGGTTACTCGGAAAGACTCCTCGAACCTTCCGAGTCTTTCAATGCCTTTGCACCAGACTCAGACAGGGAGGCGATCCTTCCCTCATTAGCCAAGATAGCCATCCTCTCAGCCCAAGGCCTCCTCGGGCTAAATTTAGTAAAAACATGGGTTCATTTTCGGATCCAACCCAACTCCATCCACACCAAATTGATGTGCGAGTATTCGGGGCACACCACAGATGCACTCCGATACTCCACCAAGAGCTTTGCGACCGGCGATACCAACAAGACCATCAAGGGCTTCTTGACAGAGAAGCTAGAGGTGATAAAGGGCATCACCGGGTTACCCCCATTTACTCGGGAAAATCCGGCTCCAGCGGTAATATCCGATACTCATAACTTATTTCCACATTTTGACTTGATACAGCTTCTAACCCTTAGTCTCATTCTTTTGTCTTAGGCTGATGACCCTTTCTGGAGAGTTGAACCCTCCCCCCCTTCCAGAGACCCGGAAGAAGAGGACGAGCCGGCTGATGATAGTGAAGGTATTTGCACAGAACTTGTATAATCTTTACTCGTATCATTTTCCTCCCGTTTACCCTTTTTCCCACAAACACACACCCGGTTCGCAGGGCTGGAGGACGAAGGTGAGACCAACGAGGATGACCCGGAGGCAACCGAGTCTGACCAAGAAGCAACAGTTGGAGCCAAGAGGAAGGCCAGAGGGGCAGTGTCCAAGGTTCCTTTTTCCTCGTTATCCTCTGAACCTTACTCCTTGGACGCCATGCGACGACTTAACCATCAATTATCAAATTCGTCGTGCTTGAAGGATTCTCTCCCAGCCAAGCGCAGAGTAACTCGGAGCTCCCCGGGTGAAGATCCCCTTAACCTGGGCATCTCTACCCAATCGGTCCATCGTGCCAGTGCTCCTTCGTCCCGTCCTTCCGATTCTCCTCAACGCCACCCTTCTCCTAACCATCCACGTGCCGGGCAATTCCGGGTTCCGTTAGTGGTCCCTGTGACGACCTCATCTGCTTCTAGCGGCGAGCTCCCGCCGGACTACACCGTGAATGCCGGGTGAGTTTTTGCTACATGATTTCCTTTGACGTCTGACAAGTTTCCACTCCAGCCACCGTCACCACTAATAACTGCCCTTTCTCATTTTTCTTTCAGCACTCAAGTCACCGCCAGTGACCCGGAAAATGTAGAGACGGATAACCATCGGGCAGAGAAGCCGACTGAGAACGTAGACGCCGCGACTGGCGGTGATACGGCGAATAACCAGGAACAAGGCCCTCTGAACAATCCGCTTCCCCGAGCCGCCGGATCTCCTTCCTCATCGGAACCAGTGGACGAGGAGATCGAGGTTCTGGAAACAAGGATGGGTTCTCCCAACCCGGGTACTCAAACTGTCCGGGTCTCGACCCCAAGGGCGGGGAGAGCTCCCCCACCAGGCGACCAGGCTGCCGGCTCTTCCGGTACTCGACCCGAGGAACTGACGTTTGCCCAGATGCTGGAAACCCTGGTGTAACATCCCAATTTTTGCTACCAAATTGTTGTGGTGTTGAGTTCATATCATACATGCATGAAACCACAAATTTCAAATCATGTTTTAACCAATTTAAATTGTGAATTCAAATGGTTTCAGAAAATCCCACAAAAAGCTCTTATTTTGGTTCCCAAAATCTTGTTCTGGAAAATATTTCAAATTCACCAATGAATCACATGGTGTTGTTGGAAATTTCACAAGCTTTCCAAATATCATTTTTGCCAAATTTTCTGTTTCCAAAAAGGTCCTCAAAACAATGGTTTTCTGTTCAGTTTTCTAATGGAAAAGGACTCATTTGCAGTTTTCAGAAAAGTCAGGGGGTTTTTGTAAGTTGGACTTTCCTGTCGTCTTCCTCCTGTCCGGCGACAGGAGGGCAACCGCGCCGCCGCCTCCACCTCCTGCTCACCTCTTTGCCGACGTGGAGGCCTGGAGGACCTAAGGAGACGTCCCCATCTAGCGCAGCTCGCAGAGCCCCCTCCCTCACTCGACCCCTTCCTCTCTGTATCTCCCTCCGGGCCGAAACCCTAAGCTCGTCGGAATCCTTCGCCGCCGGCGCTACAGCCCACCAAGGAGCAAACCGAGGGCACCTCTGAGCTTCCCGTGCTCCCGCCTACCTCCCAGACGAACAGAGCTTCCCGGGACGGCGGGAGCCATCGAATCGAGGGGATCTTCCCCGACTCCGGTCACCGTCGCCGAGCTCGATTCCGGCCGTCCTCGGCCACCATTCTCTTCCCCGACCACAACAGCGTCCTCGTGGTGAGCTCTGCTCCCTCCCAACCCCTCTCCCTCGCTGTTTGGTGCCTCCTTTCGCGTTCGCGCCGTCGACCGTACCGGACCGCCGCGGATGCTCGTCGCCGGCCATGCTCCGGTGGCGCAAAAGCAGCGGCGCTGCCACCATCTTGATCCTCGTGAGCTCCTCTATCCTGTAGTGTAGTTTGATTCCTAAATCGCGCGCCAAATCGATGGAATTCGGTTTCATCTCTGAAGAACAGAGCATGGTGATGTCATCATCACGTCATGCTGACATCATAACTGGTTTTTCTATGTTTTTATTAAATAGAAACAGTAACTGACACGTGGACCCATGTTTTATAATTACAGAAAATGATTAAAAATTGTAAAATGAATAACTTCTATTCTGTTTATCAGAAAAATGAAATAAAAATATGGTTGTGTTCAGAAAAATGAGATCTATCCAAATATGTCTTTTTCATATATGTTTGACCAAGTTGGAAAATGAGTTTTATTTAATGCTGTTTAATTCAATTAAAAAATAGAAAAATAAGTTTTTATTCAAGAAAATTAGAAAATTAAAAGTTATATACCAATTTGCTCAAAATGACAAACTAAACCTAGTTATGATGTTTTCAACCTCATTTGAGCAACTAAAATGGTACTCACTTTCAATATCGCCCGAAACCCCCTCCGGGGTCCATTTCGGACTAATTTCAGTAAAATTTGATAACCGACATACGAACCCTAGCAACTCATCGAACATGTTAGGGCTTTATCTCAGTGCATTAATTTGCTCATGCATACATGTTGTGCATTGCATCGATGCCATGATTGATTGGTATTTCTCTTTCGGTGTTGTTTCCCCCTCGGTAGAACGTGACTCCGAAGAGAAGGCCAGCAGTCCAATGACGAATACTTGATCTTAACCGACAAGTCAAGCACTTATCCCTGAAGACTTTATCTGGTTTTCTTATAACCAAGGCAAGCATAACCTCTTATCTGCTCATATATGCTTTCGAACAACATTTGATCTCGTACGTTGCATTCGATTCCAAACTATTTGATGCTAGTAGACATAGTTCACCTATATAATGCATTGCCTCAATATCCTGATCCACTGCTCCTAGCCGCCATAGATTTGCTTGTGCGCATCGCCAGAGCCTCATATCTGCTTCGCTTAGCTTTACATGTTTGTTACCTCTGCTCCATCCGGTTGATGAATCAGAGCTACGATAACCTAGTAGGATATGATGACGTGGTGAAATGAGCACTGTGTGGTTAACTTGACTAAGGCGAGGACGGGAGGCCACTTGGGACGTGGTTCTTGGTCCTGTACTTGCCAACCCTAGGAGTAAGGTCTCGCCGTGGAAACCAAGACTGAGCGTGCAACCACACGCGAGGCCTAACAGACCGCGCTCGACTAACTAACTTGTTTGGTTCTATCCGTGAGTCACGTAGTTGTGGATTTCCATCTGCGTGTGAGTCAAAAACCTTTTGGAGGTGTTTAGGGCGTGACCGGGACAAGTGAGGGACGTACACGGATCTTGTTCCCGACTCACAGAACAGGTGCCGTCAGGAGGTGGCCAACTCCCTGTTGACGGGGTGGCCCTGTTTGGGTTGACTCATGGATGGGGCTCGACAAGGTAAAGGTCGTGGCCAACCACCCTCTGCCGCGCTCCATGGACGAGCGTACATGTGGCGTTAAGAGTCGGATGGTACGTGTGGGTAAAGTGTACCACCCTGCAGGGATAAATCTTTCGGAAAGCCGTGTCCATGGTTAAGGACGACTTGGTGAAAGCCACGAGGTCATAGATAACTTGAACGTGACGTAAAAGATGTTGACAATGCATGGAGGCAGTAGATGAAGGGTGCCTCCCCGGAGATGCCGGGAGGGGTGATCCTTGTAGCATGTGAGGTGCTGGGAATGATGTTGGAGGATAAAAAGATGATGATCTACAAGAGTTGAGTCCTTTCTCATCTGTTTTGAAAACCCTCTACAAGACGTGCTATTCCTCCCTCAACTTGCAAAACAAAGATTGCTTTACGCAAATCAGCCTTCATAAAACCCTTTATAAAGCTAGCAGATATATAATAGGTTAATTAAGTCTTGTTGAGTACATCCCGTACTCAGGTTTGCTTAATTTGGTTCAGGTGAAGATCTCACATCGGTGATGAGTCAACGTGGACATCGACAAGTAGTTCGGGGTTCCCAGGTAGCAGCCTGGAATCTATGGGCTGGGACGTCGCCTTATGTTGCGGCCTCTTAGGCCTTTTTGGTTCTTGTTGATTAGCAACATAATTTGCCTTCCGTTGTCTGATGTAATGTTGGGTCGTGTGACCTCTGCTTGTAAGCTATACTCTAGTAACATCTGTTAATACAAGTTTCATGTTTAGAGTACTGATTTGATCGGTTGTTGGTTTCGAGCTCATTGTTATACAGTTTTGGCTATGCCTGCATAGTTGTCGCAGTCGAGGGGTTGTGGAGCCGATGATCCATGTCCGAGCCCGCCTGTCGATTTGATCGGCCTGGGGCGAGGTAACCCCAGTAACCCTCGATTGTTGTTGCACTTTCTGGACACATAGCATCTCTGTATAGCCTTGGTCCCGTTTCCTTCAGTTTCATTCGATTCGTGGACGCTTTGATATGCATAGTTGGTTATGACTAGCGTGGATACAAGGAGTAGTAGACTGGGGATCTGGACTACGTGCCGATGAATCCAGTCTGCCTGCCGTTGTTTGTTGCGGCCGGGGCTGGTAACCCTGAAGCCCTTGTGGGTCCATGTCTAGGAGCACATAACAGTATGTATATCTCTGGGTCCGGGGTCGTGACAAGTCATGGTATCAGAGCAGGACTGCCTGTAGGAAAACCTTACTGCTTGGTCGATGTCGAGTCTAGAGTTTATGAAAACTACTTTGAAACTCGAAATGGATTGTGAAAAACCTTCTTAGGATTCTTTTTACTCCGTATCTGGTATCGTTCTAACTCTGGGTCATCTTACCTGTTTTGATTTGAAAAGGTTTTGCTGTCCTTTCTAGTCATTCAAAACTTAGGTGCCTTCTTTGGCAATGACGTTCTTTTACCCAAGTTGACCTAGTGTTAAAGTTTCTGGAGTCGTGTGTGTTTCATACTCCGTTATCTCTTAACTGGGAGATTTCCTTTCCATCCTAGTCTCTCAGAGTTGTGTAGATTCCACATGCTCTTGTTGTAAAGTTTCAAAATCCTGAACCTCGAGATGTCCTTTTCGTCTCGAATGTGTCCGTTATCCTCTGCTCAAAATTCTTCCGGAGCTATGTTTTTCTTTTGAAAGCTACCTCGTAATTGCTACTCATAGTGTCCTTTAAGGCACTAAGATAGTAGTTACTCCTTTCTCTTAGTTCTAACCTTGGACTTGAACCGAAGGTCCCGGAATGTGCTGGATCGAAGTATGTCGAATCATATGGTTCCTTAATCATGTGATGTGTATGCTACCAGCACAGGATGCTGACCTTTAACCCAAGTTCTTATTCTTTGGATCCCGAGGAATCTGTTCTACCTTGGGATTGTTAGGAAATTTCCAACTCTCATAGCCGTAGGCTTTCCTTTGGAATAAAAAGGGATCACAATAAGAGTGTTCTTATGATTCCCATATCTTTGTTCTTGACTCTGCTATACCAATCTACTTAGCATGGGTTTTGCAAATGAGTATTACCCTGTGAAATCAACGTGATCTCTGGATTCTCCGGAGCATGTTCCTACCCTCCAGTTGCCTAAAATCTCCATCCGTTGTTTCGGACACCAAGTTGCACACGTGTGTTGGATTCTTCCAATGCATTTGCTCCTGTTCTCCGTCAGAACATTCCACCTTGGAATGTCAGGAGAAACAAACTCCAGTACCTCGTTCATCTCTAGGAACAGGTCAAAGTTTTGTGATCCGCAGATTAAAGAAGTTTCAATAGCTTCTGTTCTGTTCCACCTTCGAGTATCACACTCCTTTATATCAAAATGCCGTGTTGAGTTTCATGTCCTTAATGATGAAGTGATGCTCTCACACATCTTCACTCCCCCCCTCCTCCAAGCTTGTATGCTTGAGAATGATGGGTTTGTTCATCGACATGTGTATCAGGTATTCCTAGCAATTCTTATTGCTTTGAAACTCTAAGAAAACATCTGTATCCTTCTTAGCACTACTGGTCACCCAGTCTCTACTTAAAGTTGACTGTGTTACCAAATCCGTTCATCCCGGTGAACAATTCTTGGTCAAAGAGTTAGGTTCATGCCAAAGCTCTCCAGACCATATCAGTTGCCTTGAAAAGCAAGATTCCTTTGAAACTCCGAGACATACCGGTAGGTTATGATATTCTGGTTGTCTTTCTAGAAGTATCACCAGGTTTTACCTGACCGTGATGTCTAAACCAGGAGTAATTTGAACCACTCCTCTCTCCAAGAAACTACGCTAGACACCTGGGACTAGTGGTTGAGCTTAAACAACAACTTGGAGAGTTGAAAGGCAAAAGCTCATCCTAACTTGTTCCTTTGTTAAGGGATATCTAGTTTTCCTCGTGTTGAAGCAGGATAGTATCTCCGTAGTGGACATGCTGTCATTCTACCTTGATTTGATTTGGGCTATCGTCAGATCAAGTCCAGATTCAAGGCTCATCTTGATGGTGTTTTCACTCATGGTGTTTGGCCCGAGTACACCTCATGTCCTTTGGTCTGACCAATGTTTTGCCTTGTTCATATATCATATGAATTCCTCTTCTTGGGGTGTCTTGATAAGGGTGTTGTCGAGCCCAACGATGACATACCTATTTATCCAAGTTGAAAGAGGTTCAAGATGAACACTTGGCACTAATATTGGAAGCTTTTGAGAACCATCTTTGTGTCATCACGAAGCTGTGTTCTGGATGTTCGAAGTGGCTTACTCCAGTCCATGTGTATATGGTGAAAGTTGTCGCCATGGATCCGAGTAAAGTTTCCTTATTCCCTCGGGAATAATCTCAAGTTGGTCATGCACGTGTGGACTATTCTTGAGATGGTAGGTTGTTACCTCGATTCCTTAAAGAAGTTTACATCCACACTAAGCCACTGACTGATTGTTCGTAAAGACAAGACGTCTATGAACTTCGTTATCTCTGTAATGATCTTCCCAACAAGGACTCCGATGTGTTATTTTGCGAGTAGTTCATGTAGGTGCAACCGACTTTCGCAAGTTGCTAATACACGAGTTACGCAATCCTACTCATCTTCTTGAGCTTGACATCGTAGTCCATGTCTTGAGAATCCAACCTATGTATCTCGTTGATAACCGGAGCAATCTCTTCGTTCATACATACCGAGTCTGAGTTATCAAACCACTAACCAGAGCTGAATCTCAAGCAACAATGATGGTTGGTGTTTCCTCAAGGGTATTGAATTAGGTCCTTTCAGAATCCGGCATGGTTGATGTGGTGGTTGACACAATTAGCCGGAAGGCCTAATTTCATATCTTTTTGAATCCGTAAGAACAACCACTCCCTGTGAGAGTTCTTGTCTGGCTTTTTCTAACCAGTTCTTCCTTCCAGTTCTTCTAAACCGGAGTTTTACTTCCACTTGATGACCTATAGAAGGCTTGTCGTGAGCCTGCTGTCGGTATTCAGAACATCAAGGATAAGTTGGAAGTTGATCTTCTCAATATCCCTCCGTGGAACATCCAAAACCTTTGTCCTGTTAGAAACAAGTTCATCATGAAAACATCTCGTGGTGTTTCGTAACCACCATTTATCAGTTTCCTTTTTCAAGCTGTTGGTACCTGAAGTTCTGTTCATCTCACACATTGTGTGAATTTGTCAGTCACTTCAGCCGTGGGATCTTAACCATGTGGTAGATGTATTGCTACGTCTAAACCGCAACAGGAAAAAGATTCCTTATTCCTTCCGGTATTCTAATCCCCGTTGGTTAACCATCCTTATGGTGTGACCAAGAATTCCTCCTTAATCACGGTGCTCCAACTTCTTTTGGTTACTCATATTCTCGTGAAGTAACATCCTGATATTTGACAAAGATTTCGACAAACTTTAATGGAATGAAAGTTCCTTCAACTTCCGTGTCCACTCCGAAGAGTGAACATGATTCTGTATCAAATTCTCGCCGATGCACGATTACAGTGTTTTCTCGTGTTTTCCCTCGTCTACGGATATTACATTGTGGTATCCAAGACAATACTTTCCATCTCGGTTATCTGTTTGAAGAGAACCTAGGTTTCAAAAGTTGTCCAACCTTTCTTTTTCAAAAGTATTTAAAGTCTTGAGCAAAGCTCATATTCTAAATCCTTTCAATACCAATCGTCGGTAAACTTGAAACCATCTTCTATTCACTCCGTTACCTTGATGTATTTCATGCACGATAACTCAACAGTTCTTTATGAACATTCCTGTCATGAGTTAGCCATGAGATACTCGATCTTCGTGAAGATCATTTCCTAAGAGTTTCCCTCTTACCTAAGGTGTAGCCTCTGGAGATCTTCGCAAGTGCTACGGATCAACCTCTTCGAGAAAAGAACCGTAAGGTTCAAGAAGATCGTTCAAAAACCGGTGTTCCTTCTTTCTTCTCCTTCGGGAATCTCGGGACGAGATTCTTGTAAGGGGGGTAGATTTGTAACATCCCAATTTTTGCTACCAAAGTGTTGTGGTGTTGAGTTCATATCATACATGCATGAAACCACAAATTTCAAATCATGTTTTAACCAATTTAAATTGTGAATTCAAATGGTTTCAGAAAATCCCACAAAAAGCTCTTATTTTGGTTCCCAAAATCTTGTTCTGGAAAATATTTCAAATTCACCAATGAATCACATGGTGTTGTTGGAAATTTCACAAGCTTTCCAAATATCATTTTTGCCAAATTTTCTGTTTCCAAAAAGGTCCTCAAAACAATGGTTTTCTGTTCAGTTTTCTAATGGAAAAGGACTCATTTGCAGTTTTCAGAAAAGTCAGGGGGTTTTTGTAAGTTGGACTTTCCTGTCGTCTTCCTCCTGTCCGGCGACATGAGGGCAACCGCGCCGCCGCCTCCACCTCCTGCTCACCTCTTTGCCGACGTGGAGGCCTGGAGGACCTAAGGAGACGTCCCCATCTAGCGCAGCTCGCAGAGCCCCCTCCCTCACTCGACCCCTTCCTCTCTGTATCTCCCTCCGGGCCGAAACCCTAAGCTCGTCGGAATCCTTCGCCGCCGGCGCTACAGCCCACCAAGGAGCAAACCGAGGGCACCTCTGAGCTTCCCGTGCTCCCGCCTACCTCCCAGACGAACAGAGCTTCCCGGGACGGCCGGGAGCCATCGAATCGAGGGGATCTTCCCCGACTCCGGTCACCGTCGCCGAGCTCGATTCCGGCCGTCCTCGGCCACCATTCTCTTCCCCGACCACAACAGCGTCCTCGTGGTGAGCTCTGCTCCCTCCCAACCCCTCTCCCTCGCTGTTTGGTGCCTCCTTTCGCGTTCGCGCCGTCGACCGTACCGGACCGCCGCGGATGCTCGTCGCCGGCCATGCTCCGGTGGCGCAAAAGCAGCGGCGCTGCCACCATCTTGATCCTCGTGAGCTCCTCTATCCTGTAGTGTAGTTTGATTCCTAAATCGCGCGCCAAATCGATGGAATTCGGTTTCATCTCTGAAGAACAGAGCATGGTGATGTCATCATCACGTCATGCTGACATCATAACTGGTTTTTCTATGTTTTTATTAAATAGAAACAGTAACTGACACGTGGACCCATGTTTTATAATTACAGAAAATGATTAAAAATTGTAAAATGAATAACTTCTATTCTGTTTATCAGAAAAATGAAATAAAAATATGGTTGTGTTCAGAAAAATGAGATCTATCCAAATATGTCTTTTTCATATATGTTTGACCAAGTTGGAAAATGAGTTTTATTTAATGCTGTTTAATTCAATTAAAAAATAGAAAAATAAGTTTTTATTCAAGAAAATTAGAAAATTAAAAGTTATATACCAATTTGCTCAAAATGACAAACTAAACCTAGTTATGATGTTTTCAACCTCATTTGAGCAACTAAAATGGTACTCACTTTCAATATCGCCCGAAACCCCCTCCGGGGTCCATTTCGGACTAATTTCAGTAAAATTTGATAACCGACATACGAACCCTAGCAACTCATCGAACATGTTAGGGCTTTATCTCAGTGCATTAATTTGCTCATGCATACATGTTGTGCATTGCATCGATGCCATGATTGATTGGTATTTCTCTTTCGGTGTTGTTTCCCCCTCGGTAGAACGTGACTCCGAAGAGAAGGCCAGCAGTCCAATGACGAATACTTGATCTTAACCGACAAGTCAAGCACTTATCCCTGAAGACTTTATCTGGTTTTCTTATAACCAAGGCAAGCATAACCTCTTATCTGCTCATATATGCTTTCGAACAACATTTGATCTCGTACGTTGCATTCGATTCCAAACTATTTGATGCTAGTAGACATAGTTCACCTATATAATGCATTGCCTCAATATCCTGATCCACTGCTCCTAGCCGCCATAGATTTGCTTGTGCGCATCGCCAGAGCCTCATATCTGCTTCGCTTAGCTTTACATGTTTGTTACCTCTGCTCCATCCGGTTGATGAATCAGAGCTACGATAACCTAGTAGGATATGATGACGTGGTGAAATGAGCACTGTGTGGTTAACTTGACTAAGGCGAGGACGGGAGGCCACTTGGGACGTGGTTCTTGGTCCTGTACTTGCCAACCCTAGGAGTAAGGTCTCGCCGTGGAAACCAAGACTGAGCGTGCAACCACACGCGAGGCCTAACAGACTGCGCTCGACTAACTAACTTGTTTGGTTCTATCCGTGAGTCACGTAGTTTGGGATTTCCATCTGCGTGTGAGTCAAAAACCTTTTGGAGGTGTTTAGGGCGTGACCGGGACAAGTGATGGACGTACACGGATCTTGTTCCCGACTCACAGAACAGGTGCCGTCAGGAGGTGGCCAACTCCCTGTTGACGGGGTGGCCCTGTTTGGGTTGACTCATGGATGGGGCTCGACAAGGTAAAGGTCGTGGCCAACCACCCTCTGCCGCGCTCCATGGACGAGCGTACATGTGGCGTTAAGAGTCGGATGGTACGTGTGGGTAAAGTGTACCACCCTGCAGGGATAAATCTTTCGGAAAGCCGTGTCCACGGTTAAGGACGACTTGGTGAAAGCCACGAGGTCATAGATAACTTGAACGTGACGTAAAAGATGTTGACAATGCATGGAGGCAGTAGATGAAGGGTGCCTCCCCGGAGATGCCGGGAGGGGTGATCCTTGTAGCATGTGAGGTGCTGGGAATGATGTTGGAGGATAAAAAGATGATGATCTACAAGAGTTGAGTCCTTTCTCATCTGTTTTGAAAACCCTCTACAAGACGTGCTATTCCTCCCTCAACTTGCAAAACAAAGATTGCTTTACGCAAATCAGCCTTCATAAAACCCTTTATAAAGCTAGCAGATATATAATAGGTTAATTAAGTCTTGTTGAGTACATCCCGTACTCAGGTTTGCTTAATTTGGTTCAGGTGCAGATCTCACATCGGTGATGAGTCAACGTGGACATCGACGAGTAGTTCGGGGTTCCCAGGTAGCAGCCTGGAATCTATGGGCTGGGACGTCGCCTTATGTTGCGGCCTCTTAGGACTTTTTGGTTCTTGTTGATTAGCAACATAATTTGCCTTCCGTTGTCTGATGTAATGTTGGGTCGTGTGACCTCTGCTTGTAAGCTATACTCTAGTAACATCTGTTAATACAAGTTTCATGTTTAGAGTACTGCTTTGATCGGTTGTTGGTTTCGAGCTCATTGTTATACAGTTTTGGCTATGCCTGCATAGTTGTCGCAGTCGAGGGGTTGTGGAGCCGATGATCCATGTCCGAGCCCGCCTGTCGATTTGATCGGCCTGGGGCGAGGTAACCCCAGTAACCCTCGATTGTTGTTGCACTTTCTGGACACATAGCATCTCTGTATAGCCTTGGTCCCGTTTCCTTCAGTTTCATTCGATTCGTGGACGCTTTGATATGCATAGTTGGTTATGACTAGCGTGGATACAAGGAGTAGTAGACTGGGGATCCGGACTACGTGCCGATGAATCCAGTCTGCCTGCCGTTGTTTGTTGCGGCCGGGGCTGGTAACCCTGAAGCCCTTGTGGGTCCATGTCTAGGAGCACATAACAGTATGTATATCTCTGGGTCCGGGGTCGTGACACCTGCGCACTTTAAGGGCTAGTGAAGAAAACATCTTGGGGGCTTTAATAGCCAAACACGAGGTAAATCCGACTGATGTTGCTTGTGCCCTTATCCAGTCCCCAAGTTCCGAGTGAACTGATTCATAATTTGCTTGGGACTTTATTATACAAGCGACTGATAACTTGCCCCTCTACCCGACTAATCCTTGTTTGCATCCATGCAGTCTTTCGTGACTCAATCTGAGGAGAAACTGGCAGACGCCACCAAGCTCATTGAAAAGGAGGTAGCTTTGCGTGAAGCACCCGAGGCTGAGGCCAGGAGGAATAGGCTGATAATGAGGAAATATAGGAAAAGGGCTCACAAAGCAGAAGATGATCTAACAAGCCTTTCTGTCCAAATATCTGACACATATCGTGCTTTACTTGGTACGTTTCCTCCTCCGGGTTTATCCTTTTGATAGATAGCAAGAGTTTTCCCGACTTATGTTTCCATTTTTTCAGGCCCGGACGAAGCCATGCCGGATGAGGATGACATTGCCAAGCTGAAAACTATGAAGAGCGTTATCCGGCAGCTATGTGCCGGAACCAAATGGATCCTTCAGGAATTACGGTGGCCGGGTAAAGGACATGTTGATCTGAAGAGGATGCTGGATGCCTTCTCCACTATTCCTGAGTGGATTTGGCACTGGAAACGCTCGTCTTGCCGGGTTGGAGTGACCCGGGGGCTTGCACTTGCCAAGGCTTATTTCCCCAAGCTCGAGCTAGTGAAGCTTATGGGCGGCTTCCCAGAGTTCAAGCTTGATGGGTCCAAGTTCTCGGTGAAGGATTTTCAGGCCGTCCAAAAGGAGGTCCGTTACCCGGCCAGCGTGATCGCTGACGACCTGGATGTTAATATCCTTGTTCCAGCATATGATGCTGCTGGTGAAGCGATTAAGTCAGATCTTCCCGAGCCGTATGATATGCTGGCTCGGTGGAAGGAGGAAGCTGCTGCGTTGAGGGCGGAGGCTGCCAAGAAGCAAGCTGAAGCCGGCTCTGCCCCCGCTACCTCAACACCAGTCGTTCCACCTCCTGCACGGGCTGTTACCACTGATACGGGTGCTGCTGCTACCACCAATGACGGCAAGGGCAAGGCAAAGATGAACGCCGAGTGACATCTGATCTCTAATGCCTCTTCTTATACACCGGTCGGCCAACGTGCTGTTTAAACAGTTATATTTTGGGTGGTACGCCTGTGCACCTTTGATATCTTTTCAACGGGATTTTGTAATGAACGCTAAGGTCTTGATATACTCTACGCCTCTTCCGGCCTTTTTTAAATTTATCCATTATTGAGCTCGTCTGTTCTCGATATCCGGCTTTCTTTATTGTTCCTTTTGTGAAACTCGATTTCCGGGTCTCATGGGTGTTGACAAGCGGATTTGCTTCTAAGTCCCCAAGTCCCCAAGACTCGGATATTTGGGTTTTTGGAATTCTACCAGTAAGCAATTTTTTCTCTTTTCACGATTTCAAGTCACCCGGACCCGGATCTCCAAGTCTAGGACACTTGATCTTGAAAGGAGAACGAGTTGCCTACTGCTAAATTCACAAAGATCCCTGAGTCGTTTCACATAGGATTTGAAGTTATGCTTAATAATCGTTGAGTTTCCAGCTGTTTAGCCTTGTACTCTGCATAACTTGTGGTTTAGATGACCCTTTTGACTATCTTGTACTGTAAGCCGGCTTTCGCGTGGATACCATGTTGTTACATCTATACGAAAACGTGGCCAGACAAGCCCCGTCGGGTTTCATGGCTGACTGTAGTCGTAAGCGAACAAATCATGCCACTTTGGTGCGAGTCACATCGAGCTTAAGTAAGAATAGCCAAGAAATTTGGACTTCTTTGTCCGGTTATAAGATTGTAGCCGTACTCGTTTGCAAGTAATCGGCCCTTATAACTCATAGGCATCATGGCCGGGTCTTTGAGTTCGTAACTGCGCTATTCAAGCGACCAGCCCCCAAGACCTAGATATACGCATCATACTGAGAGTACAGAACCTGATAATAACCATCTCTTTTCTTGATAATCACCTCTTTACTTGATATGAAAAATCTAGGTCAGCAAGCCGCCTCATTAAAAACCCGTCCAGTCCCCAAGGGTACCCTGGATAGGAAAAGAGTACGTCTGAAAACCTGCTGCCTATTACATCGTTCAATTCCATATGCCAACACAATTTTTGCTAAGTATAATATGGACGTAGCTGAGCCACGTTCCACGGTCTGTCTCTTTCTTGCATAGATGAAGTGGTGTGAGCGGTGTCATTAACTGTGGTCGACTCTTCCCTTGCATCTATCAAGTAATATGACCCATTATGCAAATTCCGGCTTATGATAAACGGTCCTTCCCAGGGTGGTGATAACTTGTGCTTTCCTTCGTTCGACTGTACCAGGCGCAGAACCAGGTCTCCTTCCTGGAAGACCCGGGTTTTCACGTGCCGGCTATGATACCTTCGTAAATGCTGCTGATATATGGCTGATCTTTCCAGGGCTTGTTCCATTTGCTCTTCTAACATATCCACAGCATCTTGCCGGGTTTTTTCATTCTCCACTTCGACGTATGCTGATACTCGTGGTGAATCATGAATAATATCACTCGGTAATACTGCCTCCGCGCCATAGACCATGAAGAAGGGTGTCATCTGAGTAGATCTATTAGGCGTTGTATTGATACCCCAAACAACAGAAGGAAGTTCTTCGACCCATGCGCCAGCTGCCCTGATGCAGGGGACTCGTAATCGTGGTTTTAATCCGCGAAGCAATTCTTGGTTTGCCCTCTCCACTTGTCCATTGGCCTGCGGATGAGCCACTGATGCGACATCAAGCCGGATTCCATTGTTGCCACAGAACCTCTCCATCTCACCAAGGGACATGTTGGTTCCATTGTCGGTAATTATGCTGTGGGGATACCCGAACCGGTAGATAATCCTTTTCAGAAACTTGACTGCTGTGGCTGATTCGCAATTAGTAACTGGCATAACCTCAACCCATTTGGTAAACTTATCAATAGCCACCAAAAGATGTGTCTTCTTGCATGGTGACATATGAAATGGGCCATCCATGTCCATACCCCAGACAGCGAACGGCCAAGTTAACGGGATGGTCCGTAACTCCATAGCCGGTACATGGGTTTGGCGAGCGTACCTTTGACATCCGTCACACCTTGCTACCAATCGTTCCGCGTCTGCTAGAGCCGTGAGCCAGAAAAACCCGTGTCGATAAGCTTTGGCCACGAGAGATCTTGTGGACGCATGATGTCCACAGTCGCCTTCGTGGATTTCCTTGAGAATCTGTCGGCCTTCTTCTGGCGCTACGCAGCGCAAAAAGACCCCTGCTGCGCTTCTCTTATATAATTCCCCATTGATGATAGAATATCCCTTTGCTCGCCTCAAAATTTGCCTTGCTAATACCTCCTGCTGTGGTAACTCGCCTCGCGATAGGTAGGCCAAAAACGGTTCTGTCCATTCGGGAATAGTACGTACAGTGGCCACAAGTCCTGAATCCGGGTCTTGATTTGCCAATTCCTCCTCTGACTCGGTTTTAACTGATGGTCGCCATAATTCATCCAGGAAAACGTTAGGTGGAACCGGCTCTCTGCGCGAGCCGAGTCTAGCGAGTGCGTCGGCTGCCTCATTCTTTCTTCTGTCTATATGCTCCACCTCATACCCGGAAAAACATCCTGCAACCCTATCAACTTCCCCGCGGTATGCTGCCATAGTTGCGTCCTTTCTATCCCAAGTTCCTGACACCTGCTGTACCACAAGGTCCGAATCTCCGAAACACCGTATCCTCTTGACGTTCATCTCCTTGGCTGCCCTTAAGCCGTGCAATAGGGCCTCACACTCGGCCACGTTGTTGGAACAGTCAAAGTGAATTTGTAGTACGTAACTCAATTTATCTCCTTTGGGTGACGTTAGCACCACCCCAGCTCCTGATCCCTCGTATTGCTTAGATCCATCGAAGTGCATGATCCATGATTCGGAATTTGGAACCGTCGTAGTCATGCCTGTATGTGTCCAGTCGTTAACGAAATCAATTAAAGCTTGAGATTTGATTGCTGACCAGGGTTCGTAGTTGATGTGATAATCCCCCATCTCTATCGCCCACTTGGCTATTCTTCCCGTCGCGTCCGAGTTTCTGATGATATCCGACATTGGTATTGAACTAACCACTGTTATGGGGTGTTCTTGGAAATACGGCTTCAATTTCCGGCTAGCCATAAAGACCCCGAACACCAACTTTTGCCAATGTGGATAGCGCTGCTTTGCTTCTGATAATACCTCGCTGACGTAATAAACCAGTCTCTGAACCGGGTAACCCTTCCCATCCTCTTTGCGCTCCACAACAACTACTGCGCTGACGGCTCGGGGGCCAGCTGCCACGTATAGCAACATAGGTTCTTTAGGACCCGGAGCCGCTAGTACTGGTGCTTCAGATAACTGCTTCTTTAGTGCTTCAAACGCCTCATCCGCCTCTTGATCCCATACGAGTTTATCTGATTTCCTCAAGAGCCGGTACAAGGGCATTGCTTTTTCTCCGAGCCTGGATATGAATCGGCTCAAGGCTGCTACGCAGCCCGTGAGCTTTTGAACATGCTTCAAATTTTCCGGCTTTTTCAGACTCTGGATGGCCTTGATTTTGTCCGGGTTTGCCTCGATCCCTCTCTCGGAAACGATAAAGCCGAGTAATTTCCCGGCTGGAACTCCGAACACGCACTTTGTCGGGTTAAGCTTCATCTGATATCTCCTCAAATTTTTGAACGTCTCCTTTAGATCATTGATAAATGTCTCCGCCTTCCTGGTCTTGATGACCACATCATCCACATAGGCATGGACGTTGCGTCCAATTTGGTCCTCGAAGCACTTTTGAATACACCGTTGGTAAGTTGCACCAGCGTTCTTCAATCCAAACGTCATAGTTTTATAACAGAAGGCCCCAAAAGGGGTTATGAATGATGTTTTCTCCCAATCCTCCCTCTTGAGCTTAATCTGATGATACCTGGAATATGCGTCCAGGAAGCATAATAGATCGCTTCCAGCTACTGCGTCTATAATCTGATCTATCCTTGGTAGCGCGAACAGATCCTTTGGGCAATGTTTGTTGAGACTCGTAAAATCAATGCACATCCTCCACTCATTGGTCTTTTTCATCACCAGAACCGGGTTTGCCAACCAATCCGGGTGAAATACTTCCATGATAAAGCCGGCTGCCAATAGCCGAGCGATCTCTTCGCCTATAGCCTTCCTTCTTTCCTCATTCATTTTCCTCAAACCCTGCTTCACGGGCCTGGACTTGGGATCCACATGTAAACTGTGCTCGGCCAGCTCTGTAGGGATACCCGACATGTCGCTAGGTGTCCAGGCGAACACGTCTGCATTTGAACGAATAAACTCCACAAGTGCCTTCTCCTGCTCTTTTCCCAAATTAGACCCTATGGTAAATTGCTTAGTGGAATCACCTTCGACAAAATCTATCTTCTTGGTGTCTTGTGCTGCCTTGAATTTTGCTCTCTCATCCTCAGTATTCGGCTTTTTCAAGGCTGTTCTATCATCCGGATTTACTTGAGACCGGTAATATTCGAGTTCTTCCTTTCTGCATGCTTGCTCGGCCATAACTGAATCTCCTTCGTCACACTCAGCCGCTATATCCCGGTTCCCATGTATGGTGATGGTCCGTTTAGGACCCGGGATCTTTAGCTGCAAATACACATAGCACGGCCTAGCCATGAATTTGGCATAAGCCGGTCTTCCAAACAGCGCGTGATAAGGACTGCGCAATTTGACCACCTCGAACGTGAGCCACTCAACTCGATAATTATCCGTCGATTCTCCGAAAGCAACCTCCAAGGTGATCTTTCCCTCGGGGCTCGCCGAGTGACCTGGCACGATCCCATGAAAGATTGTCGAAATTTTCTGTAACTGGGACTCTTTGAGACTCATGCGTAAGAAGGTTTCCCAATAAAGGATGTTGATGCTACTTCCGCCGTCCATCAGGACCCTTTTCAGTTCATAACCATTAACCTGTGGAGCAACCACCAATGCCAAGACTCCTGGACGCTCTACTCTTTCCGGGTGATCTCTTCTGCTCCACGTTACCTCTTGCTCCGCCCATCTGAGGTATCCCGGCGTAGCCGAAGAGATCGAGTTTACTGTTTGCTTTAATGTCTCTTTGTTCCTGCTAGAAGTTCCTGTAGTATGCACATGATATTGTCCCTTTAAATCAGGCGTACGTACCATACCGATGAAGATGTTAATCCGGCCGATCGTCACCGTAGATCCGGACTCGAGGTGATCCGATTCTGGCCCCCAGCCGGAATCGTCCACCGTCTTTTCTCCTTTGTGGTCGATGTAGATCTCGCCGACGACAAGATTCTCCATGTTCTTCCGAGCTTCTCCCGTGATGTAAACACCTTTGGACGCAGGCCCCACGGTGGGCGCCAACTGTCGTGGGATAATCACGGCAGACGTTACCGGAGGTAACTGATCTTGGGGCAAGACGACACAGGCGTTTGGGAGAGGGTTTAGCTCAGAGGAAAACATGATGTAACTCGATCTGGTAGCCGGCAATCAAAGTCGCCGAGTCTCCGATCTCGATATAACAACTCAACTCTAGGGTTACACTAGATGCTCGATATCAAGCGATATTGCTAGGGTTCTTAGATCTCTGTCTAAACTAGACCTAGGGGTCGGTTTATAAAGCGCCCGTACCCCCTCGGCCCTATTCTCCCAGGCGCAGCTTGAATCCTATCCGGACACCGCTTATAAAACCTAACTTTCCTTACCGTAACCCACAATCCGGGTTACGAGGCCTACAAACTTTGGGCCTTCCAGAAGCTTCATTATCCTTAACCAGATTACGCACCGTGTTCCTTGGGCCGGGTTACGCCTTGGAGTTGGCCTACCGGGTTATTATCCCCCCATCAATAAGGATGCAAGTGGCCAGGTGGACAAGTGGGCAATTGAACTAGCCGCGTACACCCCGCTGTACGCAAGAACAGAGGCTATCGAATCCCAGACTCTGTCGGATTTCTTGGTTGATTGAACCCAGATGCAGTATGAGCCTCCCTTGCCGGAAACAAATTTCTGGAGGATTCATTTTGATGGCTCTAAAGTGAAAGAGGAGCTCTATGCCGGTGTTCTGCTCACCTCGCCCAAGCGATACCAACACAAGTATGTGCCTCAGATACATTTTTCGGCATCCAATAATGTAGCCGAGTATAAAAGCCTGGTCCACGGCCTGAGAGTAGCCAAGGAGATTGGAATCCGGCGGATTGTATGCCATGGTGGCTCAGACCTCGTAGTCCAACAAGTCTTGGGGACTTGGGACGCTTTGGATGCCAACATGGCGTATTACTGGTTCCTGGTCCAAAACCTGACCGCATTCTTCGATGGGTGTGAATTCCATCACATCCACCGAGCTGAAAATGATGCGGCGGATTCTCTATCCAAGTTGGGATCTTCTCGGAATTCATCCCACCTCGGATTTCTATGGAGCATTTGAGGAATCCCTCTATCAAGCCATCACCCAAATCAGAGTCCATATACATCCTGGCTCTGCCGGATTCAGAGGTTGTTCCCATGGAGATGGACTGGGAGAATGTAAAGGAGAACCCGGGGACTGCCCCTCCCAACTCGAGGACTGTCGCCTTTATCGAGGGGATCATTTCTCAGTACTCGGGGACTCGTCTCCAACTCAAAGCAAATAATGGTGGCTGATCCAATGGAAGTGGATGAATCTATATTTCCTATCCGTCCCACGCCGAGCTGGGCTCTGCCCATACTATCCTTCCTGATGGATGGCACTATGCCAAATGACGAGATCACATGCCGTCAGATACAAAGAAGATCCAAGGCCTACACCATCATCAACAAGGAGCTGCACAAGAGAAGTCCTACTGGCGTGCTCCAACGCTGCATTGAGCCATAAGAGGGGGGAGAAATCCTCAGAGAGATACATCAAGGAGAATGTGGGCACCATGCCTCTTCTCGGGCTCTAGTCAACAAGGCTTTCTGGAATGGATTCTTCTGGCTCACTACCTTGCGGAAAGCGGAAGATATAGTGAGAAAATGCAATGGATGCTAGATGTATGCAAGCAAGATACACACGCTAGCTGTCGGGGGGCTACCCCCGAGTAGGGGTAAGGCAAGTGGTAAAACAGAGGTCAAAGTACTGTTGGCCAGGTAGGCGGCTACTCGGGTGTCTGGTACCCGGTAGACTCTATTCGGTGATAAGTACTGAAGGCCAGGAGAAGATACTAAGGAAGATCATAATCGTCCGAGTACGGAACAAGTGGTCCGAGTAGATGGACTGCAATCCTACTCGGGCAAGAAGTCAATGGAGCCGTTCTGACGAGATCCCGCGTATCCCGCAGCCGTATAGGCGTGCGGTTCAACTTACTAGGTACGTGACTATCCGCTACGGCGTGGACACAGTGAGGGTAGGCGCATGTCACGTATTGTTGCTGACAGAGGGGACAGGACGTATCGGGGGGCCTACTCTGTGAGACTGACAGGGTGGACAAGTCCTGTCAGCCGGACGGCGCGGCGACTTCTCGCCATGGCGTCAGCGGGAACCCGGAGGCGTGCTCTGCGTGTCACAGTAGAGACGTCCCATCGTGTACCTTTTAATCTTTGTTTACTCGGCTGGGTACCAGTATATTAGGTGTCCAGCCCCCTCCTGCGCGAGGGACGTTGGTCCTGAGAGCATTTATTGCAAGAGCCAGCACTAGAGGTAGAGAGAGCAAAAGAGTGGCTACTCGGCTGAAGGCCTGATTTGTATTGTGGCTACTCGGACATCACATATACAGAGAGATAGGCAGGAGTAGGGGTGTTACCTCCACACGAGGGCCCCGGACTTGGGTAGATCGAGCTATTTGCAGTGTTCTTGTGCGCGTCTACTCGACGTGCGATCCCTCCCCGGATACCTACAGCGTCAATCGGCCCCAACTTATTAGCCATCCCATGGCATCTATCTTTCCCATCCTACGACAGTTGGCGCCCACCATGGGGCCAGCAGCGGCGCTGGCTGGGGTTCACATTCGGACGGGACCCGTTTCTGCCTCGGGGGAGCGCGTGGTCTGTGGCCTTGTCCACAGATTCAGCTGCTTCGATGTAACGACCCCGGACCCAGAGATATACATACTGTTATGTGCTCCTAGCCATGGACTCACAAGGGCTTCAGGGTTACCAGCCCCGACCGCAACAAACAACGGCAGGCAGACTGGATTCATCGGCACATAGTCCGGATCCCCAGTCTACTACTCCTTGTATCCATGCTAGTCATAACCAACTATGCATATCAAAGCGTCCACGAATCGTACGAAACTGAAGGAAACAGGACCAAAGCTATACAAAGATGCTGTGTGTCCAGAAAGTGCAACAACAATCGAGGGCTACTGGGGTTACCTCGCCCCAGGCTGAATCTCATCGGCAGGCGGGCTCGGACATGGATCATCGGCTCCACAACCCCTCGATTGCGACAACTATGCAGGCGTAGCCAAAACTGTATAACAATGAGCTCGAATCCAACAACTGTAACATCCCAAGTATGAAAAATAGCCATTAGAATGTTTTGCTCTCTGTTATTTTATGTTTTGCATCATGGCATCATGTTCATTGCATTTGTTTTGCTTGTTTTCCTCTGTTTTGCTTTGTTTTCCTTTGTTTTCCTTTGTTTTCTATTTGAATTTCAAACCAAATTTTAAACCTTTTGTTTCATCCTTGTGATGTTACAATTTCCAAATGAATATTTCAAATCAAAACAATCAATTGTTTCCATTAAAGTTGTGATTCCAAAACTATTGTTTTGTTTCTATCAAAATTCAGTTAATACCAAACCCCTTTTCAAATTAAATTAATTTCCAAAACAGCAACCCTTTTGAAAATTATGAAAATGACAAAACCATTCAATCAATTGTTTCCATTAAATCCCTAAGGTTCAACTATTTAAAATTGTGGTTTTTAATAGTTCACTTAATCCAAATGTTGTTCAAATTCAAACAAAACTCCAAACAACAATCCCTTTGGAATTAATGAAATTCACACAACAACTCTAAGCAATTGTTGCAAATAAAATTGAGGGTTCAATCTATTTGTAATGATTGTTTAATTTAACTCACTTAACTCAATTTGTTATTCAAATTCAAATACATTTTACAAACAGCAACCTTTTTGGAATTAATGACAATTACACAACAATTATAATCATTTGTTTCTAATTAAACAATAATGTTCACCCTATTTAAATTCTTGTTTCAATAATGTCACTTAATCCAAAAATCATTCAAATTAGAACCCATTTACAAACAGCACTTATATTTTGAATTTTTGGAAAAACAAAAACTTGGCAAGTGTTGCTATTACAATAAAGAGATTTTACAAATTTTCCCTAAAATATTCTACCCCAAAACTATCTCCTTTTTCTCCCTTTTCCAATCAGCAAAAAAAAACAATAGAGCAAAAAAAAAAGGAAGCAACCAGAGAGAGAGAGGCCCAGCCCAACTTACCCCTTCGACCCATCCCACCCTTCTTCAACCTCTGTACGGACTCCATCGAGCCTGTACACGCAACAGAGAAGGAGAGCAACGGCTGCGGCCATCTCTTCCCCCTCCTTAAAACCAGGTCGATGCCCTAGCCCCCTCTGCCCTAATTTCTCTCCCTCCATCTCTTCTCCCCCGCCTCCACTCTTCCCTCTTCCTCCATCTCTCTTCTCTCTACTAATTTTTCTCTGTACGTGTACCACCACCGAAATTTCTCCTCCTCCCCTCCGGCGATCGCCGCCCTTCCGAGGCTCCTCCGCCCGGGCAAAGGGCGGGAATGGAACCCCCCGGCCTCCAGCTCCCTACTCCACCCCTCGGCTTGGGCCGGGACTGCCCGGAGCGCCGCCGCCATCCGCATCAAGTCGCCGCCGCGGCCAACCTTCTGCCCTGACCTGCTCCGCCTCTGCTTCTCCCTCGAGGTGAGCGACCTCTCCTCGGTCCCCTCCCTGCCTCTCCTCTCTCCCTCGGCCACCACACACACCCACAGCACGTCCCCACGGCGCCCTCCGGCGAGCAGCAGCCCGCCGGCGACCCCCCTGCTCTGTACGTTCAGATGAACTGAACATATGCGGTTCAGTTAAAATCCCGCGCGGATCTGCACCTTATACCCCCGAGTCCCCCTTCTCTGTCACAAATGCACAGCACACCGCACTGGTTAACCCCCTTGTGAGCAAGCCTCAGGTCCAGGGTTCGAACCCCCAAAGCCACACCTTTTTTTCTGTTTTTCTTTTTCTGCCCGAAGTTCAGAAAGTCAGATCTGAGCAATTACTTCAAAAATCCATATAAAATTGAATATCACTCCAATTTGAATGATTCAAAATCCTGTGGATTCATAATTTTGTGCTCCTTCTATTAATGTCAAGTTTGCAACATGTTTCTGTAACAATTTTTGCACTAAATAATTAATTACTGAAAATGCAATAAAATTTGGAAACTTTGGAATTTCATAACTTTAGTTCTGCTCATCCAATTTAAGCAAACTTGGGCTCTAAAAAATTGTCTTAACAAACTCTACACATTGTTATTTTATTTGGTCACAATTGAATTAATTTTGAGCATGTTTCCCTCTGTTTACTAAAAATGGCAGAATAAGAATGATTATGGAAAATTGCATAATAAATTCAATAATCACCCAAAAATTATGTTTAATAACTCAAAATGTTCAGTGAAACATTTGCTACATGTTTTCAACCTTTTCAATAAAAATTGTTTACTGTTTTAAATATTTTAAAATGGTGCAATATTTGAAAACTTGTTTAATTCATTTAATTTTGCAAAAATCATAACTTGGGCATAAAAATTCCAATTTCAACAAACTAAACATGTTTTCCAATCAACTTTTCATGTACTTTCCAAATAATAATTTTGTTTGCTGTTTTGAATAATTTAAATTGTTGAAAACAACTGTTTCTTGTTTATTGCATTTAAAATTGCCAAATTAATAACTTGCTCATTTTAAATCCATTTTCAACAAATGAAATATGTTTTCCATGCAAAATTAAACCACCTTTCCAAATATAATTTTTTTTCATGTTTTGAATAATTAAAATTGGTTAAATAATTTAAACCTTGTTTAAATCATTTAAAATTGTTAAATTCATAAATAATTTATTTGAAATCCATTTTCAACAAGTGAAATATGTAATCCACCCAAAATTGTGTGTTCTATTCAAATATGAACTTTGTTATCTGTTTTGAACAATTTAACTTGATGAAAACAACAAGTGCTTGTGTGACACCCTTAAGGAACCAAAATTTCTTAACTTAATCAATAAATTTCTAAACTTGGTAAACCCTATTTTTAAATTGGTTCTATTGTTGTTATTTTTCTGTTTTCCTCATCCATGCATCATGCTAATCAACTTTCACATGATTATTAGTTGTAAAACAATTGTTTCAACCATAATTCATGGGCTTCCCATATGCAATCCCAATTGCATGTGGGTCCATTTAATCATGTTGCTATCTTGTCAACTAGTTTATTTCTATGCATCAACTAAATGGTCATGCATCATCCCATGTTTGTGCACTATGCCATGTTATTGATTGTTTGTCTTTCTGCGTTGTTTGTTTGCTTCTTCTCGGATATACGACGACGTTGAGACCGACGATACTTACGACACCCCTTCTAAGGATCTAGCTCAGTACCAGGCTGCTGAGTTTGCAGGCAAGTATTCACTCACATGAACCATTGTGTTCCTTTCAACATTGGATACCGATACTTTCCGTTGTCTATATCTGCTAGCCCTATGAATTGTTGCTTCTGTTACGAACCTATCACATGTATCCTTTAACCCTGATATTGCCTCACCTCCACTCCCATAACCCTGTTGTTTGAGCCCGTGTCTTACTAGTATGCTTAGGGTTGTTTTGCTCGAGTCTGTTACCCGTTACTTTCTATTACTATATTTCTATCATGTTCTGGGGCTCGATGTTAAACAACAACCTGTTAATTTTGAGGTAATAATAATTTGCTGATAAGGCACCGGCAGGAGGCCCGGCGTGGTTTTGAGGCCTGCTAGTGTCGACCCTAATTAGGAAAAGGGTCTTGTCTACTGATCCATGATGAGCGCACTACCCGCATGTGGGAAGCGAGTATGGGCGCCCCCCTCAATTTGATTCGATTTGCATCTCGTCCAAATCGCCTCATTTAGTTCGGGTTTTCCATTTGCCGCATGCATAATGCAGGTGCGAACCCTTGGCGCCAGGGTGGAACTTTTGTAGTCGGCATTTAGGGAGACACGTTCTTAGAGTGCTATGAGGGTCCCCTTTTCTTCGTGGGGCTTGATTAGCCGTGCGCTCACTGCACGGGGTTCTTTGGGCTTGATGCGAAGAAGAGTTGAGTTGTGTTGAGTGCCTCGCTTGGTGGGTTAGCTCCCCGCCTGGCGGGTCATTCTTACGTGTACGACCAAATTGGTGCATCCCTGCAGGGTTAAATCTTCTCGAGAAGCCGTGTTTTCCGCGGTTATGGATTACTTGGTGAAAGTACTGGCTAACAAGGTACTTAGAACAACTTACACCTAACTAATGATACCTTGACTAGTAATAGTCTTATTGACACAATAACTTGACCCATCATTAATCCAACTGTGTGAGTTATCCTCGGATTGCTTCTTTGGATAAGGGGCGAGGTCCAGGATGGGTTTGTTTGAGGTTAGTTGGTAGGTTGGTTACGAAACTCTATCTTATCTCCTTTCTGTTTAGCCAGAAGTGGTAGTACCTCTGTAGTTGGTTAGAGCAGCCAGTTGCAGCATCTTTTATATCCCCTTTCTTCTGTTGAACCCAAAGCATCTGTGCTTGGTGTTGACGGGTTACACTTTGGTGAACTGTGAGTCTTGCTTGCCAGTACGTTTATGTACTGACCCCTTTGGGGCTGTGGTTTCCGTAGACTACGTTTCCGAAGATCCCCATGGTGGCTACTACGTGGAGTATGACGAGACTGCTGACGAGTAGATAGCGGACCCGGGCAGGATCCGAGACTTCGTGGATGGGCTCCGTCTTTTCCTTTCCGGCCTCTTAGGCCTATTTGGTTCTTGTCTGTACTCAGACATGTTGAATGCTTCCGCTGTGATGTAATGATGAAATGTTGGGACATGTGTCCTCGGATGATTGTATTTGCTATCTCTGCTCTAATGAGAGCTATTTGCAACTTATTTCCATCTTTTGTGTCGAAGAGATCTGTTGTGATATCACTTGTTCCAATGCCGTTGACGTACCATGTGTGTATGTTTTGAAGTACGTCAATGGAAGTATCCTGATTTCTATGGGATGGTTTACGTAGACGGTGAACAGATAGGGGTTGGTTGTCACACATACGTGTGTTGGCCTACTCGTAAGAGATGCGGGTGCCGGTAAGCCCCGTAATCCAACCAACTACTGTTCAACGGAACTGCGAGTATCCCCTAGAAGTCCGGGTGCGACAAATGGTATCAGAGCCAGTCTGCCTGTAGGATCCCTTTTTACTGGTCGCAGTTGAGTCTAGAAACTATTTTGTAGCTATATAGGAAAAATGAAACGTGAGAGTAGGAATTCTGTTATGTTTCTTCTTTCCCCACCCACCCTCCCTTTTCTGGTAAGGAAGTGCTACGTTGTTTTCCCTTCTCATCTAAACTTTCAAGTTAGGATTTCACGTATCCTGGTTTCTCTAGGATAGTTATATCTACTAGTCCATAGGAATGGAGGTGGTTGTGACATGATTTATCATGTTGCCTACTCATGATTGAGAACGGAGGCGTGTAAGCCCCGGAAGCAAATCCTCTATTCCTTAAGCAGTAGATATTGATCCTTTAGAAGCCCGGATGGGTTTTCCGTAGTACCTCAGGAGTGTTTTGGTCTCGTTTTCCCGGTGTTGCTTTGAAATCCTGTTCTTCTCAACATCCTTTTCGTCCGTTGAAATCTTGTTGTTGCTTCCCACTTCAGTTATTCTACCGGCGTCTAATCAATAACGCTGTTCCACCCTTCTGGCCAGATAGTCTATTCTCCAAATGAATCAAATTCTATTCAGCTATACACCCTCGATACAAAACCTCTACCTCTACTGGAAAATGTTCCGGTGGTTTGCAAATTCCCTGACGTCTTTCCAGAAGAGTTGCCAGGAATGCCTATCATCTTGAACTTCCAGAAAAACTATCCAAGGTGCACGATGTGTTTCACGTGTCACAGTTCAAGAGGATCTTCGCAAGAAGTATTCGGACCTTTTCTTTTCGCAGTGGGAATCTCGGGGCGCGATTCCTTCAAGGGGGGGCGTTTTGTAACATCCCAAGTATGAAAAATAGCCATTAGAATGTTTTTCTCTCTGTTATTTTATGTTTTGCATCATGGCATCATATTCATTGCATTTGTTTTGCTTGTTTTCCATTTGTTTTCCTCTGTTTTGCTTTGTTTTCCAACTGTTTTCCTTTGTTTTCTATTTGAATTTCAAACCAAATTTTAAACCTTTTGTTTCATCCTTGTGATGTTACAATTTCCAAATGAATATTTCAAATCAAAACAATCAATTGTTTCCATTAAAGTTGTGATTCCAAAACTATTGTTTTGTTTCTATCAAAATTCTGTTAATACCAAACCCCTTTTCAAATTCAATTAATTTCCAAAACAGCAACCCTTTTGAAAATTATGAAAATGACAAAACCATTCAATCAATTGTTTCCATTAAATCCCTAAGGTTCAACTATTTAAAATTGTGGTTTTTAATAGTTCACTTAATCCAAATGTGGTTCAAATTCAAACAAAACTCCAAACAGCAATCCCTTTGGAATTAATGAAATTCACACAACAACTCTAAGCAATTGTTGCAAATAAAATTGAGGGTTCAATCTATTTGTAATGATTGTTTTTAATAACTCACTTAACTCAATTTGTTATTCAAATTCAAATACATTTTACAAACAGCAACCTTTTTGGAATTAATGACAATTACACAACAATTATAATCATTTGTTTCTAATTAAACAATAATGTTCACCCTATTTAAATTCTTGTTTCAATAATGTCACTTAATCCAAAAATCATTCAAATTAGAACCCATTTACAAACAGCACTTAAATTTTGAATTTTTGGAAAAACAAAAACTTGGCAAGTGTTGCTATTACAATAAAGAGATTTTACAAATTTTCCCTAAAATATTCTACCCCAAAACTATCTCCTTTTTCTCCCTTTTCCAATCAGCAAAAAAAAAACAATGGAGCAAAAAAAAAATAATAAAAGGAAGCAACCAGAGAGAGAGAGAGAGGCCCAGCCCAACTTACCCCTTCGACCCATCCCACCCTTCTTCAACCTCTGTACGGACTCCATCGAGCCTGTACACGTAGCAGAGAAGGAGAGCAACGGCTGCGGCCATCTCTTCCCCCTCCTTAAAACCAGGTCGATGCCCTAGCCCCCTCTGCCCTAATTTCTCTCCCTCCATCTCTTCTCCCCCGCCTCCACTCTTCCCTCTTCCTCCATCTCTCTTCTCTCTACTAATTTTTCTCTGTACGTGTACTACCACCGAAATTTCTCCTCCTCCCCTCCGGCGATCGCCGCCCTTCCGAGGCTCCTCCGCCCGGGCAAAGGGCGGGAATGGAACCCCCCGGCCTCCAGCTCCCTACTCCACCCCTCGGCTTGGGCCGGGACTGCCCGGAGCGCCGCCGCCATCCGCATCAAGTCGCCGCCGCGGCCAACCTTCTGCCCTGACCTGCTCCGCCTCTGCTTCTCCCTCGAGGTGAGCGACCTCTCCTCGGTCCCCTCCCTGCCTCTCCTCTCTCCCTCGGCCACCACACACACCCACAGCACGTCCCCACGGCGCCCTCCGGCGAGCAGCAGCCCGCCGGCGACCCCCCTGCTCTGTACGTTCAGATGAACTGAACATATGCGGTTCAGTTAAAATCCCGCGCGGATCTGCACCTTATACCCCCGAGTCCCCCTTCTCTGTCACAAATGCACAGCACACCGCACTGGTTAACCCCCTTGTGAGCAAGCCTCAGGTCCAGGGTTCGAACCCCCAAAGCCACACCTTTTTTTCTGTTTTTCTTTTTCTGCCCGAAGTTCAGAAAGTCAGATCTGAGCAATTACTTCAAAAATCCATATAAAATTGAATATCACTCCAATTTGAATGATTCAAAATCCTGTGGATTCATAATTTTGTGCTCCTTCTATTAATGTCAAGTTTGCAACATGTTTCTGTAACAATTTTTGCACTAAATAATTAATTACTGAAAATGCAATAAAATTTGGAAACTTTGGAATTTCATAACTTTAGTTCTGCTCATCCAATTTAAGCAAACTTGGGCTCTAAAAAATTGTCTTAACAAACTCTACACATTGTTATTTTATTTGGTCACAATTGAATTAATTTTGAGCATGTTTCCCTCTGTTTACTAAAAATGGCAGAATAAGAATGATTATGGAAAATTGCATAATAAATTCAATAATCACCCAAAAATTATGTTTAATAACTCAAAATGTTCAGTGAAACATTTGCTACATGTTTTCAACCTTTTCAATAAAAATTGTTTACTGTTTTAAATATTTTAAAATGGTGCAATATTTGAAAACTTGTTTAATTCATTTAATTTTGCAAAAATCATAACTTGGGCATAAAAATTCCAATTTCAACAAACTAAACATGTTTTCCAATCAACTTTTCATGTACTTTCCAAATAATAATTTTGTTTGCTGTTTTGAATAATTTAAATTGTTGAAAACAACTGTTTCTTGTTTATTGCATTTAAAATTGCCAAATTAATAACTTGCTCATTTTAAATCCATTTTCAACAAATGAAATATGTTTTCCATGCAAAATTAAACCACCTTTCCAAATATAATTTTTTTTCATGTTTTGAATAATTAAAATTGGTTAAATAATTTAAACCTTGTTTAAATCATTTAAAATTGTTAAATTCATAAATAATTTATTTGAAATCCATTTTCAACAAGTGAAATATGTAATCCACCCAAAATTGTGTGTTCTATTCAAATATGAACTTTGTTATCTGTTTTGAACAATTTAACTTGATGAAAACAACAAGTGCTTGTGTGACACCCTTAAGGAACCAAAATTTCTTAACTTAATCAATAAATTTCTAAACTTGGTAAACCCTATTTTTAAATTGGTTCTATTGTTGTTATTTTTCTGTTTTCCTCATCCATGCATCATGCTAATCAACTTTCACATGATTATTAGTTGTAAAACAATTGTTTCAACCATAATTCATGGGCTTCCCATATGCAATCCCAATTGCATGTGGGTCCATTTAATCATGTTGCTATCTTGTCAACTAGTTTATTTCTATGCATCAACTAAATGGTCATGCATCATCCCATGTTTGTGCACTATGCCATGTTATTGATTGTTTGTCTTTCTGCGTTGTTTGTTTGCTTCTTCTCGGATATACGACGACGTTGAGACCGACGATACTTACGACACCCCTTCTAAGGATCTAGCTCAGTACCAGGCTGCTGAGTTTGCAGGCAAGTATTCACTCACATGAACCATTGTGTTCCTTTCAACATTGGATACCGATACTTTCCGTTGTCTATATCTGCTAGCCCTATGAATTGTTGCTTCTGTTACGAACCTATCACATGTATCCTTTAACCCTGATATTGCCTCACCTCCACTCCCATAACCCTGTTGTTTGAGCCCGTGTCTTACTAGTATGCTTAGGGTTGTTTTGCTCGAGTCTGTTACCCGTTACTTTCTATTACTATATTTCTATCATGTTCTGGGGCTCGATGTTAAACAACAACCTGTTAATTTTGAGGTAATAATAATTTGCTGATAAGGCACCGGCAGGAGGCCCGGCGTGGTTTTGAGGCCTGCTAGTGTCGACCCTAATTAGGAAAAGGGTCTTGTCTACTGATCCATGATGAGCGCACTACCCGCATGTGGGAAGCGAGTATGGGCGCCCCCCTCAATTTGATTCGATTCGCATCTCGTCCAAATCGCCTCATTTAGTTCGGGTTTTCCATTTGCCGCATGCATAATGCAGGTGCGAACCCTTGGCGCCAGGGTGGAACTTTTGTAGTCGGCATTTAGGGAGACACGTTCTTAGAGTGCTATGAGGGTCCCCTTTTCTTCGTGGGGCTTGATTAGCCGTGCGCTCACTGCACGGGGTTCTTTGGGCTTGATGCGAAGAAGAGTTGAGTTGTGTTGAGTGCCTCGCTTGGTGGGTTAGCTCCCCGCCTGGCGGGTCATTCTTACGTGTACGACCAAATTGGTGCATCCCTGCAGGGTTAAATCTTCTCGAGAAGCCGTGTTTTCCGCGGTTATGGATTACTTGGTGAAAGTACTGGCTAACAAGGTACTTAGAACAACTTACACCTAACTAATGATACCTTGACTAGTAATAGTCTTATTGACACAATAACTTGACCCATCATTAATCCAACTGTGTGAGTTATCCTCGGATTGCTTCTTTGGATAAGGGGCGAGGTCCAGGATGGGTTTGTTTGAGGTTAGTTGGTAGGTTGGTTACGAAACTCTATCTTATCTCCTTTCTGTTTAGCCAGAAGTGGTAGTACCTCTGTAGTTGGTTAGAGCAGCCAGTTGCAGCATCTTTTATATCCCCTTTCTTCTGTTGAACCCAAAGCATCTGTGCTTGGTGTTGACGGGTTACACTTTGGTGAACTGTGAGTCTTGCTTGCCAGTACGTTTATGTACTGACCCCTTTGGGGCTGTGGTTTCCGTAGACTACGTTTCCGAAGATCCCCATGGTGGCTACTACGTGGAGTATGACGAGACTGCTGACGAGTAGATAGCGGACCCGGGCAGGATCCGAGACTTCGTGGATGGGCTCCGTCTTTTCGTTTCCGGCCTCTTAGGCCTATTTGGTTCTTGTCTGTACTCAGACATGTTGAATGCTTCCGCTGTGATGTAATGATGAAATGTTGGGACATGTGTCCTCGGATGATTGTATTTGCTATCTCTGCTCTAATGAGAGCTATTTGCAACTTATTTCCATCTTTTGTGTCGAAGAGATCTGTTGTGATATCACTTGTTCCAATGCCGTTGACGTACCATGTGTGTATGTTTTGAAGTACGTCAATGGAAGTATCCTGATTTCTATGGGATGGTTTACGTAGACGGTGAACAGATAGGGGTTGGTTGTCACACATACGTGTGTTGGCCTACTCGTAAGAGATGCGGGTGCCGGTAAGCCCCGTAATCCAACCAACTACTGTTCAACGGAACTGCGAGTATCCCCTAGAAGTCCGGGTGCGACAAATGGTATCAGAGCCAGTCTGCCTGTAGGATCCCTTTTTACTGGTCGCAGTTGAGTCTAGAAACTATTTTGTAGCTATATAGGAAAAATGAAACGTGAGAGTAGGAATTCTGTTATGTTTCTTCTTTCCCCACCCACCCTCCCTTTTCTGGTAAGGAAGTGCTACGTTGTTTTCCCTTCTCATCTAAACTTTCAAGTTAGGATTTCACGTATCCTGGTTTCTCTAGGATAGTTATATCTACTAGTCCATAGGAATGGAGGTGGTTGTGACATGATTTATCATGTTGCCTACTCATGATTGAGAACGGAGGCGTGTAAGCCCCGGAAGCAAATCCTCTATTCCTTAAGCAGTAGATATTGATCCTTTAGAAGCCCGGATGGGTTTTCCGTAGTACCTCAGGAGTGTTTTGGTCTCGTTTTCCCGGTGTTGCTTTGAAATCCTGTTCTTCTCAACATCCTTTTCGTCCGTTGAAATCTTGTTGTTGCTTCCCACTTCAGTTATTCTACCGGCGTCTAATCAATAACGCTGTTCCACCCTTCTGGCCAGATAGTCTATTCTCCAAATGAATCAAATTCTATTCAGCTATACACCCTCGATACAAAACCTCTACCTCTACTGGAAAATGTTCCGGTGGTTTGCAAATTCCCTGACGTCTTTCCAGAAGAGTTGCCAGGAATGCCTATCATCTTGAACTTCCAGAAAAACTATCCAAGGTGCACGATGTGTTTCACGTGTCACAGTTCAAGAGGATCTTCGCAAGAAGTATTCGGACCTTTTCTTTTCGCAGTGGGAATCTCGGGGCGCGATTCCTTCAAGGGGGGGCGTTTTGTAACATCCCAAGTATGAAAAATAGCCATTAGAATGTTTTTCTCTCTGTTATTTTATGTTTTGCATCATGGCATCATATTCATTGCATTTGTTTTGCTTGTTTTCCATTTGTTTTCCTCTGTTTTGCTTTGTTTTCCAACTGTTTTCCTTTGTTTTCTATTTGAATTTCAAACCAAATTTTAAACCTTTTGTTTCATCCTTGTGATGTTACAATTTCCAAATGAATATTTCAAATCAAAACAATCAATTGTTTCCATTAAAGTTGTGATTCCAAAACTATTGTTTTGTTTCTATCAAAATTCTGTTAATACCAAACCCCTTTTCAAATTCAATTAATTTCCAAAACAGCAACCCTTTTGAAAATTATGAAAATGACAAAACCATTCAATCAATTGTTTCCATTAAATCCCTAAGGTTCAACTATTTAAAATTGTGGTTTTTAATAGTTCACTTAATCCAAATGTGGTTCAAATTCAAACAAAACTCCAAACAGCAATCCCTTTGGAATTAATGAAATTCACACAACAACTCTAAGCAATTGTTGCAAATAAAATTGAGGGTTCAATCTATTTGTAATGATTGTTTTTAATAACTCACTTAACTCAATTTGTTATTCAAATTCAAATACATTTTACAAACAGCAACCTTTTTGGAATTAATGACAATTACACAACAATTATAATCATTTGTTTCTAATTAAACAATAATGTTCACCCTATTTAAATTCTTGTTTCAATAATGTCACTTAATCCAAAAATCATTCAAATTAGAACCCATTTACAAACAGCACTTAAATTTTGAATTTTTGGAAAAACAAAAACTTGGCAAGTGTTGCTATTACAATAAAGAGATTTTACAAATTTTCCCTAAAATATTCTACCCCAAAACTATCTCCTTTTTCTCCCTTTTCCAATCAGCAAAAAAAAAACAATGGAGCAAAAAAAAAATAATAAAAGGAAGCAACCAGAGAGAGAGAGAGAGGCCCAGCCCAACTTACCCCTTCGACCCATCCCACCCTTCTTCAACCTCTGTACGGACTCCATCGAGCCTGTACACGTAGCAGAGAAGGAGAGCAACGGCTGCGACCATCTCTTCCCCCTCCTTAAAACCAGGTCGATGCCCTAGCCCCCTCTGCCCTAATTTCTCTCCCTCCATATCTTCTCCCCCGCCTCCACTCTTCCCTCTTCCTCCATCTCTCTTCTCTCTGCTAATTTTTCTCTGTACCTGTACCACCACCGAAATTTCTCCTCCTCCCCTCCGGCGATCGCCGCCCTTCCGAGGCTCCTCCGCCCGGGCAAAGGGCGGGAATGGAACCCCCCGGCCTCCAGCTCCCTACTCCACCCCTCGGCTTGGGCCGGGACTGCCCGGAGCGCCGCCGCCATCCGCATCAAGTCGCCGTCGCGGCCAACCTTCTGCCCCGACCTGCTCTGCCTCTGCTTCTCCCTCGAGGTGAGCGACCTCTCCTCGGTCCCCTCCCTGCCTCTCCTCTCTCCCTCGGCCACCACACACACCCACAGCACGTCCCCACGGCGCCCTCCGGCGAGCAGCAGCCCGCCGGCGACCCCCCTGCTCTGTACGTTCAGATGAGCTGAACATATGCGGTTCAGTTAAAATCCCGCGCGGATCTGCACCTTATACCCCCGAGTCCCCCTTCTCTGTCACAAACGCACAGCAGACCGCACTGGTTAACCCCCTTGTGAGCAAGCCTCAGGTCCAGGGTTCGAACCCCCAAAGCCACACCTTTTTTCTGTTTTTCTTTTTCTGCCCGAAGTTCAGAAAGTCAGATCTGAGCAATTACTTCAAAAATCCATATAAAATTGAATATCACTCCAATTTGAATGATTCAAAATCCTGTGGATTCATAATTTTGTGCTCCTTCTATTAATGTCAAGTTTGCAACATGTTTCTGTAACAAGTTTTGCACTAAATAATTAATTACTGAAAATGCAATAAAATTTGGAAACTTTGGAATTTCATAACTTTAGTTCTGCTCATCCAATTTAAGCAAACTTGGGCTCTAAAAATTTGTCTTAACAAACTCTACACATTGGTATTTTATTTGGTCACAATTGAATTAAGTTTGAGCATGTTTCCCTCTGTTTACTAAAAATGACAGAATAAGAATGATTATGGAAAATTGCATAATAAATTCAATAATCACCCAAAAATTATGTTTAATAACTCAAAATGTTCAGTGAAACATTTGCTACATGTTTTCAACCTTTTCAATAAAAATTGTTTACTGTTTTGAATATTTTAAAATGGTGCAATATTTGAAAACTTGTTTAATTCATTTAATTTTGCAAAAATCATAACTTGGGCATAAAAATTCCAATTTCAACAAACTAAACATGTTTTCCAATCAACTTTTCATGTGCTTTCCAAATAATAATTTTGTTTGCTGTTTTGAATAATTTAAATTGCTGAAAACAATTGTTTCTTGTTTATTGCATTTAAAATTGCCAAATTAATAACTTGCTCATTTTAAATCCATTTTCAACAAATGAAATATGTTTTCCATGCAAAATTAAACCACCTTTCCAAATATAAATTTTGTTTCATGTTTTGAATAATTAAAATTGGTTAAATAATTTAAACCTTGTTTAAATCATTTAAAATTGTTAAATTCATAAATAATTTATTTGAAATCCATTTTCAACAAGTGAAACATGTAATCCACCCAAAATTGTGTGTTCTATTCAAATATGAACTTTGTTATCTGTTTTTAACAATTTAACTTGATGAAAACAACAAGTGCTTGTGTGACACCCTTAAGGAACCAAAATTTCTTAACTTAATCAATAAATTTCTAAACTTGGTAAACCCTATTTTTAAATTGGTTCTACTGTTGTTATTTTTCTGTTTTCCTCATCCATGCATCATGCTAATCAACTTTCACATGATTATTAGTTGTAAAACAATTGTTTCAACCATAATTCATGGGCTTTCCATATGCAATCCCAATTGCATGTGGGTCCATTTAATCATGTTGCTATCTTGTCAACTAGTTTATTTCTATGCATCAACTAAATGGTCATGCATCATCCCATGTTTGTGCACTATGCCATGTTACTGATTGTTTGTCTTTCTGCGTTGTTTGTTTGCTTCTTCTCGGATATACGACGACGTTGAGACCGACGATACTTACGACACCCCTTCTAAGGATCTAGCTCAGTACCAGGCTGCTGAGTTTGCAGGCAAGTATTCACTCACATGAACCATTGTGTTCCTTTCAACATTGGATACCGATACTTTCTGTTGTCTATATCTGCTAGCCCTATGAATCGTTGCTTCTGTTACGAACCTATCACATGTATCCTTTAACCCTGATATTGCTTCACCTCCACTCCCATAACCCCGTTGTTTGAGCCCGTGTCTTACTAGTATGCTTAGGGTTGTTTTGCTCGAGTCTGTTACCCGTTACTTTCTATTACTATATTTCTATCATGTTCTGGGGCTCGATGTTAAACAACAACCTGTTAATTTTGAGGTAATAATAATTTGCTGATAAGGCACCGGCAGGAGGCCCGGCGTGGTTTTGAGGCCTGCTAGTGTCGACCCTAATTAGGAAAAGGGTCTTGTCTACTGATCCATGATGAGCGCACTACCCACTTGTGGGAAGCGAGTATGGGCGCCCCCCTCAATTTGATTCGATTCGCATCTCGTCCAAATCGCCTCATTTAGTTCGGGTTTTCCATTTGCCGCATGCATATTGCAGGTGCGAACCCTTGGCGCCAGGGTTGAACTTTTGTAGTCGGCCTTTAGGGAGACACGTTCTTAGAGTGCTATGAGGGTCCCCTTTTCTTCGTGGGGCTTGATTAGCCGTGCGCTCACTGCACGGGGTTCTTTGGGCTTGATGCGAAGAAGAGTTGAGTTGTGTTGAGTGCCTCGCTTGGTGGGTTAGCTCCCCGCCTGGCGGGTCATTCTTACGTGTACGGCCAAATTGGTGCATCCCTGCAGGGTTAAATCTTCTCGAGAAGCCATGTTTTCCACGGTTATGGATTACTTGGTGAAAGTACTGGCTAACAAGTACTCAGAACAACTTACACCTAACTAATGATAACTTGACTAGTAATAGTCTTATTGACACGATAACTTGACCCATCATTAATCCAACTGTCTGAGTTATCCTCGGATTGCTTCGTTGGATAAGGGGCGAGGTCCAGGATGGGTTTGTTTGAGGTTAGTTGGTAGGTTGGTTACGAAACTCTATCTTATCTCCTTTCTGTTTAGCCGGAAGTGGTAGTACCTCTGTAGTTGGTTAGAGCAGCCAGTTGCAGCATCTTTTATATCCCCTTTCTTCCGTTGAACCCAAATCATCTGTGCTTGGTGTTGAAGGGTTACACTTTGGTGAACTGTGAGTCTTGCTTGCCAGTACGTTTATGTACTGACCCCTTTGGGGTTGTGGTTTCCGCAGAATACGTTTCCGAAGATCCCCATGGTGGCTATTACGTGGAGTATGACGAGACTGCTGACGAGTAGATAGCGGACCCGGGCAGGATCCGAGACTTCGTGGATGGGCTCCGTCTTTTCGTTTCCGGCCTCTTAGGCCTATTTGGTTCTTGTCTGTACTCAGACATGTTGAATGCTTCCGATGTGATGTAATGATGAAATGTTGGGACATGTGTCCTCTGGATGATTGTATTTGCTATCTCTGCTCTAATGAGAGCTATTTGCAACTTATTTCCATCTTTTGTGTCGAAGAGATCTGTTGTGATATCACTTGTTCCAATGCCGTTGACGTACCATGTGTGTATGTTTTGAAGTACGTCAATGGAAGTATCCTGATTTCTATGGGATGGTTTACGTAGACGGTGAACAGATAGGGGTTGGTTGTCACACATACGTGTGTTGGCCTACTCGTAAGAGATGCGGGTGCCGGTAAGCCCCGTAATCCAACCAACTACTGTTCAACGGAACTGCGAGTATCCCCTAGAAGTCCGGGTGCGACAACAACCGATCAAAGCAGCACTCTAGACATGAAAGCTGTATTAAACAGGTGCTACTAGAGTATAGCTTACAAGCAGAGGTCACACGACCCAACATTACATCAGACAACGGAAGGCAAATTATGTTGCTAATCAACAAGAACCAAAAAGGCCTAAGAGGCCGCAACATAAGGCGACGTCCCAGCCCATAGATTCCAGGCTGCTACCTGGGAACCCCAAACTACTCGTCGATTTCCACGTTGAACCACCACTGAAGTGATGAACTCCACCTGAACCAAAATTAAGCAAACCTGAGTACGGGAGGTACTCAACGAGACTTAGTTAACCTATTATATATCTGCTGGTTTCAGAAAGGGTTTTATGAAGGCTGTTTTGCGTAAAGCAATCTTTGTTTTCCAAGTCGAGGAAGAGTAGCACGTCTCAAAGAATGTTTTCAAAACAGATAAGAAGCTCACTACTGTAATCATCATCTTTTAAAACCACCAACATCAATTCCCAGCATCTCACATGCTACGAGGATCACCCCTCTCGGCATCTCCGAGGAGGCATCCTTCAAACAATACCTCCATGCTTTGTCAACATTTTTTTACGCCACGTTCAGGTTGTCTATGGTCTTTACATTCACCAAGTCGTCCTTAACCGTGGACACAGCTTTTGGAAAAGATTTATCCATGCAGGGGGTACACTTTACCGACACGTACCATCCGACACTTAGCGCCACATGTACGTTCTTCCATGGAACGCCGCAGAAGGTGGCTGGCCACGACCTTTACCTTACCCGACCCTATCCATGAGTCAACCCAAGACAGGGCCACCCCGTCAACAGGGAGTTGGCCATCCTTTTGACGGCACCTGTCTCTGTGAGGCGGGGTTAAGATCCGTGTACGTCCATCAATTGGCCCCGGTCACGCCCTAGCGGAGCATTTTGTTTTCAAAACTGTTTAAATGGTTTTATTTGCGGTGCCGAATGGAAATCTCCAACTATGTGACTCATGGATCTGGCCAAACAAGTTAGTTGGTCGAGCGCGGTTACTTATACCCCGCGTGTGGTTGCACGCTCAGTCTTGCCTTCCGCTCGAGACCGTAATCCTAGGGTTGGCGATTATAGGACGAACAACCACTTCCCAAGTGGCCTCCCATACCAGCATTAGTCAAGTTATCCACACAATGCTCATCTCACCACGTCATCATATCATACTAGGTTATCGCAACTCTGATTCATCAACCGGATGGAGAAGAGGTAACAAACATGTAAAGCTAAGCGAAGCAAATATGAGGCTCTAGCGATTTGCACAAGCAAATCTATGTCGGCTAGGAGCAGTGGATCAGGATATTGAGGCAATGCAGCATATAGGTGAACTATGTCTACTAGCATCAAATACTTTGGAATCGAAATGCAAAGTACAAGATCAAATGTTGTTGGAAAACGTATATGAGCAGATAAGAGGTTATGCTTGCCTTGGTTACAAGAAAACCAGATAAAGTCTTCTGAAATAAGTGCTTGACTTGTCGGTTAAGATCAAGTATTCGTCATGGAGTTGCTGGCCTTCACTTCGGAGTCGGATTCTACCGAGGGGAACAAACACCGAAAAGAAGAATAACAATCAACACATGGCATCGATGCAATGCGCAATATCTATGAATGAGCAGATTAATGCACTAAATTAAAGCCCTAAACATGATCGTTGGGTTGCTAGGGTTCATATGTCAGTTATGCATTTTTCCTGAAATTATCCCGAAATAGACCCCGGAGGGGGTTTTCGGACGGTTATGAAAGTGAGTACCATTTTAAAAGCTCAAATGGGCTTGAGAACATCATAAACATGTTGCATTTGTCATTTTGAGCAATTTGGTATATAACTTTTAGTTTTCTAATTTTATTGAATAAAAACTTATTTTCTCCATTTTAAATGATTAAACAATATTAAATAAATGCTCTTTTTTGGACTTTCTCAAACATGTGTGAAAATGACATATTCAGATAGATTGCATTTTTATGAACATTTCCATACTTTCATTTTGTTTTTCTGGTAATTATTTTATTAGTTATTGATTTTACAAAATAAACCATTTTTCTGGAAAATAAAAGAAACAGGAATATGACGTCACAATGACGTCATCCTTGCATCATCCTGAGAAGAACCTCTCTGTTGCTCTCAAATTCGAAAGATTCGTCGAGTCGTTCGTGAAATTGATTGCGGGCCTAGCTAGAAGGGGCTCCGGTGAACGTTGTAGTGGCGGCGGAAGGACCATATGGTCACCGGAGCATTGCCGGCGACCATGGACACGGCGGCGGCCCGCAAGGTATGGTTACAGGGAGCTACAGAGGGGGAGGGGCCTAGGTGAGGGCATGGGAAGGACGAGGGCCTCACCGTGAGTGCTCTGAAGTGGACGGCGGGATGAGGGAGGGCCGGAGACGGCGTCATCGAGCTCAGCGGAGGGGCGGCCGGACTTGGAGAAGAAGGGTGCAATTCTCCTGATTGAGGCCATCCCGGGAAACGATACTCGACGGGGAGGTGCAGGGTAGACCAGTGAACCTCGTGGGGACCTCCGTTTGGCGCGGGGAGGCTCAAATCGACGGCGATTCGTCGGCGTCCGTCGGTACAGTAGCTAGGGTTTGTGCCGGGTTAGGGATACAGAGAACGAGGAGGGAGAGGGTAGCAAGCAGGAGGAAGGAGAGGCAGCAGGTTTTCTTTCGCCCTTATCCCCTGCAAGGAGGCAGGCACAGAGATAGGGAGGAGGTGGCGTCGTCGCGGTCGAGCTGCCACGCAGCTCCTTCTTCGGTCCCAACGAAGAAGACAAAGTCACCTTTCCAATAACCCCCTGCAACTTCTGAAATTTGTAAAGAGGTCCTTGTCTACCCCAAAACTGCAGCAAAACTTGAATGTTTGAGGGCGTTTTTGCAAAGTAAAAATTTGGCAAAAATAACTTTTGGAAAGCTTATGAAATTTCCAACAAAAACATGTGTTTCTTTGGTGTATTTGAAATATTTTTCAACACAAAATTTTGGGAACCAAAATAAGTACTATTTATAGGCTTTTTCTCAAACCATATAAAAACACAATTTAAATTGGTTAAAACATGATTAAATTTTTGTTTCCATGCATGTATGAGATGAACACACACCACACACCCTAATGTAGAAAAATTTGGGATGTTACAAATCTACTCCCTTACAAGAATCTCGTCCCGAGATTCCTGAAGGAGAAAGAAAGAAGGAACACCGGTTTTGAACGATATTCTTGAACCTTACGATTATTTTCTCGAAGAGGTTGATCCGTAGCACTTGCGAAGATATCCAGCGGCTACAACTTAGGTGAGAGGGAAAAATCTTAGGAACTGATCTTCACGAAGATTGAGTATCTCATGGGTGACTCATGATAGGGATATTCATAAAGAACTTTCTGAGTTAACAAGCATTAAACACATCAAGATAACGGAGTGAACAGGAGAAGGTTTCAAGTTTGCGGATGATGGTTCTCGAAAGGATCTAGAATATGAGCTTTGTACAAGACTTTAAATCCTTTTGGAAAAGAAAGGTTGGGCAACTTGTAACATCGAGGTTTCTTCAAACAGAAAACCAAGATGGAGAGGATGGTCTTAGATACCACAAAGTAATACCCGTAGAGGAGGGGAAACACGAGAGAACACGGTAATTCGTGTGTCTGAGAATGGTTGATATAGAATCATGTTCACTCTTCGGAATGGACACGGTAGATGAAGGAACTTTCATTCCGTCAAATTTTGTCGAAAACTTTGTCAAAGGTAGGAATGTTACTTCATGACAGAAAATGAGTAACCACCGAATGTTGGAACACCGTAATGAAGGAAGAACTCTTGGTCACACCATAAAGATGAGTAACCAACGAGAACTGAAACACCGAAAGAAAATAGAGAATATCTTTCCCATTGTGGTTTGGTCGTAGCAATACATCTACCACATGGCTAAGACTCCAGGGCTGAAGTGACTGACAAATTCACACAATGTGTGAGATGAACAGAACTTCAAGTATAAACAACTTGAAAAAAGGAACTAACTAATGGCGGTTACAAAACACCACGAGATGTTTTTCACAATGAACTTGTTTCCACTAGAACAAAGGTTTTGGAGGATCAACAAAGAGACGTTGAACAGAACAACTTCCAAGTTCTCCTTGATGTTTTAGATACCGACAGCAGGCTCACGACAAGACTTCTGTAGGTCATCAAGTGAAAAGTGAAACTTTGGTTCGGAAGGACGGTGAGGAAAACTGGTTGGAATGAGCCACACTAGAATTCTCATGGTGAGTGGTTGTTCTTTCTGATTCAATGGGATATGACATTATTCCTTCTGGCTAATTGTGTCAACCACAACATGTTGCATGCCGGATTTCCAAATGGACCTAATTCAAAACTCTTTAGGAAACACCAACCATCGTTGCTGCTTGAGATTCAGCTCTGTTTTGTGGTTTGATAACTCAGACTCGATATGTTTGAGCAAAGATATTGCACCGGTTACCAACGAGATACGTTTACTGGATTCTCAAGGTATGGACTACAATGTCACACTCAAAAAGATGAGCGAGATCGCAGAACTCATGTATTCGCAACTTGCGAAAGATGGTTGCACCTACATGGATTACTTGCGAAGAAACACATCGGAGTCCTTGTTGGGAAGACGGTCACAAAGATAACAAAGTTCTTGGACTTCTTCTTTTTCACGAACAATCAGTCAGTGGCTTGGTGTGGATGCAAACTTAATCAAGGAGTGGAGGTAACAACCTACCATCTCAAGAATAGACCACACATACATGACCGACTTGGGATTATTCCCGAACGAACAAGAAAACTTTACTCGAATCCATGGCGGCAACTTTCACCAAAGGCACATGAACCCGAGAAAGTCACTTCGAACATCCAGAACACAACTTTGTGAGGACACAAAGATGGTTCTCGAAATTTTACAACATTGTTGCCATTTGTTCAGCATGAACCTCTTGCAACTTGGAGAAAACAAGAATGTCGTAGATGGGCTCAACAACATCTTTATCAAGACACTCCAAGAAGAGGGATTCATATGATATATGAACAAGGAAAAACATTGGTTAGAATAAAGGACATGAAGGCGTACTCGGGCAAAACACCAAAAGTGAAAACACCATCAAGACAGTCCTTGGATCTTTTCTCGATTTGATGATAGCCCGAATCAAATCAAGAGGTAGAGTGATAGCATTTACGAAAAAGAGATACTATCATGCTTCAACACAGAAGAAACTAGACATCCCTTAACTGAGGATCAAGTTAGGCGGAGCTTTTGCCTTTCAACTCTCCAAGTTGTTGTTTAAGCTCAACCAACTAGTCTGGGATATCCAGCAGAGTTCCTTGGGGAAAGGAGTAGTTCAAACTACTCCTGGTTTAGACATCACGGTCAGGTAAAACCTGGTGATACTTCTAGAAAGATAACCTGAACATCACAACCTACCGGTATGTCTCGAAGTTCGAAAGGAATTCTTGCTTTTCAAAGAAACCGATATGATCTTGAGAGCTTCGGCATGAACCTAACTCTCTGACCGAGGATGTGCACCGGAATGAACAGATTTGGTAACACGATCCACTTTAAGTTAAACCGGGTAACCAATAGTGCTAAGAAGGATACAGACGTTTCTTAGGCTTTTCGAAGCAATAAGAATTGCTAGGAGTACCTGATACACATGTCAATGCATAAACCCATCATACTCAAGCATTCAAGCTTGGATGAAGGGGGAGTGAAGACAGTAAGAGCGTCACATCATCAATAAGGCGATGAAACTTAACACAGTCTCGTGATATAAAAGAGTGTGATACTCGAAGGTAGAACAGAACAGAAGCTGATAAAACTTCTTCAATCCGCGGATTACAAAACTTTGACCTGGTCCTGGAGATGAACGAGGTACTGGAGTTTGTTTCTCCTGACATTCCAAGGTGGAACGTTCTGACGGGAACAAAGAACAAATGCATTGGAAGAATCCAACGCAATATGTAACTTGGTTTCCAAACAACGGACGAAATTCGGAAAGCAACTAAAGAGTAGGAACGTGCTCTTGGATAAACCTGAAATCACGTTGGATGCACAAGGTCATTCTCATGTGTAGAACCCATGCCAAAAGGTTGTTATAGTTGAACCAAGAACAAAGATATGAGAATCATAAATAACACACTTTTTTGTGATCCCTTTTTATTCCAAAAGAAAGCCTATGACTAGGAGAGTTGGAATTTACCTAGCCATCCCGAGGTGGAAAAGATTCTACAGGATCCAAAGAAACAGAACTTGGGTTAAAGGTCAGCATCCTGTACTGATGACATGAGCATCACATGGTTATGAAACCACATGATTCAACCCACCACAACTCAGCACATTCCGGGACCTTCGGTTCAAGTCCAAGGGTAGAAACCAAGAGAAAAGAGTAGTTACTCTCTTAGTGTCTTAAAGGACGCTATGAATAGCAATCACGAAGTATTTTTCAAAAGAAAAACTTAGCTCCGGAAGAATCTGAGCAGCGGATAACGGGTACATTCGGGATGGAAAACAGAACTCGAGGTTCAAGATTTTAGACCTTAGAGCAGAAGTATGTGGAATCCACACAACTCTGAGAGATTATGATGGAAAGGAAATCTCCCATCTTAAGAGATAAAGGAGTATGGAACACACACGACTCTAGAAACTATAATACTAGGTCAACTTGGGTAAAAACCGTCATTTCCAAAGAAGGCACCTAGGTTTTGAATGAATAGAAGAGATAGCAAAACCTTTTCAAATCAAAACAGGTAAGGTGACCCAGAGTTAGAGCGATACCAGGTAAGGAGTAAAAAAAATCCTAAGAAGGTTTTTCACAATCCATTTGTGGTTTTCAAAATAGTTTTCACAAACTCTAGACTCAACATCGACCAAGTAGTAAGGTTTTCCTACAGGCAGTCCTGCTCTGATACCATGACCTGTCACGACCCCGGACCCAGAGATATACATACTATTATGTGCTCCTAGCCATGGACGCACAAGGGCTTCAGGGTTCCCAGCCCCGGCCGCAACAAACAACGGCAGGCAGACTGGATTCATCGGCACGTAGTCCGGATCACCAGTCTACTACTCCTTGTATCCATGCTAGTCATAACCAACTATGCATATCAAAGCGTCCACGAATCGTACGAAACTGAAGAAAACGGGACCAAAGCTATACAGAGATGCTATGTGTCCAGAAAGTGCAACAACAATCGAGGGTTACTGGGCTTACCTCGCCCCAGGCCGAATCTCATCGGCAGACGGGCTCGGACATGGATCATCGGCTTCACAACCCCTCGACTGCGACAACTATGCAGGCATAGCCAAAACTATATAACAATGAGCTCGAAACCAACAACCGATCAAAGCAGCACTCTAGACATGAAAGTTGTATTAAACAGGTGCTACTAGAGTATAGCTTACAAGCAGAGGTCACACGACCCAACATTACATCAGACAACGGAAGGCAAATTATGTTGCTAATCAACAACAACCAAAAAGGCCTAAGAGGCCGCAACATAAGGCGACGTCCCAGCCCATAGATTCCAGGATGCTACCTGGGAACCCCAAACTACTCGTCAATTTCCACGTTGAACCACCACTGAAGTGACGAACTCCACCTGAACCAAAATTAAGCAAACCTGAGTACGGGAGGTACTCAACAAGACTTAGTTAACCTATTATATATCTGCTGGTTTCAGAAAGGGTTTTATGAAGGCTGTTTTGCGTAAAGCAATCTTTGTTTTCCAAGTCGAGGAAGAGTAGCACGTCTCAAAGAATGTTTTCAAAATAGATGAGAAGCTCACTACTGTAATCATCATCTTTTAAAACCACCAATATCAATTCCCAGCATCTCACATGCTACGAGGATCACCCCTCTCGGCATCTCCGAGGAGGCATCCTTCAAACATTACCTCCATGCTTTGTCAACATTTTTTTACGCCACGTTCAGGCTGTCTATGGTCTTTACATTCACCAAGTCGTCCTTAACCGTGGACACGGCTTTTCGAAAAGATTTATCCCTGTAGGGGGTACACTTTACCCACACGTACCATCCGACTCTTAGCGCCACATGTACGTTCTTCCATGGAACGCGGCAGTGGGTGGCTGGCCATGACCTTTACCTTACCCGACCCTATCCATGAGTCAACCCAAGACAGGGCCACCCCGTCAACAGGGAGTTGGCCATCCTCCTGACGGCACCTGTCTCTGTGAGGCGGGGTCAAGATCCGTGTACGTCCATCACTTGGCCCCGGTCACGCCCTAGCAAAGCATTTTGTTTTCAAAACCGTCTAAAAGGTTTTATTTGCGGTGCCGAATGGAAATCTGAAACTACGTGACTCATGGATCTGGCCAAACAAGTTAGTTGGTCGAGCGCGGTTACTTAGACCCCGCGTGTGGTTGCACGCTCAGTCTTGCCTTCCGCTCGAGACCGTAATCCTAGGGTTGGCGAGTATAGGACGAACAACCACTTCCCAAGTGGCCTCCCATACCAGCCTTAGTCAAGTTATCCACACAATGCTCATCTCACCACGTCATCATATCATACTAGGTTATCGCAACTCTGATTCATCAACCGGATGGAGCAGAGGTAACAAACATGTAAAGCTAAGCGAAGCAAATATGAGGCTCTGGCGATTCGCACAAGCTAATCTATGTCGGCTAGGAGCAGTGGATCAGGATATTGAGGCAATGCAGCATATAGGTGAACTATGTCTACTAGCATCAAATACTTTGGAATCGAAATGCAAAGTACGAGATCAAATGTTGTTGGAAAACGTATATGAGCGGATAAGAGGTTATGCTTGCCTTGGTTATAAGAAAATCAGATAAAGTCTTCTGGAATAAGTGCTTGACTTGTCGGTTAAGATCAAGTATTCGTCATGGAGTTGCTGGCCTTCACTTCAGAGTCGGATTCTACCGAGGGGAACAAACACCGAAAAGAAGAATAACAATCAACACATGGCATCGATGCAATGCGCAATATGTATGCATGAGCAGATTGATGCACTAAATTAAAGCCCTAAACATGATCGTTGGGTTGCTAGGGTTCATATGTCAGTTATGTATTTTTACTGAAATTATCCCGAAATAGACCCCGGAGGGGGTTTTCGGACGGTTATGAAAGTGAGTACCATTTTAAAAGCTCAAATGGGCTTGAGAACATCATAAACATGTTGCATTTGTCATTTTGAGCAATTTGGTATATAACTATTAGTTTTCTAATTTTATTGAATAAAAACTTATTTTCTCCATTTTAAATGATTAAACAATATTAAATAAATGCTCATTTTTGGACTTTCTCAAACATGTGTTAAAATGACATATTCAGATAGATTGCATTTTTAAACATTTCCATACTTTCATTTTATTTTTCTGGTAAATATTTTATTAGTTATTGATTTTACAAAATTAACCATTTTTCTGGAAAACAAAAGAAACAGGAATATGACGTCATAATGACGTCATCCTTCCATCATCCTGAGAAGAACCTCTCTGTTGCTCTCAAATTCGAAAGATTCGTCGAGTCGTTCGTGAAATTGATTGCGGGACTAGCTAGAGGGGGCTCCGGTGAACGTTATAGTGGCGGCGGAAGGACCATATGGTCACCGGAGCCTTGCCGGCGACCATGGACACGGCGGCCGCCGGCGAGGTATGGTTACAGGGAGCTGCGGAGGGGGAGGGGCCTAGGCGAGGGCATGGGAAGGACGAGGGCCTCGCCGTGAGCGCTCTGAAGTGGATGGCGGGATGAGGGAGGGCCGGAGACGGCGGCATCGAGCTCGGCGGAGGGGCGGCCGGACTTGGAGAAGAAGGGTGCGATGCTCCTTATTGAGGCCATCCCGGGAAACTATACTCGACGAGGAGGTGCAGGGTAGACCAGTGAACCTCGTGGGGACCTCCGTTTGGCGCGGGGAGGCTCAAATCAACGGCGATTCGTCGGCGTCTGTTGGTACAGTAGCTAGGGTTTGTGTCGGGTTAGGGATACAGAGAACGAGGAGGGAGAGGGTAGCGAGCAGGAGGAAGGAGAGGCAGCAGGTTTTCTTTCGCCCTTATCCCCCGCAAGGAGGCAGACACAGAGATAGGGAGGAGGTGGCGTCGTCGCGGTCGAGCTGCCACGCAGCTCCTTCTTCTGTCCCAACGAAGAAGACAAAGTCACCTTTCCAATAACCCCCTGCAACTTCTGAAATTTGTAAAGAGGTCCTTGTCTGCCCCAAAACTGCAGAAAAACTTGAATGTTTGAGGGCCTTTTTGCAAAGTAAAAATTTGGCAAAAATAACTTTTGGAAAGCTTATGAAATTTCCAGCAAAACCATGTGTTTCTTTGTGTATTTGAAATATTTTCCAACACAAAATTTTGGGAACCAAAATAAGTACTATTTGTAGGCTTTTTCTCAAACCATATAAAAAACACAATTTAAATTGGTTAAACATGATTAAATTTTTGTTTCCATGCATGTATGAGATGAACACACACCACACACCCTAATGTAGCAAAATTTGGGATGTTACATTCGACTTCGTCACCGACAACGCCGGAGATTTCGGCGGTAGGCCCGTGCCTGCAGGCGGCTCGGTGCTCTCCTTCGGTGCGCACTTGGTCTATGTCGCCACCACCGTCATCCGCGAGTTCCCAGAGGAGGTGCTCGTCGCGGATGATCCTCCTGCTGTACTCGCTGCCCGCGGGAAGCCGACTGGCTGCTCTGCGGACATCGTGGAGGTGATGATGACGGGCCTGGCTATCGATGCCAGGAAGGACGCGGCCACTGCGGCTGACGTTATCGAGGAGCCGGCTGCCAGGGTCCACAAGCCCTACGACATGCCCCGGAACATTCCGGGTTACGTGGCTCCTTCCACGTCTGCGGCTATACCGGTCGTTCGCATTGGCGCCACCAAGCAACTGGGCATGCCACTGCCTACCGACGCGGATCTCATGGCGTTGAAGGCCCAACTCGAGTAGCAGCGTCAAGCGCTACTCGTGGAGTTCCAGGAGCTGGAGAAGGTTAGGCTTGAGCTTAACCTAGATCAGAATGAGTACAAAAGGGCACACGGTTTTACTCCAGTTTCTAGATTGCCTAGCAAGCTAGGTGCTATTCGCTGCAACTTAGGCGCTGAGCTAGACATAAATGGTAGAGCTTCTAGTCTGTCTGCTAGTTTGAACACTGCTGGTAGGCCCAAGTATAGCTCCCCTGCCAAACAGCTTAGGGCTGCAGAGGCAGTCGCTGCCGAGCTGCCGCATCTTACTTGTGATGCTCGCTCTAGGCAACCCGGGGGCCGGGGCTTCCCATGTTGTTCATTCGCATGGGTTGAGATCTATGGATCAGGCCTCATCGCCGCTTCCCGGCACTGAGAGGGCCCACAGTGTGACCTCTGGGAGAAACAAGCAGATGGAGGTGTACGACCCGGCTGTCGCCGGAAAACAGCGCCTTGTAGAGCGGCAACTCGGGCAGAAACACAACTCTGCAGGAGCAAGCTATCAAGCCACTAAAGCTCGCAGCAAGGGGCATGGAGGAAACCGAGATGGCTCATCTCAGCGTCATGCTGCCCACTCGGTTCAGCAGGGGATGCAGCTGCAAGCAGCTGTGCAGCCGCAAGCAGTTGTGGTGGCTGCCAACCCGGTTGCTCAACCTGCACCCGTGCAGCAAGACTGCTATGATGATGGGTACTCGGCAATGGAGCAAGCCGGGTACGCTCATCCAAGAGACGTCACTGATCGCCTTGGTGACCGGATGCTGGAGCCCACAGATGCAAGGTACAAGCTAGACCAGATTCATCGGTCTGAGCAGATCGAGACGAAGGGGCCACCCGACCCAGCCTGTTTTGGTCACCGAATCATGGGAGAACCTTCCGTGAACAAGTTCTAGCTGGCTAGAGGGACCAAGTGCTATGATGGGAGCACCAAGCCGGATGACTGGCTGAGTGATTACGTTACCGCTGTGCACATTGCAGGCGGCAATCGGAGATGGGTTGTGAGATACGTCCCACAGATGCTGGAGGGCCCTGCTCAGATCTGGCCCAATAACTTTCCAAGGGATAGTATCAACTGCTGGCTTGACTTCTCGGAAGCTTTCATCAGAAACTTCACCAGCACGTACAAGAGGCCGAATATGCCGCAGCAACTCTCGGCTTGCAAGCAGCGGGATGAGGAAACTGACCGAGAGTACCTTACTCGGTGGAGTACATTGAGGAACACCTGTGAAGGTGTGAATGTGGTGCAGGAAATCACCTGGTTTGCTCAAGGCTGCAGGTGTGGCAGCATGCTGTGGCAAAGGCTGCAAAGAGAGAGGTTGAGTACGCTCGCCGAGACGATCAAGATAGCTGATATGTATGCACTCGGCGACCCTACTCAGCCTCTGCTAGATTCCTTCGAGCCGAGAAGGAGAAACCAAGATGGCAACATGCGCCATGACCGACAAGACATCCGCAACAAGCGCCGAGATGACCGACCGGATACTCGGTACGGATCTGAGCAAGTGAATGATGTGAATCAGGATACTGCGACTGCTGGGATTAGCCAAAGGCAGAAAACTTCTGGAGCCCAATACAGGCAAAACTAAAATCAGGGCCAAGGCTTCAAGAAGCAATACAATACCCCCCAGCAAGGCAACAGCAACCCGGATTCCGGCGATGCTCAGAGATTTATCTTTGAGAACATAAAGTATGGACAGTGTAGCTTCCATACTCGGCAACCGAGTAGACCAGCCAACCACACTACCCGGCAATGCAGCTGGTGGGACCGCATCAAGAGTGCAGGCTTTGGTCAGCTGCCCCTCCTCCTCCTTTGCCGCCTGCGGGTGCCAATGTACAGCCTATTCGGGCAGCTTCTCCAAGGCCGTCCGAGAATGCGAGAAGGGAGAACGTGAACCAAGTGGCTCAGGGAGCCAACCGCAACTACAACAACAACAACTTCTACGCCCGCAACAACAACAACAACATGAACAACAACAACAACACCAATGGCAACAATAACAACGGCAATGATGGTGGTGGAGACCGGAACCAGTACCAGGAGCACCATGAGATCTACATGGTGTTCACCACCGAGCCGGACGACAAGCAGTCGCAGCGCAGGCGCGCGATGGAGGTGAACGCAGTGATCCCGGCAGTGCCGCACTATCTGCATTGGTGCGACCAAGAGATTACCTGGTCCAAGGAGGATCATCCCAGGGTGATGCCCAATCCGGGTACATATGCATTGGTGGTGGACCCCACCTTCCTAGGAACCAAGAAGAATGTCAAGTTCAGCAAGGTGCTAATCGATAACGGCAACAGCATCAACATTATGTACCAAGATACCCTGGAGAAGCTCGGCCTCGCCGAGTGTCGCACCCCAGGTTTCTAGAGGATACTCATCGCACGAACTGGAAGTCAGGTGCTTGGATTATGGGGCAAACATGCTCCCACGTCCCAGCTTCCTGGTAGGCCTGCGCTTATGCGCGACAACACAAGCCCTGCTTCCACCGTCGAAGTAAACTATCCGCTAGGAACCTAAAGGCACTACTGTCGACGTACTTCATAATCAAACACGCACGGTACGTCAACAGTTTGGTACGAATGACAGCACAGAATGTCTCTAAGACACAAAAGAATGAAATAAGTGCAACTGGCCTTCACTAAGGCAGAAATATCGAATACAGTCATCCAGAGGACACATGTCCCAACATATCATCCATTACAACAGCGGAAGCAATCAAAGGGGTCTGAGTACAGACAAATCCATGGCTTAAGAAGCCGGAGAAAATAAAGAAAAGCGAAGCCCATCCACGTAGGTCTGGATCCTGCCCTGGTCCAGCTAACTACTCGTCTGCAGACTCGTCGAACTCCACAAAGTAGCCATCCTGGGAAGCATCGTAGTCGTAGTAGTACTCTGCGTAAACCACAGCCCCAACGGGGTCAGTACATCCAAGTACTGGCAAGCAAGACTCACAGTTCATCAAGGAGTTACCCATCAACACCAGCATTGATGCTTGGGATCAACGGAAGAACGGGTAATATAAAAGTTGCTGCTGGCTGCTCTAAACAACTACAGAGTATAACTACAAGTTCCGGCTAACAGAAAAGATAAGATCGAGGATTGTAACCAACTGAAAGATAACTCCAACCAAACCCATCCTGGATCTCGCCCCTTATCCAAAGAAGCAATCCGAGGATAACTCACACAGTTGTGATAAGGTGAATCAAGTTATTGTGGGAATAACCTATTACTAGTCAGGTTATTAATCATTGGGTGAAACATGATTGATCATTATGTTGAAGTTGTCCTGAGTACTTGTTAGCCAGTACTTTCACCAAGTAATCCATAACCGCGGAAAACACGGCTTCTCGAGAAGATTATCCCTGCAGGGTTGCACCAATTTGGCCGTACACTCATGAATATCCCGCCAGATGGGATGCCTCCCACCAAGCGGGGCACTCAACACAACCAACCATTCTTCGCATCAAGCCCAAAGAACCTTGGGCGCACGGCTAATCAAGCCCAGAAGAAAATGGACCATCATAGCACTCTAAGACCGTGTCCCCCTATATGCCGACTACAAAAGTTCCACCCTGCGCTGGGCTCGCAAAAACATGCATGCGGCAAATAGAAAGCACGAACTAAATGAGGCGATTTGGACGAGATGCGAATCAGGTCAAGTTGAGGGGGGGCGCCCATACTCGCTTCCCAAATGCGGGTAGTGCGCTCATCATGGATCAGTAGACAAGACCCTTTTCCTATTAGGGTCGACACTAGCAGGCTCCAAAACCACTCATGGGCCTCCTGCCGGTGCCTTATCATCAAATTATTATTACCATTAGCAATTGACAGGATTGATTGATTAACAACGAGCCCCGGTACAAAAATAATAAGATAGTAAAAATAGTAACCGACAACAGACTCGAGTAAAAGCAACCCTAAGCATGCTAGATAAGAACAGGCACAAGCAATGGCTGTAGGTATGGAGGTGGTGGCAATATCATGGCTCAAGGTATCATGTGATGGGTTCGGAGAACAAGCAACGATACATAGGGCTAGCAATAGTAGACAAAAAGATAGTATCGACAACAAGTGTGGAAAGGAACTCGATGATTCATGTGAGTGATAACTTGCCTGGCAGCTGAGCCTCGTACTGGGCTAGGTCCTGAGTAGTGGTGTCGTAAGGCTCGTCGGTACCAACGTCGTCGTCTAATCGAGAAGAAGCAAAAACAACAACGAAGGAAGACGGGCAATCAATACATGGCATAGGTGCACAAACATTGGATGATGCATGTCATGTTTAATAGATGCACCAAACTAAACTAGTTGAGATGAGACACAAGTTTAAATGGATTCCATATGCAAAAGTTGCATATGGAAGCCCATGCTTTAGAGTTGAATTAATTGTTCTATCACTAAGCATCATGTGTAAGTGACTTAGCATGATGCATGCATGATGAATAACAATAACATAACAAGTTAAATGCAATTAGAATGATAGTTAACCAATTAAGAAATCATTTATTAGTTGGAAAATTGGTTACTTAAACATGGCACACAAGTAAAGGTTGTTATCACCAAGTTAAAGGGGGTAAAACAAATTACAAATTTTATATGTGAAAAGGTTATCAAATTTTAGTTGGATTACATGTTTCACAATTTGAAATTGGACTTAGGATTAATTATTTATGAATTAAACAAAATTAAACAATTTTTTAATTGAATTAAACAAGAATTAAATAGTTTAGGCAATTTAAATTATTCAAACCAGAAAACAAATTTTATATTTGAATAGAGTATTCAAAAAGGTGTGAAAAACATATTTTATTTGTATTATTTGGAAATAGTATGAATTAGTTATGAATTATTTCAATTTGCATTTGAATTATTCAAATTTGAAATTTAAAAGTATTTTGAAAATTCAAAACAGAACACAAATGGAATATTTGGAAAGTTTGTAAAATTTGGATCAGAATAGACATCAAGTTTGTATTTGTTGGTATTATAAAACCCAAGATATTGAATTTTAAAGTTTATTCCTTAATCTGCTATTTTAAATAAAATAGAAATTTAAAACGGAATGGTTTTTAATCGTTTGTTACCGTGCTGGGGTTTACCCACAGGCACTGCCCTGTGGGCCTGCGGGGCCAGCACGCTGGCGTGGCAGAAGAGAGGCTGACAGGGGGGGGCCACCCTGTCAGCACAGAGCGCAAAAAGGTGGGATTTTTCTCCCGTGCGCGAGCCAGCACTCGAACCCGCGACCACGAGGAGGTTCAGAAAGGGCGCAACCACTGCGCTACGATCGCTTGCTCGACAGATACAGGGAGGCAACAAGGTTAAGGTTCAGTGAACGCCACTGAAACTTAACTGACGACGAAACGCAACACTGCGTCTCTGTCAGTTAGCGAGCTCAACGGCGGCGAGGTGGCTGTGCACGGTGGCGCTGCTGTGGTCGTGCTGGGCGCAGAGGGCGTGCACACGGTGTCGTAGCAGAGCAGCAGAGGGAGGGAAGAGAGACGGTGGGGGCTCACCGTGGCTGCGTCGAGGTTCAGAGGAGGCAGCGAGCTCGACGGCGGCGCGATCGCGGACGGTGTCGAGGACGTGGTGCTTCTCCGTGCCCCCGCGGGTGTCCAAGAGGTAGAGGAGATGGTGGCGGTGCTACTCCCGTGCTCCAAAGCCGTAGCGCTGCTCTGCAACGGCGACGGGGTGTGCAAGTTCAGAGAACGGGGCGCGGCGGCCGGAGAGAAAAGGGAGGACGGCGTCGACGATCGGAGGCTTACCAGGGGTTCTTCTGGTGTCCAAGAGATAGAAGGGAGGGTGGCGAGCTCGTTCCCGGAAACAATTGGCTAAGAGGGGGTTGGAGGTGGTGACGCCATGGCGATCTTCAGAGACTCGCCGGCGGGAAGCGTTGCAGAGAGGTGGATCTTGGCGATAGAGGTGGCGATCGGCGGCGCTGCGAGGTGGAGGCGGAAACCCTAGAGCTAGGGCACAGGTAGGGGGCTAGGGCGTGCTTAAATAGGTTGGAGGCGCTGCGGTGGCCGCCGTGGTCGCGCGCGGTCGCGGTGGATGCCGCCGATGCGCGGCCGTACGGGATGACGAAGAAGGAGGGCGCGCGCACGAATCTTGGCGCCCTCGAACCGGTAAGTTGCGCTGCGCGGGCTGGGTTGCTGCGCGCTAGGGCTTAGGTGGGCTGGGCCAGGCGGTAGATTAGGTGCTGCTGCTCGTTTCTCCTTTTATTCTTTTCTGTTTTATATTTTTTTTTTGCAGTTTGCTTTTGGAAGAAAAAGGTAGGGTTTTGCTTATAGAAAAATTTGAAAAAATTTGGTTAAGCCTTTTAGATAATTAGAAACCACATTCCACTTTAGTTTTCAAAAATCACAGTTTAAAATAGTGGTTTGTGTTTGAAATCAAATTAGAAGGATTTTGATATTAATAAATTATTAATAAAAACATGCATTGGATAGGGTTACCCCCTAGGGTTTTAGGATGAATTAGGGAGGGAAGAAAGTTGGTGAGTTGTTATTGTTTCCAAGGTACTGATTTGAAACTTGGAAAAGATTTGAATTTAATTGGTGGAAATTAAAGGAATGATTTGAGGCAACAATTTAATAATTGAACATCAATGAATTATTTGGAAAACAATGAAAGGTTTTGTTTTGCAATTCTTTGTTTGAAAGATTGTAACAGACAAGTGTGAAACAAGGCTTGATTAAGTTTAAATTTCACATGAAAACAATGCAAACAGAAATAAATATGAGGATGATGATATGATGCATTGCATAAATTAAACAAATAAGTTAAAACAACTAAGGTTTTCATACTTGGATGTTACACCGAGAACATGCTGCTACCCAGCAGGACTACTTTCCATGGCATTGTGCCGGGAGTGTCTTGTGCTCCTATCGGCCACATCTGGATAGATGTGCTATTTGGCACTAGGGAGAACTGCCGCACCGAGTGCCTGCAGTTCGAATTGGTTGATCTTCAAAGCCCCTAGCACGCTCTACTCGGTAGGCCTGCGCTCACCAAGTTCATGGCCTCAACCCATGCAGCCTACCTGAAGATGAAACTACCTGGTCCCAATGGTGTCATCACCATCTCGGGTGATTACAAGCGTTCTCTGGAGTGCGTGTCTGCTGGATCTCTGCTGGCAGAGTCATTGGTCATTGCTGCTGAGAAGAAGAAGATACACGAAGTGGTGGCCATGGCTCAAGCAGCTCAAGTCGGTGCACCTGGCATGCTGAGTTCCCAGTACGGGGCTACTTTCCAAGCTTCCCAGGAGACCAAGAAGGTCAAGGTTGACCCTGAGTTCCCAGACCGTGTTGCCATCATTGGCGCCGGGTTGGGCGAGAAATAGGAAAGCGACCTCATCCACTTCCTCCGTGAGAATCGGGATGTCTTTGCATGGTCCAATGAGGACTTTCCGGGTGTCCCGAGGGAGTTGGTTGAGCACTCGCTACACGTGTGCCCAGACGCTAAGCCGATTAAGCAGGCAATGCGCCGCTTTGCGGCAGAGAGAAGGAAAGCTATCGGTGATCAAATCACAAAGTTGCTGATAAGTGGATTCATCATGGAGGTGTTGCATCCGGATTGGCTTGCCAATCCGGTCATGGTCGAGAAGAAGAAGGAGGACCCCAAGGCTGAGGTGGCATGGCGCATGTGCGTGGACTACACCGACTTGAACAAGGCCTACCCCAAGGACCTGTTTCCGCCACCCCGCATAGATCAGGTGATCGACTCTACTGCCGGGTGTGAACTTTTGTCTTTCATTGATGCCTACTCTTGTTTCCATCAGATAGCTCGCAACCCCGATGATCAAATAAAAACTGCCTTTATTACCCTGTACGGGGCTTATTTCTATCGCGTTATGTGTTTTGGGTTGAGGAATGCTGGGGCTACCTATCGGAGATGCATGAAGAAATGCTTGCATGACAAAATCGGCAAGAATGTGCAGGTGTACATAGATGACATTGTCATCAAAACGAATAAAACACATACTCTGCTTAGTGACATTGAGGAAACCTTTGCCAACTTGCGCAAGTATAGCATGAAGTTGAATCCGACTAAATGCACCTTTGGCGTTCCGGCTGGCAAGTTACTCGGTTTCTTGGTATCCAGCCGGGGCATTGAGGCCAATCCTTCAAAGATAAAAGCTATAGAGAGCATGTCTTTTCCACGATCACTGAAGGATGTGCAGAAGTTTACCGGATGCTTGGCTTCTCTGAGCTGCTTCCTGGGAAGAATGGGCGAGAAGGCCTTGCCTCTCTATCAGCTCATGAAAAAGAGTGGTAAGTTCGTATGGACACCGCAATATGATGTGGCATTCAAGGAACTGAAGACCATGCTGGGTAGCGCTCCCATCCTGGAAAGCCCGCTACCCAAAGAGCCAATGCTGCTCTATATTGCGGCTACCAACCGGGTAGTGAGTGTGGTGATAGTGGTGGAAAGAGAAGAGGAAGGCAAGACTGTGCAGCGGCCAGTATATTATCTCAGCAAGGTGCTATCCAGCTCCAAGCAAAACTACCCGCACTACCAAAAGATGACATATGGCGTGTACCTGGGTGCCAAGAAGCTCAAGAATTATTTCGAAGAGCATCCCATCATTGTGGTGAGCACCGCTCTCATCTCGGAGATCATGGGCAACAAGGATGCTAGCGGTAGAGTAGCCAAGTGGGCAATTGATCTAGCCGCGTACACCCCTCTATACGCGAGAAGAGAAGCAATCATGTCACAAACTCTGGCAGATTTTTTGGTGAATCGGGCCGATATGCAGTATGAGCCTCCCTTGCCGGAAACCAACTTCTGGAAGATGCATTTTGATGGCTCCAAAGTGAAGGAAGGGCTGGGTGCTGGCGTGAAGGGAATATGCCCGAGAGGAAATAATAAAATGGTTATTATCTTATTCCTTGTTTATGATGAATGTTTATTTCTCATGCTAAAATTGTATTAACCGGAAACGTTGATACATGTGTGCTTAATAAACAAACAATGGTTCCTAGTAAAGCCTCTCTTTTAACTAGCTCGTTGATTAATAGATGATCAAGGTTTCCTAATCATGAACATTGGATGTTATTAATAACGGGGTCATGTCATTAGAAGAATGATGTGATGAACATATACCCAAAGAGAATATAGCAATGCGATCAAGTCATTTAGTTTACATTGTTATGTCAAACATACGAAGTAACTTATTCCTTAGACCATGAGATCATGTCAATCACTGATGCCGGAAGAGTGCTTTGATGGCATCAAACGTCACACCGTAACAGGGTGACTATAAAGGTGTCGTTAAGTATTCGGAAAGTATTAGTTGAGGATCATGGATCAAGAGTGGGATTTGTCCATCCAAATGACGGAGAGATATACTCTGGGCCCTCTCGGTGATATCACATCGAAACCGCTTGCAAGCACGTGATATGATCACAAGGATGTTATATCACGGGAACGAGAAAAGAGTACTTGTCGGTAACGAGATTGAACAAGGTATGGTTGATACCAATGATTGAATCTCGGACAAGTAAAATATCGCGAGACAAAGGGAATAGTTCACGGCGTTGTTGGTTCACACGATCACGAGAGTCATCGTTGAATATATAGGAGTCATCACGGATCTCCAGATCCCGCTGTTGATTATTGATCGGAGAGGAGTCTCGATCATGTCTATCTTATTCGCGAACCGTAGGGTGACACACTTAAGGTTCGATGACGCGTTTGAGAGGATACGGAATATTGAGGAATATTTTGGACAGCACCGTAATTGTTTCGGGCAAATTTGAAATAGTTCAAGGGGTTTTTCGTCGAATGGTTGTTAATAGAATTAACAAATGATTCGAGGTGCTTTATGCAAATGTTTGTTAATAGAATTAACAAATGCTGAAATAAAGAAATAAAAATGTTTTATTGATTTATTAAAGAAAAACTCTTGGATTTTCTAAGTGGGGTTTAAAGGAAAATGAGTGGGTGTGAGTGGAGTGTCCACTCACATCATGAGGGAAGAGGTGGGGGCACACCATGGGGCTGGCCGCACCCCCCTTGGTCTGCCTCCCCCCTCTCCTATAAAAGGAGGGTGAGAGCTCTCCCTCCTCCACACACTTTGCCACTTCCCTTTCCCTCCACCCGCTGCTCCATTTCATGGTCTCCGGCTTGGCGAAGCCCTGACCGTGGGATTCTTCACCACCACCACGTCGTCGTGCTGCTGGAGTTCCGAGGGATCCTCTACTTCCGCGCCCCGCTGGAACGAGGGAACGGAGGTCGTCATCAACCGTACGTGTGACCAATCACGGATGCACCGCCGTATTGCGGTGCTCATCTTCTCGCCATCGGGATTGGTGTGAGTACGACTACGCCAACAACGAGATTTGATCTCGTACCACTTTGAGTCTTCGAGGGTATGTGTTCTCCTTAACCCTCTCGTTGCCCGTTGCACTTCGTCTCCTAGATTAGATCTTGGCCTTTCGGGTATCTCTCGCGTAGGAAAATTTTTGTTTTCTATGCTACGTTCCCTTTCAGTGGTATAAGAGCCAGGTCTATGCGTAGATGTTTTGTACGGGTAGAACACATAGGTGTATGTGGGCGTTGATGATCATGTTATTACCTCCTTGACTATTTTATGATCTTAGTGGCATAGTGGGATGAAGCGGCCCAGACTAACCTTACATGTCCACGTACATGAGACTTGTTCCACAACTGACATGCAACTTGTATTGCATAAGTGGCTTGCGGGTGTCTGTTTCTCCTACTATAGTTAAGATCTAATTTATGAAGGGTTGCTAAAAATATGTTTATCAACGTTGTGGTTGATGTTCGTAGGTATGAACGGTTCTATCCTCGAAAGCCCTAAGCCACGTAAAATATGCAAAAATAAATTAGAAGCGTCTAACTAGTTTTTGCTGGGCATGTGATGAGATATGGTCAATATTACAAATTCGATTATGAGATGATCTATTTTGTAAATTATTGATATACCGTAAGGTATCCATATGGTTGTCTTCTTATTGATGGACAAACAAGTTTAGGGTACCGTGGTACTTGGTACCACGCCGGTGGAATGATTCAGATCATACCATAATGCACATGATGGAGATCAAGTGCAAGAAGGACCATATCATATCACGTTATCCTTTCATGTGATGTCTGTGATGTTGATCCTTTTTATGCATCTTGTTTTGCTTAGATAACGTTGGTAGCATTATAAGATGATCCCTCTCACTTAATATCAAGATAATAATGTGTTCTTCCTTAAGTATGCACCGTTAAGAAAGTTCGTCGTTTCGAGACACCACGTGATGATCGGGTGTGACAGACTCAACGTTCGCATACAACGGGTGTTTTCAAGCCTAGCATGTACAGACATGGCCTTGAAACACACGCAATACTACGGTTCTACTTGGCGAGCCTAGCATGTACAGACATGGCCTCGGAACACGTAACCGAAAGGTAAAGCATGAGTCATATGGATGATATGATGAACATGTCGATGTTCGCCTTTGAAACTACATCATCTCACGTGATGATCGGTTTTGGTGTAGTGAATTTGGTTCGTGTAATCACTAAAGACGACTAAGAGGGATGTTGTTTTTGAGTGGGAGTTCATGGTTTAATTTTTGAATTAACTTGAACTTATTTATCATGAACAACCAATCAAAGTGAATTTGCACAAATTGTAGTATTCATTGGCATCTATAATTGCCTTACACTTAGATTGTTAATTGAGATATAACTGTTATGATCTGGTAAATACCATTTAAGATTGGTACCGTATTAGTGAAATTTAAAATTGAGTCCTATTGTAGATTTTTGGTATTTCCTACCTAGCTCCATGTGGTTAATGATTGATTAATCTAGAGAGCAAATAATTCCTACTTAGAATCCAGAGTCATGGTTGCTTCCGTATTACTTTATCTTCAAAAGAATGTTTTGTTGATCAAGGTGATTTAGGAACTGAAAAGAGTTGTTTTCAGAAACAATCAAGTGAAAGATATATTGATATCTAGAAACTTATTTGTGGCAACATGACTGAGTATAATTTAGCGTGACAATGTTTTCTTATATTATCTGAATATATGCAAATTTAGCGTGACAATGTTTGCTTATATTATCTGAATATATGCAATGATTGAAGACGCTAGGCGTTTGAATATTCCAAGAAGTTGGGCGCTCAAAATTATCCTCTAAATCCCTTCCTTCGAGCTATAGTAACTTAATCATAAAATTGTTATGATGGGATGGATTAGAAGTATGGGTAAAGTATTTTACCTTACTTGGAAACTGTTAAGAGCGGAATCTAGAAGAATGCTATTAATATGGTGATATTAGTAGAACAATCAAACTCAAAGTATGAATCAATGGGTGATAGTATATGACTAACACGCCAAAGAAAATGAGCTAGTAAGACTAGCATTGTTTGATGTTGAATGATTCTTCTATAAAGGAAAGGGAATATTGAAAATAGAATTACAAATAGATATATGGCAGAAAAGAAGATAACTGGAAAAGTCCAGCTCAGGAGTATATACTTGATATACAAGTTATAGATGTATTACTAGTTAACAAAGTATTTTTGGTATTTTGATACCACATCGGTTGGTATGAGTTGTCATACAAAGCAACGCAATGAAAGAAATACAAGGGCCTAAAAGGAACTAATAATAGATGTGGAATCGATTATGACAAGAACATAAATAAAGTGTTATTGTGTTCATTGTCGTATCGAACCAACCAGTCAAGATTTATTTGAAGAACTTAATAATTTGTTATTTTGTTCTAGTCTTTTGTGAGAACAAATGAGATTGTTCAAACTATGACCATATTCCATAATTGATGGATATGTTAATATAAATCATGTTGGTAAAGTAAACATCTATAAGACTAAATGCTAAACGTTGCAAGACGTTGAAGAGTTTCACTTAAATTGTGACACCACCATTTTAGTTCATATCGGAAAGGAAAACATGAAGGAACTCCATATTGATGGACTTCCGGAGTCATTTTGTTTTGAATAAATTGACGCTTGTGAGACCTCTTCCAAAAGATGACTAGAATTCCGTTCATAGGCCAAAGTAGAATGGACGACTAATTTAGTGGAGATAATACATATTGATGTATATAGTCCATTATGTGTAGTCATGTATGGTGGATTAATTTTTCCTTCATAAAATTCTGTCGATGATTTAAGTAGATATGTGAGTATATCTATTTAAAGGGAACAGAGTTTGACATTTTGAATTGGTTCAAAAGGTTGTTAATATGAAGTTAAAATCAATGTAACAAGATAATCAAGTATTTATGATTGGATCATAAACGATAAAGTTTGAGTTACAAGTTTAGCAAAACATATGAGAAGTTGCAGAATTTTTCTACAACTTATACTTCTCGAATACCCCACATTAGATTGGAGTATTCAAGAGACAAAATCAAACCTTGTTTGACATGGTAAGATTAATAAAAATGCCATTATAATTTTGTAGTTTATACATTAGTGACAACCGTTTTTCCACTGAATAGAGCACCATCATGATCCGTTGAAATTGACAACATATAAGATATGGTTTGGGTAGTGACCCGAATTGTCACTTTCTTATATTTTGGTATGCATAGCATGTGTAAAATGTTTACAACCAAAATAGGATAAATGTATGTTTATAAGGTTATCCCAAATAAAACATTGGGTATTTCTCCTATCACCGAACCAAAAGACAAATGTTGTTTGTCAGAAAGGGTTGATTTCTCGAGAAAGTGGTTCTTGCGAAACAAGTGAGTGGGAGCACAGTACAAACTCAACGAGATTAGAGAATCTTCGTTGTCATGTCAAGAGTAGCGCAGCACTGGAAGTTGTTCCGGGGTTTACTATTTTGACTAAGTAGAAGACACTACAAATGTTGTAGAAACTTCAAATGAGTTTGCGAACTGTACCAGAAAAGTCCAAACACTTTGTACTTAGAACAAATTGTGGTTTAAGTGTAAAGTGTTGTTTTGACAACAAAGGACCTAGACCTTATAAAGGAAGCAAAGGATGGGCCCTGACTTCGTAAAATTGACTATGAGTCATTATATCCGCCATAGTATCCTTGTATGAATATCAAGTATGTGACTTGGTAGTCCTTTCGATAGGCATGATGCCTAGCGATAGCAAAAGGGTCTATATAGCGACAAAGACATGGATTTTACATCTTATTAAAATTGTACTTATCGAAAAGTTGTTTTCGACGAAGTTCAAAGAGTTAACTACTACAAGATTTTGATCTTCCGTAGTGATGCTTTAGTCTTTGCGGATAGTTCTAGCAAAAGGTTACATATTATGATATGACAATTGAATAACAAAACCAACTCTCCTCTCAAGGAAGTTTTATCAAGGATGTGTACTTGACACAGTCTGAGAGTTTTGTAAAATTCAAAAGGGTTGCTAGAAAGGTATGCACACTTCAATGGTTGAAGTGAGCATAACGAAGTTGAAATCTTTACCTTAATGAAGTTATCAAAAGAGTTTGATTCCATCATGAATGATAAAGATGCTTGTAGAGTTACAAGAAATTAAGTGGGAGCGCTATGACATATTTCCAATACTTTATGTAGATGACATATGGTTGATTGGAAAATATGTATTTTAAATTAACACGGTTAATATTTTCGATTTCATATTGATGAAAGGCTTGGAAGATATTGGGCATCGATGTCTATAAAAGATGGATTCAAGCGCCTGATATGATTGAAGCCAAATTACATAGATGAAATATTGAAGTAAGTCAATATAAAATTGATAAGAAGGAGTTCTTGTCACATGGAAAATAATTGAGCAAGATTCATGTGTTTTGACACATGATGAGCATCATTGAAATATAGATTTCTAAGTCATGTTTCCATGCTATGTACACAACCAGATGAGTCCTATGCTATAAAATGTTATAGTAGGATAATTCATATGATGATTAGACAATAGTGGGAGAGATCCTTGTGTCATTTTAGAAATGCTAAGGATATGTTTTCCTATATAGTAATGAAAAAATATTAGTTGTAATGTGTTACACTAATAGTCTTGTCATTTATTCAAGTAATTTTATCTCAATTAAAATATGTGATGAAGGGTAGCACAATAGGATGGAAGAAAGTTCCATGCTGGATTTGAAAGAGTTTCAAAATTAAAATATTGTGACAGATACTACAACAAAGGCTAAAGTATATCGTTGTGTCAACAACTGATTATAAGCGTATTTTGTGTCAAGGAGTTCTTTATTGAACTTGGTGAATTTCCAAGAATGCTGAAACTATGAAGCTACATTTTCACAATATTAGTAACATCAGTTTAAGCTGAGGAATTAAGGTATCACCGGAACTTGGTGAGTTTCCAAGAATGCTAACACTATGAAGCTACATTTTCACAATGTTAGTGACATCAGTTTAAGCTGAGGAATTAAGTTTTCACCAATTGACCATATATATACAAAGTCATCTCATTAGAGAATGAGTGATGCGCGTAGACGCAAAGAACATGCAAATACAATAGGACCTGAACAGTTCAGATCTTTTTGATAATGTTTACCACATGCGAAGCATGGTAATAACACTGGTACGCCATATGTGTTAAGTGCTTACAGACTAGATTATTGACTCTAGTGCAAGTGGGAGACTGAAGGGAATATGCCCGAGAGGCAATAATAAAATGGTTATTATCTTATTCCTTGTTTATGATGAATGTTTATTTCTCATGCTAAAATTGTATTAACCGGAAACGTTGATACATGTGTGCTTAATAAACAAACAATGGTTCCTAGTAAAGCCTCTCTTTTAACTAGCTCGTTGATTAATAGATGATCAAGGTTTCCTAATCATGAACATTGGATGTTATTAATAATGGGGTCATGTCATTAGAAGAATGATGTGATGAACATATACCCAAAGAGAATATAGCAATGCGATCAAGTCATTTAGTTTACATTGTTATGTCAAACATACGATGTAACTTATTCCTTAGACCATGAGATCATGTCAATCACTGATGCCGGAAGAGTGCTTTGATGGCATCAAACGTCACACCGTAACAGGGTGACTATAAAGGTGTCGTTAAGTATTCGGAAAGTATTAGTTGAGGATCATGGATCAAGAGTGGGATTTGTCCATCCAAATGACGGAGAGATATACTCTGGGCCCTCTCGGTGATATCACATCGAAACCGCTTGCAAGCACGTGATATGATCACAAGGATGTTATATCACGGGAACGAGAAAAGAGTACTTGTCGGTAACGAGATTGAACAAGGTATGGTTGATACCAATGATCGAATCTCGGACAAGTAAAATATCGCGAGACAAAGGGAATAGTTCACGGCGTTGTTGGTTCACACGATCACGAGAGTCATCGTTTAATATATAGGAGTCATCACGGATCTCCAGATCCCGCTGTTGATTATTGATCGGAGAGGAGTCTCGATCATGTCTATCTTATTCGCGAACCGTAGGGTGACACACTTAAGGTTCGATGACGCGTTTGAGAGGATACGGAATATCGAAGAATATTTTGGACAGCACCGTAATTGTTTCGGGCAAATTTGAAATAGTTCAAGGGGTTTTTCGTCGAATGGTTGTTAATAGAATTAACAAATGATTCGAGGTGCTTTATGCAAATGTTTGCTAATAGAATTAACAAATGCTGAAATAAAGAAATAAAAATGTTTTATTGATTTATTAAAGAAAAACTCTTGGATTTTCTAAGTGGGGTTTAAAGGAAAATGAGTGGGTGTGAGTGGAGTGTCCACTCACATCATGAGGGAAGAGGTGGGGGCACACCATGGTGCTGGCCGCACCCCCCTTGGGCTGCCTCCCCCTCTCCTATAAAAGGAGGGTGAGAGCTCTCCCTCCTCCACACACTTTGCCACTTCCCTTTCCCTCCACCCGCTGCTCCATTTCATGGTCTCCGGCTTGGCGAAGCCCTGACCGTGGGATTCTTCACCACCACCACGTCGTCGTGCTGCTGGAGTTCCGAGGGATCCTCTACTTCCGCGCCCCGCTGGAACGAGGGAACGGAGGTCGTCATCAACCGTACGTGTGACCAATCACGGATGCACCGCCGGATTGCGGTGCTCATCTTCTCGCCATCGGGATCGGTGTGAGTACGACTACGCCAACAACGAGATTTGATCTCGTACCACTTTGAGTCTTCGAGGGTATGTGTTCTCCTTAACCCTCTCGTTGCCCGTTGCACTTCGTCTCCTAGATTAGATCTTGGCCTTTCGGGTATCTCTCGCGTAGGAAATTTTTTGTTTTCTATGCTACGTTCCCTTTCATGGCGTACTGCTTACGTCACCCAAGCGTGATCAACTCAAGTATGTGTTGCAGATACACTTCAAGGCATCCAATAATGTGGCCGAGTATGAGGCACTGGTACACGGCCTAAGAGTATCCAAGGAGATTGGGGTGCAGCGTATCATTTTTTATGGCGACTCGGACTTGGTCGTTCAGTAGGTATCCGGCAATTGGGATGCCTTGGATGCCAACATGGCATCCTACCGGTTTCTGGTGCAAACTATGACTGGGTTCTTCGATGGCTGTGAGTTTCATCACATGCACCGAGCTGAGAATGATGCAGCGGATACTCTGTCCAAGTTGGGGTCTTCTTGGCAGTTTATCCCGCCTGGGATTGCCTTGGAGCATTTGAGAAAGCCATCTATCAAGCCATCTCCCAACTCGGAATCCATCTTCATTCCATCGCTGCCAGGTTCAGAGGCTGTCCCTATGGAGATTTATTGGGAGGCTGCAAAAGAGAACCCGAGGACTGCCGTCTCCAACACGGGGACTGGCGCCTGCAACCCAGGGACTGCCTCTCCTAACTCGGGGACTGCCCCTCCTAACTCGGGGACTGTTGCCATCGAGGGGGTCATTTCCGAGTACTCGGGGACTCGAGGAATCATCCTCAACTCGGAGCAAGTAATGGTGGCGGATCCAATGGAGATAGATGAACCGGCGTTCCCTGTTCGGCCCACGCCGGGTTGGGTTGTGCACATCTTGTCCTTCCTGATGGATGGCACCCTGCCAAGTGACGAGGTCACGACCCTTCAAATACAGAGAAGATCCAAGGGCTACACCATCATCAACAAGGAGTTGCACAGAAGGAGCCCTACTGGCGTGCTGCAACGCTGCGTTGAGCCAGAAGAAGGAGAAGAAATTCTCAGAGAAATACACCAAGGGGAATGCGGGCATCATGCCTCTTCTCGAGCTCTAGTATACAAGGCTTTTCGGCATGGTTTCTTTTGGCTCACTTCCTTGATACAAGCTGAAGATATAGTGAGAAAGTGCAATGGATGCCAAAGGTTTGCAAGCAAGATTCATATGCCAGCATCCGAGTTGAAGACCATTCCTATTACTTGGCCATTTGCAGTTTCGTGCTTGGACATGGTAGGCCCTTTCAAGCCGGCTAGAGGAAACATGACTCACATCTTGGTCATGGTTGACAAGTTCACCAAGTGGATTGAGGTCAAGCCTATTCGGAAGTGTGATGGAGTTACAGCTGTGAGCTTTCTGAGATACGGCTACCCGCACAGCATCATTACTTATAATGGCACAAACTTTGCTGAGGGAGCCTTTGCAAGATTCTGCAAGGAGAAGCGAATCCGGCTAGATGTTGCATCAGTTGCGCATCCGGCCTCCAATGGGCAAGTTGAAAGAGAAAATGGCATGGTCTTATCCGGTATAAAGCCAAGGCTAATTGAGCCATTACAACGAACCCCTGGTTGTTGGATGGACGAGTTGCCGGCGGTGTTGTGGAGTCTAAGGACTACCCCTAACCGATCAACCGGATACACACCATTATTCCTGGTATATGGAGCTGAGGCCGTGTTGCCCACTGACCTAGATCATGACTCACCAAGGGTAACACTCTATACTGAAAAAGAGGTCCGAGATGCCCGAGAAAATGACGTTGACCTGCTAGAAGAAGCAAAAGAGTTAACTTTGTCACGTTCAGCCATATATCAGCAGAGTCTGAGGCGTTATCATAGCCGGAAAGTAAACCCAAGGGTTTTCCGAGAAGGAGACATGGTTCTTAGGCTCGTGCAGCGCACAGCCGGGATGCATAAGCTATCCCCTCCATGGGAAGGGCCCTTTATTGTCAGCAAGGCTCTACACAATGATGCCTACTATCTAGTTGACGCACAGGCACCCCAGAAGATCAGACCAGATAGAGCAGGAGAGGAGTCTAAGCATCCCTGGAATGTAGCTCTACTCTGCTGCTTTCATTCGTGAGCAAACATTGTATGTATCTCCTCAACCAAGTTAAAATTATAGTCGGCAATCCGAATTCAAACTCGGGGACTGCCCTTGTCCAAACTTGCTCTGTGTCTTTTTTACTCTGCTTTACCTTGTCTACTCGGTTGATTCACTTAGAATTTCGTGTGCATATCTAGTAATGTGTTTCAACCCAAGGGCCAACTCTTCGACTCTGCTGTTGTCCGCAACCCGGCTTCATGGCAAGGAAGAGAACAAGCCAAAGGTCAATAAACACACGAAAAATTGTTAAGGAAAAGAGGAGTGTAGCAACCGAGTAGGGTGTTCTTTACTTTTCTGTGTCTCTTTTCGGCTAAGTGGTGGGCAGCGTTAACATGCAATTTTCTAAGGGTTGAGTATCTGAAACTTGAATTTTGAAATCTTGTGACTCGACTACCAAAAATCCACAAGTGGCAGGTAAGAGCAAAGACGAAAAGGACAAGTGAATGAAAAATGCAACTCGGGGACTTGCATTGAAACGCAACCCGACATTGAGCTAGTGTTGCTAAGTGTTAACCAAATGAAATTGAGTAGCAAGGAACTTAAACGTATTTGTTACATTTGCACCCGGCATCCCGGGGATCTGATAAGGATTTTAGATAAAAACTGCAGGAATTTAGACAACACTGGAGGTAGTGGTATCTGAGTTGGTGTTGGTAGGCGCCACTGGCTCGGAGGCAGTAATTGTAGAGGTTGGCTCAGTTGCAGAAGGAGTTGGAGTAGTGGAGATTGGCTCCGATGCGGAGTTTGAGGCTTGAGTGACTGAAGCGCTGGGAAGAGGGTAGAGCTCGGGGGTCGTAGTCCCAATCGCGCCCAGCTCGGAAACGGGGTCATCAATCACCATCTCGGTGGTGACGGCCGCCTCCTGCGCGGCGGGTTGCGAGTGCTCAGTCTCTGGGTTGGCTCCCATCCCGGAGTCCTCTGTGGTGCGCGCTGCTCGCACTCCTCTTGCTCGGCCTCCTCGTCTTCGTCCCCTTCCTGCTCCGCTTCCCCGTCATCCTGGCTTTGGTCTTCGTCGACATCTTCCTCGAACTCAGCTTCTCCTTCATCCTCCTCGTCCTCAGCATAGGAGGCAACCTCATAGGCCACTTCCTTTCGGCGTGAGACGCACTTGGGACGTCCAGTCCACTTGGAGCCATTTCTGCGAGTGCCAATCCTGTGAAGATCTAGATTTCCATACCAGGACAAGATGAAATGAAGGAGCTCGTCAGCTCCTGCCCGAGCTGCGGAAGCACTCCATTTGTTCAACTCCTCCTTGACATGGTCCAGGTTGGCTGCAATGTCGCGGAAGGTCTCCGGGACATCCCTTTCGGGGCAGAACAGTTTGTGCAGCTTAATTGCAGTGGACACCATGGAGGTGCCCAAGCCTTTGAGGGAACGTACTTGGGTCTTGAGGTTGATGAGATGGTCATTGATGCTGGAGCCATCATCAACACTCATACCAGCTGCCGCCCTGGCCTTTCTCGCTTTATCCACAACAGTTTCACCAACACCACGGAGTTCCGGAAAGATATCTGGACCAGGAGATGCGGATTTGGGTCAGAAAGAGTGGCCGAGAAGAAGAGAGACCAAGTAGAAGAAGGCAGAAAGGGAAAAACTAAACAAGGCGAAGAGTAACGGCGAGTCACATTCCATTTCTAGCACAAGGGCCCCCATCTTGGTCCTCCAATCATCTGATTCTAGGATTCGCTTATCCTGGAGGCGGCGTGACTTGCTGACTGCGACCTCGAGAGCTTGATTCCTTTCCTTCACAGTTTTAATTTCTAGCTCGAGTTTCCACTTCTCGGCAGTAGCTGATTTCTCAAAATCTTTCTTCTCGCGGACAGCATTGATTGCAGTTTGGAGCGCGCTGGAAAGATCAACCTGGAGTTTCTCGAACTCCACCTTCTCGGCCTCACGCTCCTTCTCCAGCTCGGCCTCTCGGACCTGCACTTGCTGATGTGCCTCAGCAGGAGTGAGGCATTGCAAATGCTGCTACCGGAAGTTCTTATATTCTTCTGCGAGAAGAAAGAAGATTGCTCACCTTCCAGAGAAAATATTTTACTCTGCGCTGAGGCAGCCATAACTTTGCAATCCTGGTGTTTCTCCACCAGGGCCTTGAGTTCACCTGCCGAGAATACAGCAGTTGAGCAGAAAGCAAAAAATGGGCGTAAGCACGAAACGCACAAACCGAAATGCTAGAAGCTTACTTTCAATAGCAGAAAGCTTGAGGGTGCTGTCCAGGGCGTTTTTCTTGAGAGCATCCTTGTCGCTCTTGTCAGATTCCAGAACCCGGTTCCGGTCTCTGAGTTGGCGGTTTGACCAAAGAAGCTGCCGGAAAATCTTAGTCCTTTCCTGGATGCTATCCTGCAGAGAAGAAGGAGAAATTGTGAGTTTTGGAAGATTTGGCCTGAGTAGATATCAACTCAGTTGAGGTTCACCTACTCAGCCTGAATCTCGGGGACTGGGGTAATGGCTAAGAGAAGAAAAATAGTAAAAGCAACTGGCAACTCGGAAAATTCAGAAAGAAGAAGAACACTCACCACATAGCCTTGCTCGATATCCTCAATGGACTTGCGCAAGACAAATAGCTTGCTAGCCAAAGTGCTGCAGGGAGTAGCTACGGCCATTCCAACAGGACCGATGTCGGCCTTGTTCCACTCGGTCCGATAGTTGTCGAGTTTTCCCAACTCAACACCATCCCAGAAGGCATGGCCAAGTACCTTGTTGTCCCAAACTTTCTCGATATGGCCTACTCGGTCCAAGATAGCCGCAATACCCCCTTCGGGAAGCACCTCGTCATCTTCTTGGCGGGAAGAGAATTCCTTGATAACGAGGGAGTCTTTATTTCCCTTTGACTTGGAGGGGGTCACGGCCCTTCGATCTCTCAGAGCAAATATCCGCTCCTCTTCCTGTGCCATGTGGATCTTGTGGTGCTCCTGCAACTGTTTCCAGTACTCTGGAAAGTCGGGCTCGGTCTCCTTCTCGCTGACACCCGCGCCGGCATCCTGCTCCTCCATAGGACCAAAGGTGACATGGGCTGGGACCAGCGTGACGTTAGGATTGGGAGGTTTCTTCTTCTGGTTCAAAGCTCACCTGGTGTTCCGGGCCGGCTGCCCAGCCTGTCCGTATTGCGGCGCGCTCGGCTGCAGGGGCCCGGAAGGCTGAGGTCCAGATGGCTTGAAGGGCAGCAGCTGCTACCCAGCCTGCGCAGCGCCACGCTTTGGCTGCTGCCGAGTTGGCACCGCAGCTGGCTTGGCGGGCTTCTTGGAGTTGGGCGGAGGTGCTTGCTGAGAAGGTGGAGGTAGTCTGCGTACTGGCGTAGGTGCTTGCTGAGAAGATGGTGGTACTTGGTTAGTTGGTGGAGTCGCATGTTGAGTTGGCGGTGCAGGTGGCCGGCTAGTCGGTGCAGCATCCGGCTGCACTTGGTCTTGGCGGGGCGGCTCTGCCGCAGGTTCTTCTACCCCCTGCTCGGCAGCGGGGTCGTGCTGCTCTGCCGCGTTGTCTTCTGACTGCTGCTCGGCAGCAGCATCTGGCCGCTCCATGGCTGTGTTATCCTGCTGCTGCTCGGCAGTGCGCTCGGTGGTCTCCCCAGCTGATGCACCTGGAGGAGTTGGAGTGCTCTCGGTGTTGGTGGCGTCTTGAGAAGCCGGCTGCGCTTCAGGCTGTGGTTGCTCGGAGGCGTGTTCAGTATCGTTCCCGCCGCCAGTGTTCTTGGTGCCAGGGTCTTGCTCTTCTTTAACGGGGGAGGACGCACGCGTCCTACCCTCCGGTTCCTGGTCCTCATCGTCATCCGAGAGCTCCACGAGAAGCTCTCGGGGCGGGGCCGTCTTCTTCTTGGGAGGTGGTGCAGCGGTGGCATCGGCGTCAAGTACCTCGCTAAGAAGAAACGTACAAAGGAAGAACGGAGTCAGAAGGAAAGCAGAGAAGGGAACGAGGAAGAAACACAACAGAGAACCAGAATGTACTCAGAGGTACTTACCCGTCTGAGGTGGGGGCGCGGCTCTTGCGGATGGGCTTGCTGGCCGGCGGTTTGTTTCCCGGTTTCTTCTTCTGTTTCTTGGGAGGAGGAGCCTGCGCACCGCTGCCCGTCCTCTTCCGAGTAGTGGGAGAGGCCACGGACACAGGAACCGCGTCCACTGGTTCCTCTCCTTCATCCGGCTCAGGTTCCTCTGTAGAGAAGAAGAAAGAATTCAGAATAGGCAAAAGAAGAGGAGCCAAGTGTACTGCAGACAAGCAGAAAGGTGAACCCGGTCACCTTCATCATCCTCGGACCAGTCCCGAATAGAGGCGTCATCACGGGACTTACCTTCCTAGCCGGCACGAGGGATGCAGAGGGTGTCTTGGATTTCGTATGCGGTCACGTCATCCTCTTTCCCGTCTTCCTCCCAGTTGGCCTCGAAGAGGGGCTGGTCCTCTGTCTTCTGGCGATGGATTTTCCGAGGATGCAAACATAAAGCATAGTAAGGTGGTTTCCAGCAGAGTAGGGATCCTATTCGGTCTAGCGTGAAAACATAAAGCACAAAATGTTAAGGACCGGAGAAGGTAAAATGAGTAGAGGTACTACTCGGTTTAGCGTGCAAACACTAAGCACAAGAAGCTAAAGACTCTACGGGAAAGAATGTACAGAAGGGTCCTATTCGGTACAACATGCAAGCATAAAGCATACAAAGCTAAGAGTTAACTAGGAGGCTCTACTCAGTACGGCATGCAAACATAAAGCATATAAATCCTAAGAGACAACCTATTCGGCATAGAGTACAAGCATGAAGCATACAAGGTCAAGAGGGATTCTACTCGGTATCAAGTACGAGAGGAAGACTCACCTGGGGAATGCGCTTGGTGCGGCTATACGGCACAAAGCCGTATGCCCAGTTGTCGGTCAGTGTCGTCCTCACGATGGACTTGGCCCAAATGGCCACCTCGGCCTTGCTGAGCTCAAAGGTGGTGGTCCTGGTGCAGTCCCGAGGGCCTCCCATGTAGCACATCTTGTGTGCTCGTCTTTGGAGTGGGAGCACTTGGCGTGATACCCAGCACGCGATCGGGTCATCCTGCAGAAGCCCTTCCGCCGCAAGCTTCTCCAGCCGCTTCTCCACCTGGACGGCATCGCTCACGGTGTTCTTGCGATGATACCCCCAGTTCTGTTACGTGGGAAGGACATTATGGAACGGGGGGAGCCCAATTCGGTCTTCAGCGACTTCTCCTTCGGCGGGAGGAACGTTCTTCACGTACAGGAAGCCGCGCTGCCACTTGCGCACGGTCTCCAATCCGAGTACCCGCGAGTGGTGCCCGGTGCTGCGCTGCAGCATCGTTGCGCTACCCGTCTGGGTCCTCGCGCGTGGAACTAGAGGGTTGCTGGGATTTGGAACACTTTGTTGGCGGAGATAGAAGTATTTGGCCCATGTATGGATTGTTGGGTACACGCCTAAGAAGGCTTCGCAGACGGCGGCGTGGGTGGACAGCATAACGATGGCATTCGGAGGAAGGTGGTGTGGCTGGAGGCCAAAGTGGCGGAGGAAATCGGAGAAAAACTTGGAAATGGGTAGGCCGAGGCCGCGTTTGAAGTGAGACAGAAAGACGATGTACTCACCGTCTTCTGGTGCTGGGGCGAGCTCGTCGCCGGGAGGGCGACAAATTTCTCCGGGAGGGACTCGGCGGGTGTTCACCAGCCACTGGCAATCAGCGGCGGTGACATCCGAGCCCTCCCAACTGCCGCGGGCACGCATCATCTCCTCCTCGTGCTCATCTGCGGCGGCGTTCTCAAGGTCCATGACAATGCGGATGTTGGTGGAGTTCCGGGCGCTCGTCGAGGTCAAAGTCGACAGAGAAAACGGTGACGAGCGAGATGCGTTTCTCTCTCTCTCTCTCTCTCTCTCTGTGTGTGTGTGTGTGTGGAGCGGTGGCGTGTTGCATGGTCGCGGCGGCGCTGTGCTCGACGGCGGAGACGGAGACAGAGAGGGAGCAGATTGGGGAAAGTGAGCAGGAAAGAGGAAACGAAGGCGGCGCGGGGGTATTTATCTGTCGCACCCGGACTTCTAGAGGATACTCGCAGTTCCGTTGAACAGTAGATGATTGGATTACGGGGCTTACCGGCACCCGCATCTCTTACGAGTAGTCCAACACACGTATGTGTGACAACCAACCCCTACTGTTCATCGTCTACGTAAACCATCCCATAGAAATCAGGATACTACCATTGACGTACTTCATACCATACACACATGGTACGTCAACGGCGTTTAACAAAATGATAGCACAACAGATCTCTAAGACACAAATAAAATGGAAATAAGTTGCAAATAGCTCTCACTAGAGCAGAGATAGCAAATACAATCATCTAGAGGACACATGTCCCAACAATTCATCATTACATCACAGCGGAAGCATCCAAAGTGTCTGATTACATACAAGATCCAAATAGGCCTAAGAGGCCGGAAATGAAAAGGAAACGGAGCCCATCCACGTAGTCTCGGATCCTGCCCGGGTCCGCTATCTACTCCTCAGCAGCCTCGTCAAACTCCACGTAGTAGCCATCACGGGGATCCTCGTAAGCGTAGTCTGCGGAAACCACAGCCCCAAAGGGGTCAGTACAACAACGTACTGGCAAGCAAGACTCACAGTTCACCAAAGTGTACCCCACAACATCAAGCACAGATGCTTTGGGTTCAACGGAAGAAAGGGTGATATAAAAGATGCGGCAGCGGGCTGCAATAACCAACTACAGATGCATTCTATAACTTCCGGCTAACAGAAAGTAGATAAGATAGCGTATCGTAACCAACTACAACTAACCACCAAACAAACCTGTCGTGGGATAATCACGGCAGATGTTACCGGGGGTAACTGATCTAGGGGCAAGTCGACACAGGTATTTGGGAGAGGGTTTAGCTTGAAGGAAGACATGGCGAAAAGCAATCTAAGAGCCGGAACACAACTCGCCGGATCTCGATATGATTATACTGGATACTCGATAATAGGTGTTACAGTTATGACTTGAATCTCCCTCAGGCGAAGCCTAGGGGTTGGTTTATATAGTACTCATACCCCCTTTGGCTTGCCATACAAAGCGCTCCTTGAGTCCTACTCGAACTCTACATACGTATCCTAGCTTTCCTTATCGTAACCCACAATCCGGGTTACGATCCTTACAAGCCCTGGGCCTTCCGGAAGCTTCTGCGTCCTTAGCCGGATTTGGTCCATACGCCGTTTGGGCCGGATTACACCTGGGGTTGGCATACCGAGTTACTATCCCCTCATCAGTAGTCCCCAGAATAGCTTGGGCTTCCAAGATTTACTCTTCGAAGCGCTGGCTATTCCCTACAGAAATATCAGATGCAAACACATGAGGATTAAGACGCAGCGCGTCTATGAATAGCCGAGACTGGCGCCAAGGAAGCCAGGTAAAAACCCGGCTCTTCTTTTTAGGTTCTTCCTTAATCTCTCAAACTTAAATCTCAATAGGAAACTCCCTGACTCCACATCCTTCTTGATAACTACCGCTGATACAGGGAAGGCAATTTCCCCTTCCTTTTTCTCTGGATCATATTGGCCTGCGCATAAAATGTGCCTTTCAAATTTCGAAATCACCAATTACTCCGCATTCCCCGGGTCTCGACCGTTAGGCCAAGCCTTTCCACCCGGACGGTTATAAATAAAGACCAATGAGCAAATCCAACTCTTAACGGCTCATTTCCCCCATTCCACTTCTTCCCAATCTCGAGCTCGCAGAGTGCCACCACGGGAACCCCACGCATCTCGCCGGAGCCCATCCGACTCCGTTTGCGCTCCGCCACCGCACGAACCGCTCCAGCTCCCGAATCCGCCGCCAAGCCTCCGATTCGCCGGCCAACGGTCACGAAAGGGCACGAATCTTGCGCTATCTGTCTCCGCAAGGCCTTACTCCAATCCTCTTCGGTAAGTTCCTTACACCCTCCAGCTTATTCTCGCAATTTCTTAGTTCTTCCTCAGATTGGATCTGAATCGAGCGGTCCGCGATTTCTCGGGCTGCGCCAAATTAACTCACCGATTTCCACTATAATCACTCCCATAGATAGGATTTATAGCTTGTATTGCTTCCCTAACTCCAGTAATCACTAATTTGGTCACAAATTTAGAAATAAGATCCCCAATCTAGGCTCGGGCCATCTAGAGTTTCCGCCTTTGCTCTCCCTCCTCAGAAAATCTTACTTCTCCGGCTCATTCGCAGATAGTATGCGTATAAGTATCCCCCTAGCTTCTCCAAACATTTGCTTTTGCGGAAAGCTCTTTGGGTTTTGTAAAGTCACTTGATACCCGGACGAACCATACTTAACCCGGCGAGGCAATAGCCGGATTACGTTTAAATTGCCGATAGCTGCTTACCTGCTAACTTCCAAGTTTTTGTTTCTTACGTCCTTTTCTTCAATGTTTCACCAGGTCAATCCCATGGCGCCCAAGAGGCAGGGGAAACAGCCGGCTAAGGCTAAATCCACAAACGCCATTTCAGCCAACTGGGGGAAGTCCTCCATCACCAAGACCAAACTGGAGGAATTGGTAGAGCTTGGAATCCTACCTCCACAGGAATCCATCCGCTGGAGAGCACCTGGCAACGAAACCCGGCCTTCTCCAGCCACGGATGAGGTAATATGCTTCGTTGAACACGTGACCCGGGGCTTCAGGCCTCCGGGTCATCCCTTCTTCCGTGACGTCTTAGACCACTACAAACTCCGTATCTTTGATATAGGCCCGAACTCCATTTTAAACATCTCCCATTTTATCGTTCTTTCCGAGTCTTACTTGTGCACTCCGCCAAGTCTGGCTCTTTTTGTCGAACTTTTCCAGTGCAAGCCGTGTCGCGAAAGCGGCGACGGCGCACTTCTTACTTGCGGCGGGGTTTCTATCCAGCGCCGCAAGAACTCCCTTATGCCTCCCATTTCTCTCAATTCTCACGTAAAACACTGGCAGCTTTCTTACTTCTACTGCCAGGATACCTCTCCACCCGGCGAAAAAAAGTTGCCGGGTTACTCGGAGGGTCAACTTGACATCTCCGAGAAATTCAACGCCTTCGCCCCTGACTCAGACAGGGAGGCGATCTTGCCTTTGTTAGCTAGGATCTCCATCTTGTCCGCCCGAGGCCTCATCGGACTAAACCTGGTGAAGACCTGGGTTAGCTTCCGCATTCAGCCAAACTCCCTTCGTGAGAAGCTGATGTGCGAATACTCGGGTCAAACCACGGACCCAATCCGCTTCTCTACCAGCACCCTTGCTCCGGGTGACATCAACAAAACGATTAAGGGTTTCCTGACAGAGAAACTCGAGGTAATCCGGGGCATAGCCGGATTAGAACCTTTTACCCTCGAGAATCCAGCCCCCGCAGTAAGTTCCCTGCCTTTTGATTTTGACTTCTGACAGCTTACTTTTATCCGCTTCTCTTGTCTTGATATTAACCATTACTCTGGCATTCTCTCCTCAGGCCGATGACGCCTTCTGGAAGGTCGACACCTCTCCTAGTTCCGAAGACGCGGAGGAGGAAGACGATGTCATTGACTCGAATGAAGGTACACACGTGATTCCCTTGCACACGTTATATCCTGCCACTTCTTCTTCTTTATGCGGGAACTCGGATATTTTTCAGAGCGAGAGAACCAAAGCGAAGAAGAAGAAACAGACAGCAGGGGCGGGTCCACCAGCGAGGAGGAAGAGCCGGAGCCGGCCACCAAAGCCGGAACAAAGAGGAAATCCCAGAGGATAGCCCTCCAGGTTTTTACTTCATCTCCTCACACTTTGGTTTTCTGTTTCCATAACGTCACTCCGGGGCTAACCCCATCTCCACCCCTTTTGATCGTAACTGAAGGAGCCGCCCGCGACTAGGCGCCGAGTAACCCGGAATCATCCGGGCAACGAGACCCCTAACCCGGTCGCTTCGCCGCCCCCGGTTCAACACCCTGGTATTTGTTGTAAACAAAATTTCTTTCCGATCGTTCCTTTGTAACATAATCCCAGGTCTTTCTTGCCATTTTCCAGTCTCTTCCGGGTCTAGTGACGGCTTTCCCTCGGACTTCCCGGTGAACACCGGGTAAGCGCCTTTTCCTGATATTACACCGAACTTTCATCCTTTTTTTTTTTAAAATCAAAGACTAATTGCGCCCTTGCGCCTTCTTCAGAGCCACGGTTATTAGTAGCGACCAGGAGGACTCCGGGGCTAGGGTCCGGGTCGAGAGCGAGCCGGCTGATGATGCCTTCACCACGACTGGCGACGAGCAAGTGTCGCCACCGGAGCCAGCTAGGCATGACGCCGAGTATCCAACTGCTTCGCACGCGAGCGAGAAGGAGAAGGGAGCAGCTTCAAGCGCGGGAGGGGGACCAGACTCCGACATTCGGATGACCCGGGTGCCACCTCCTGTTACAAGAAATGCTCCTTTTCCCACTTTCCAGGTACCCGAGCCATCTAACCCGGATAACGCTGACTTTAACCAGCTTATGAGCGCTCTTCTCGCCATGAAAGCTTCAGAAGGGACTGTCTTAGAACGTATGGCTGCAGCACATCAGGTAACTTTCACGTGATACTCCTTATTATACGTCCAGTCCCCAAGTCCCGAGTATAATTTTCTTTAATTATCCTCGGTACTTCGCATAGTACTTTCCGGTACTCATTTCCTCAGATGAAACACTCTCATGATATCCGGCTCACAGCTTTACCCGGCCTTTGCAGGCAGAGATTACTCAGTCAGATGAAGCGTTACTTAAAGCTGAGCAGCTCTTGCTGGCTGAAGTTAAGCGTAGGGAGGCCCTTGAAGCGGAGATAAAGACATTGAAAAAAGATGTCTCCATTTACAAGAAGAAGTACAATACTGCCCAGTCTTCGCTGAATAACCTGTCGACTCAGCTTACGGACACTTACCGTATCTTGCTAAGTAAGCTTGCTATTTGCGATTAATTTGCGTATCTCTATCTTGCTGCTGTAATAACCAACATTACTGATATGCTCTTGCATGTTTCGATTGCAGGTGCTAACCTTGCTGCTCCGGAGGAGAATGCCATTACTCAAGTTAAAACTCTGAAGACTATGCTCCGGACGTTTTTTGCCGGCACGAAACTTTTGCTGGATGCTATCAAGTGGCCTTCTGAGGTATACCCGGGAGAAGATAATCTTATGCAGGCCTTCTCAACGGTGCCTGGATGGATTGAGATAATGAAGCGCTCAGCTTGCCGGATTGGAATGACCCGGGCCCTTACACTGGCGAAGGCTTATTTTCCTAAGCTTGACCCGGCCAAGGTAACATCCGGGTTTCCAGAATTCAAAGCTGACGGGTCCAAGTTTGAGCCCAAGGACTTCAAAGATATTCAACGTGCTGTACGCCCCTCAGCCACTACCTTGGCCGACAAAATGGAGCTGGACCAGATCATGAGTTCATATGACGCTGAGGGCAAAGTTATTTTGGTGGATGCACCTCCTCCTTTTGATATGGTGGAAAGATGGTCGACTGACCTGGCCAGGAGGAAAGAAGAGGCCGCAAAGAGAGAAGCAGAGCTAGGCGCAAAGCCGTCCACCTCTACACCGGCCGTGCCTCCGCCTGTCCGTCCAGATGTGAAGAGCCCGAGCAAAACTGCTGGCAAGGCCAAGGAGCAAGTCCAAGATCTAGACCCGGAGGGCCGCTCTCAGGATGCCGAGTAGGATGCTACCTTGTGCTTTTCGTTTCTCGATACTGATATGATTTTTGTAGTGCGCCTGTGCGCCATTGATGCTGATACTATGACTGTATGCTTTGTTAATTCATGATAACTCTTTGCCTTCCCTGGCTTTTGATAGTATCCATCCTTGTGTTACTTATGAGCTTATTCTCGATACTTCGAACTCTTGCTTTCAATTTCCTTTTGAGACTCGGTTAACCGAGTATCGTAGGTTTTGATAGATGGACTTTTCTTTAAGTCCCCAATACTCGGCAACTAAGGTTTACAGACCTTGGTAGTTAAATAGTTTGTTTCTGTTTCGAAGTCCCCAGTCCCCATGACCCAAAGTACGAGCTATGGGGGCGTGGGCTTTCTCAGATGACATACTGCTGTTTACCAAGCTGAAGACCAATAGCTGTTCTCATAAATACTGAAGTCATGCTTAATATTTGTTGAGTTTCCGGCTATGTTAGCCTTATACTCTGCATGGACTTGTGGTTTAGATGACCCTTTTGATTACCTTGTACTATAAGCCGGCTTTCGCGTGGATACCATGTCGTTGCATCTATACGAAAAACAAAATCAAGCACGCTCCATTGGGCTGCATAGTTTGATTGTAATCGTAAGTGAACAGATCATGCCACTTTGGTGCGAGTCACATCGAGCTTAAGTAAGAATAATCAAGAAAATTGGCTCCTTCGTCCAGTTATAGGATTGTAGCCGCACCCGTTTGTACGAGTAACCAGCCCCCATAACTTATAGGCATCATGGCCGGGTCTCCGGGTTTGTGATTACTTATTGAAGTAGATCAACCCTCCGGAGACCTATATTCACGTAATGTATTTCGATGATATTGATGTATTGATAATAACAATGTTACTTACTTGTAACTGAAGCAAGGATCATGATAAGACTCGAAACCATCTTCTTTTATTGATAAAAATTTCTTATTTGAATCAGCAGGCCGCCTCATTAAAAACCTTCCAGTCCCCTTAGGTACCCTGGATAGGAAAAGAGTGCGTATGAAACCTGCCGCCCATTACACTGCTTTAGTTATTCTCGAGAATCGGCCTCGCGTTGGTACGGCCGATACACATTCTCCACTTGCTATGCCCTTTCGTAATGAGTACCGGATTTGCTAGCCATTCCGGGTATATCGCCCTTGACACGTGATCAGCTGCGGATGGTGGTACGTCTTCTTCTTCCCTACTGAGAGTTTTGAAAATATCGTTCCCGATGAAGCCTACCATCTTAGGGTTTTGTTCTGCCCTAACTTTTGCTTTGTCCCCCTCAGGAGTTGGCTTTTTTGACGTTGCTCTCTCTTCTAGGTCCACCTGAGAACGGTAATGTTTGAGCTCTTCCTTCCTACAGGCTTGCTCGGCCATTGCCGCGTCTCCTTCATCACACTCAGCTGCTATATCTCGGTTTCCGTGTACGGTGATGGTCTTTTTAGGACCCGGGATCTTCAGCTGTAGGTACACATAACATGGTCTTGCCATGAACTTGGCATAAGCCGGCCTTCCAAACAATGCATGATAAGGGCTGCGCAACTTTACTACCTCAAAGGTAAGCCACTCGATTCGATAATTGTCCTTTGACTCCCCGAAAGCTACCTCCAATGCCACTTTTCCTTCGGGGCATGCCGAATGACCCGGCACTATCCCGTGAAAAACTGTTGTACTTTTTTGCAACTGTGATTCCTTTAAGCCCATGCGCAGAAAAGTTTCCCAGTATAGGATATTGATACTACTCCCTCCATCCATCAAGACTTTCTTCAGCTCGTAACCATTGACCTGTGGCGCCACTACCAAAGCCAGGACTCCCGGGTGATCAATCCTATCCGGGTGATCTCTTCTGCTCCATGTTACCTCTTGCTCTGACCACCTCCAATATCTTGGAACAGCGGAGGAGACTGAATTAACTGCTTGTTTCAGTATCTTCTTGTCCTTGCTAGAACCTCCAGTAGTGTGCACATGATACTGACCCAGCTGTTTGGGGTTAGCTTGAAATCCTCCCGCTCCCCCTTGATTGTTACCTTGATTTCCAACTGGCGGATTGCCGGCTGGGGGCGGCCCGTTGCCCGAATTTCCACCTAGACCCGGACCTCCTCCTCGGCCCGCACCTCGCATGGCCCTGTTCACTTCCTCGTTCTTCCACCTTTGTAAGTCGGCACACTGCTCCAATGAATGATTGGCCGGCTTGCCATTCCTGCTATGCTTCGGGCACGCCATCCTAAATATGTCCCAACTGTTGCTTGGTCTTGGGGGTACTTGGTAGTGTCCCCCATTGTGATTTCCGGTATTAAAATTCCCTTCGGATCTAGGTCTCGAAGACCCGGCCTCTGTATTGGCCACAAACTCGGAACTCCCCTCAAACGGGCGCTTGTTCTGGCTATTTCCATTGTTGTTTGGTGCCGATCCATTGCCGGTCTTCCCACTGCTACTTGCGTTTGCTTTTGCCTTCTTGTCATCAACTTCCTCTTCTGTAGTATCCGTTGCAGCGTGTTTGTTGCATGCATCCATTAACTCTCCCATCGTAACCTCCGCTGCATTTCTGCTGGATTTCATGCGGGTTAGCTTTTGTACTAAAGGAACATACTTACATGTTTTCGCCATAGCTTGTAGTGCGTCCTTTGGTTGGATATCTGTAGATGAGTGGAGTATCTCCATAACCCGGCGTACCCAGCTTCGTGCTGACTCTCCTTTCTTCTGGACGCACCTTTCTAAGTCATCAATAGTAAATAACTTCCTACAGGTCCCATGGAAGTGCTTGATAAATGCGGTTTTTAGCTCCTCCCACGACTTGATCGACTTTTCCGGTAAATTGGTGAACCATAACTTTGCTGCTCCCTCTGACATCATCAAGTACATGAACTTGGCTTGGAGATTCTCGGATGCGTTGCGAATTGACATTGCCATCTCGTAGCTGCTTAACCACGTTTCCGGATCCATCGTTGGCTCGTAATTCACTACTTTCCCCGGTTCTTTGAACTTTTCCGGGTAAGGTTCCGCTCTGATATCATCCGAGAGACACTTGGGTCCCGCAAGGGTGGTTGGGGCTGGTCTCGCCCGGGAAATGCGTGACCCGGCCGGGGGTGCCACGGGGTGAGGAGCCACCGGTGGATCGTGTGCTGCAGACCCGGCCCCGGCTCTTCTGGCCCTGGAGCTGTCCACTACTGCCTGTGCTGCTGATACTGCCGGTACTGTCTGGACGCGCGGTGGGGGTGGCATCTGCTGTTGCTCTTCCCTTCGTCGTGCCGCGCTTGTTTGGACGTTGCCCTGTTGTTGACTCACGTATGGCGTCCCATGCATCCCACTTCTGTGATCTGGATAATTGACTTGCTGTGCTACCGCGGTGTGCAGCAGATCTATCGCTCGCCGGGTTTCTTCTGCGTGCGGCGAGTCTCTTACAGGAATCTGGTTTAATGCGAGTGTTGCTGCATACACGTTGTCCATGGGGTTGTTGTAGTGACCTGCTGGGGTACGGAATCGCGATGGTGGAGGCGGCATGGTGTTGCCGGCTGTCGCCCCCGTCCGAGGCAAGGGTAACCCGGCTGGCGCGTTTACCGGCTGCACTCCCGTTGCTGGTTGCGGTATGGTCCCTTGGTTCGCCGGTGGGATTGGCTGATCTTGAGGCGTGAACACCAGGGCAGTCGGGTTGATAACCCCTCCTGTTGCCGGTAACATAGTTCGGTGCCTTTGGTGAATCCTCGTCGTTTCCTCCCGAAGCCGGGTCTCTAGGTCATCCAGTTCCCGCTGCCGCGCTGCCATCCCCTGCTTTTCTGCTTCTACCTGCCTTCTTTGCTGCTCCAATGCACGACGAGCCACGTCCAGATCTCTTACACGCTCTGCTGCGTTTTCTGGGGTGATAACTGTAGCTAGGACTGTGGGATCCAAGATCAAATTATTATCAAACAGAGCTGGGTGACGCGGATTCGAGGGGCCCGCCCCCGGTGTCCGGTTTGCTTGGAACCCAAACATATTTGCGTGTCGCTCCTCCTCCGCTGGGCGACTGGTGACTGATGCCGATTCTCCATCGACCTGGGCCAAGATCGGGCCAGCCGTACCTTGTTGCTGAGCCAGCACCTGCGCCGCCCCGACTGGCGTCGCGGCTGCGTTTCCTTGATTGGTATTGATTGCGGGGGCCGCATAAACTGCAACCCGGCGCATAATGCTTGGCGTAGATTCGTACCGTTCTTCCTCTTCGCTATTTTCCTTCTCGTATCGGTCCTCCGATAAATCCCGTATAGACTCGGCACCTTCCTCCCTCTCTGTCGGACCCGTTGTTCCGATCGATTCTTCTTTTTCCGATTGAACACGCGTGTCCTCCCCTGACACAGAATCAGATTCAAGATTATCACGGCTTGAATTGGAAGCACATACCATACCGATGAAGACGTTGATGCGGCCGACTGTCACGACGGATCCGGTTTCGAGGTGATCCGACTCTGGCCCCCAGCCAGAATCGTCTACCATCTTCTCTCCTTGGTTGTTGACGTAGATTTCTCCGACGACGAGGTTCCTCATGTTCTTCCGAGCTTCTCCCGTGATGTAAACACCTTTGGACGCAGGCCCCACGGTGGGCGCCAACTGTCGTGGGATAATCACGGCAGATGTTACCGGGGGTAACTGATCTAGGGGCAAGTCGACACAGGTATTTGGGAGAGGGTTTAGCTTGAAGGAAGACATGGCGAAAAGCAATCTAAGAGCCGGAACACAACTCGCCGGATCTCGATATGATTATACTGGATACTCGATAATAGGTGTTACAGTTATGACTTGAATCTCCCTCAGGCGAAGCCTAGGGGTTGGTTTATATAGTACTCATACCCCCTTTGGCTTGCCATACAAAGCGCTCCTTGAGTCCTACTCGAACTCTACATACGTATCCTAGCTTTCCTTATCGTAACCCACAATCCGGGTTACGATCCTTACAAGCCCTGGGCCTTCCGGAAGCTTCTGCGTCCTTAGCCGGATTTGGTCCATACGCCGTTTGGGCCGGATTACACCTGGGGTTGGCATACCGAGTTACTATCCCCTCATCAAAACCCATCCTGGATCTCGCCCCTTATCCAAAGAGGCAATCCGAGGATAACTCACACAGTTGGATTAATGATGGTTCAAGTTATTGTGTCGATAAAACTATTACTAATCAAGTTATCATTATTTAGGTGTAAGTTGTTCTGAGTACTTGTTAGCCAGTACTTTCACCAAGTCATCCATAACCGCGGAAAACACGGCTTCTCGAGAAGATTTATCCCTGCAGGGGTGCACCACTTTGGCCGTACACGTAAGAATAACCCGCCAGATGGAATGCCTCCCACCAAGCGAGGCACTCAACACAATTCAACTCTTCTTCGCATCAAGCCCAAAGAACCACGTGATGTGCGTGCGCGGCTAATCGAGCCCCATGAAGAAAAGGGGACCCTCATAGCACTCTAAGACCACGCCGCCCTAAATGCCGACTACAAAAGTTCCACCCTGGCCTCGGGTTCGTACCTGCATATGCGTGCATCAAATGGAAAGCCCGAACTAAGTGTGGCGATTTGGACGAGATGCGAATCGAATCAAATTGAGGGGGGCGCCCATACACGCTTCCCACATGCGGTTAGTGCGCTCATCATGGATCAGTAGACAAGACCCTTTTCCTAATTAGGGTCGACACTAGCAGGCCTCAAAACCACGCCGGGCCTCCTGCCGGTGCCTTATCATCAATTTAGCATTACCTCAAAATTAACAGGTTGTTGTTTAACATCGAGCCCCAGAACATAATAGAAAAATATAGTAACAGAAAGTAACGGGTAACAGACTCGAGCAGAAACAACCCTAAGCATGCTAGTAAGACACGGGCAAGAAGCAATGGGGTTATGGGTGTGGAGGTGAGGCTATATCAGGGTTAAAGGATAACATGTGATAGGTTCGTAACAGAAGCAACGATTCATAGGGCTAGCAGGATAGACAACGGAAAGTATCGGTATCCAATGTTGAAAGGAACACAATGGTTCATGTGAGTGAATACTTGCCTGCAAACTCAGCAGCCTGGTACTGAGTTAGATCCTCAGAAGGGGTGTCGTAAGTATCGTCTGTCTCAACGTCGTCGTCTATCCGAGAAGAAGCAAACAAACAACACAGAGAGACAACAATCAATAACATGGCATAATGCACAAACATGGTATGATGCATGGCAATTTAATTGATGCATCAAAATAAGATAGCTGACATGGTAACACAATTAAATGGACCCATATGCAATTTGGATTACATATGGAAAGCCCATGAATTAAGGTTGAAATAATTGTTCTACAACTAATCATCATGTGTAAGTGAATTAGCATGATGCATGGATGAGGAAAACAAAAAGAAAACAACAATAGGAACAATTTGAAATAAGGTTTACCAAGTTTGTAATTTTATTTATTAAGTTATGGAATTTTGGTTCCTTAAAGGTGTTACACAAGCATTTGTTGTTTTCATAATTTTTAATTGTTCAAAATAAATAACAAAATTCATATTTGGAAAGTACACAAAATTTTAGGTGGATTACATGTTTCAATTATTGAAATAGGAATTAATATGAATTAATTGGGAATTAAACAAGTTTAAACAAGATTTAAATGAATTTAATTCAAGTATGAATTTATTTGAATTTTTATTTGTTCCAAACATTAAGCCAAATTCATATTTGAAAATTTTATGATTTTCTGGTTTGAAAACATATTTTATATGTTTAAAAATAATTTAATTTGAGCAAGTTATGAATTTAGAAAATTTAAATGATTTAAACAAGGTTTAAATTATTTAAGCAATTTTAATTATTCAAAACATGAAACAAAATTTATATTTGTAAAGATGGTTCAAAATAGCATGGAAAACATATTTTATTTGTGTTATTTGATTTAAGTTTGAATTAGTTATGAAATTAACCAAATTTAAAATGATTTGTTTAAATTTGAAATTTGGATGCATTTGAAATGTTCAAAACAGAAAACAAATGATTTAAATAGGTAGAGAATTTAATTTGGTTCAGTAAACATATTTCATTTGCATCATTTGGATTTGGAAATTAAAAGTTATTTGAAATTTAAAATCAGGGACTAATCTGTAAAAGAAAAGGATTTATTTTTAAAAAGAAAAGGCCAGAAAACCCTTTTCTACCTCGCAGTGGCCCAGCCCAGGCCACTGACGAGGGGGCCCTGGGCCAGCGTGGCCTGCGTGGCAGCACGCGTGGCAACCCAGGCCAATGGAAGGTGGGCCACGGGCGCCCGCGTGGCAAAGCAAAATATTGGCGGATTAATCCGCGGAGGCGAGGGCTCGACCCCTCGACCTCGTGCTCGCGTGCGTGCGCTGCTGCCACTGCGGTGGCGAACGATTCTTGTCAGGTAAGCATGCGCAGCGAGGTTAAGGTTCAGATACGTGCTAACTGAATTTTTCTGCAGGTTCGTTTTCTGAACTTCGACAGAGGGCGCGATGGCAGCTCACCGGCGGCGGCTGCTGCCGTGCTCGTGCTGCCGTGTGCATTGTGCGTGTGCTGTGGGTGTGCGCGCGGTGTGCATCGTGCAGAGAAGAAAGAGGGGTGAGGGAAAGGTGAGGCTCACCTCGAGGGACATAAGGGGAAGCAGAGGCTCGGGGGAGTTGGCCGACGGCGACAGAAGCGAGGACGGCGGCGGCGATCCAGGGAGTCTCCGGCACGGCGGCGGTGTCGAGGACGAAGGAGGAGCTACGGGGTTTCGATTCCCGCGGTTAGCTTGGAAGGTGGGGCATCGAGGCGACGGTGAGCGACGAAATTCAGGCAACGGTGGTCGGAGTGAGGTTCAGAGAGAAAGGGGTGGCGCAGAGGGAGAGAAACGGAGGGGGAAACGGTGGCGATGAGGGAGATAGGTGGAGGTCTAGGCTAGGGCAGCTCGGGGGCGCTAGGGTTAGCTATATAGAGGCGTAGGGGCGAGCGCGGCCCTCTGCTGCTCCTCTGCGTCGACGTGGACGCGCTCGATGGACGCCGTACAGGAGGAAGAAGGAGTGGGGGGGTACCGGGCCGGTTGGTGGGCTGGGCCTGCCCACTGCCTGCCCTACCCCTCCCTCTGTTTCTTTTTTTTTTGCTGATTTGAAAAAGGAAGAAAAGGCTAGGGTTTTTGGGGTAGAAAATTTAGGGATAAATTTTATATTGCTTATTTATTGTAACAGCACAAAGTGCAACTTTTGTTTTACAAAAATTTTGAATTATGGTACTGTTTGCAAGTTGTTTGAAATTTGATTGAATTTTAATATTAATTGAAATAATTGAACTTAAGCAAATAAGTTTTTAAATTCAAGTTTCTTTGAAACAAGTGATTGATTTGTTTTGTAAGTTTCATAACTTTCCAATGGTTGATGTTTGGAATTGGATTTGAAATTTGAATGCAAAAGAATTTAAGTGAATTATTAAAAGGAACAAATTGATAGTTTGAGCTTTTCATTTTAATGGAAACAAATGGATGTTTTATTTGAATATTTATATTTGAAAAATTGTGACAACACAATTATGAAACAAATATTTGAATTTGGTTTGAAAATTCAAATAGAAAACAAAGGAAAACAAATGCAAACAAATGGAAAACAATTGGAAAACAAATGCCAAAAAAATGCAATGATGATGTCATGATGCAAAACATAAAATAACAAGAAATAAAACATTCTAGGGGTTGTTTTCATACTTGGGATGTTACATTATCTCTCCGCGAGTTGTAGTTACCAGTGGGATCGATCGTGGCCAGAGATCGTGCGGCGTGGATTAACTGCCTGTTAGAAACGCACACAGCGCTTTCCGCGCGCGTAACGGGCGCAGTTAATCCCACGACGTTGGTCGTGGGCTCTCGAGTACCTGATTGAGGTGACCTAATGGGTTGTGGGCCCCGGGTGCAGTGACAGGCGCGTGGCCTGCTGCAGCACTAGAACTGAGGCGGCGGGAACATGGGTGCGTGACACGTGCCCCACATGGACACGAGAAGCTGGATTTGATCTAGATCGAGCGGGATCGTGTCAAAAATTTTGCTAAGTGTAAAGTACTCGGCATCACTGTGCAAAGTTTGCTCTACTCGGCTCCAAGAGGAATTCTCCTATAACCACAATTGGAGAAGTTCGAGTAGGAGTTATGGGTCCGAGTTGAGGAGCAACTCGGCCTCGCTCCTTCACAAAGGAAAATTGGCTTAAGCTGGTAGGGCCCAACGAACAAGTTCGCTCGACTCTACCAGCTTCGGGGACTAATGTCGGGGGGGGGCTACCTCCGAGTAGGGGTAAGGCAAGTGGTAAAACAGAGGTCAAAGTACTGTTGGCCGGGTAGGCGGCTATTCGGGTGTCTGGTACCCGGTAGACTCTATTCAAGTACTGAAGGCCAGGAGAAGATACTAAGGAAGATCATAATCGTCCGTGTAGGGAACAAGTGGTCCGAATAGATGGACTGCAATCCTACTCGGGCAAGAAGTCAATGGAGCCGTTCTGACGAGATCCCGCGTATCCCGCAGCCGTACAGGCGTGCGGTTCAACTTACTAGGTACGTGATTATCCGTGCTACAACATGGACAAAGTGAGGGTAGGCGCCTATCACGTCTTGTCACTGACAGAGGGGACAGAACGTGTCGGGGGGCCTACTCTGTGAGACTGACAGGGTGGACAAGTCCTGTCAGCCGGACGGCACGGCGACTTCTCGCCATGGCGTCAACGGGAACCCGGAGGCGTGCTCTGCATGTCACAGTAGAGATGTCCCATCGTGTACCTTTTAATCTTTGTTTACTCGGCTGGGTACCAGTATATAAGGTGCCCAGCCCCCTCCTGCACGAGGGACGTTGGCCCTGAGAGCATTTATTGCAAGAGCCAGCACTAGAGGTAGAGAGAGCAAGAGAGTGGCTATTCGGCTGAAGGCCTGATTCTTACTGTAGCTACTCAGACATCACATATACAGAGAGATAGGCAGGAGTAGGGGTGTTACCTCCACACGACGGCACCGAACCTGGGTAGATCGAGGTGTTTGCAGTGTTCTTGTGCGCGTCTACTCGACGTGCGATCCCTCCCAGGATACCTATAGCGTCCATCGGCCCCAACTCATTAGCCATTCCATGGCATCTGTCTTTCCCATCCTACGACACCAGCATCCGAGTTGAAGAACATCCCCATCACTTGGCCATTTGCGGTATGGTGTTCGGATATGGTGGGACCTTTCAAGCCAGCTAGGGGCAACATGACTCACATCTTGGTCATGGTTGATAAGTTCACCAAGTGGATTGAGCTGAAGCGCAATCCGGAAGTGCAATAGGAATACAGCTGTGAGCTTCGTGCAAGATATTATTATGAGATATGGGTACCCATATGGGATCATCACAGATAATGGAATAAATTTCGCCGAGGGAGCTTTTTCTCAGTTTTGCAAGGAGAAGCGGATCCGGTTGGATGGTGCATCAATCGCCCATCCGGCCTCCAATGGGAAAGCTGAAAGAGCTAATGGCATGGTCCTATCCGGAATAAAGCCAAAGCTGATTGAGCCATTATAGTGAACCCCTGGTTGTTGGCTGGACGAGTTGCCGACGGTGTTGTGGAGTCTAAGGACTACCCATAACCGATCAACCGGATACACACCATACTTCCTGGTATATGGAGGAGAGGTCGTGTTGCCCACACTGACCTTGAGCATGACTCACCCAGAGTAACCCTCTATACTCAGGCGGAGGCAAGAGAAGCCCGAGAAAATGATGTTGATTTGCTTGAAGAAGCAAGAGAATTAACTCTGTCGCGCTCAGCTGTATAACAACAGATCTGAGATGCTATCACAGCCGGAAAGTAAGCCCAAGGGTTTTTCGAGAAGGAGACATGGTCCTTAGGCTTGTGCAGCGCAGACCCGGGATGCATAAGCTATCCTCTTCGTGGGAAGGGCCTTTCATTGTGAGAAAGGCTCTACACAATGATGTGTATTATCTCATTAACGCACAGGCACCGTAGAAGAATATGGCGGATAAATCCGGGGAGGAATCTAAGCGTCCTTGGAATGTAGCTCTACTCCGACGTTTTCATTCCTGAACAAACATTGTATGTATCCCTTACCGAGTTAAATCCCAAGTCGTCACTCCGAATTCGAACTCGGGGACTGCATGTGCCAAACTTGCTCTTTGTTATTTACTTTGTCTACTCAGTTTTTCTACTCAAAATTGCACTCGCACTTCTAGTAGTGTGTTTAAACCTATGGGCCAACTCTTCGACTCTGCTGCTGTCCGCAACCCGGCTTCAATGCAAGCAAGAGAACAAGCCAAAGGTCAATGAACACACGAAAAAACTGCTAAGGAAAAAGAGTGCATCAACCGAGTAGGGTGTCTTTTCTTTTCTGTAGTTTCAGCTAAGTGTTGGCAGTGTTAATTTCAAATCTCAAAGTGATTGAGTATTAGAAACTCGGTTTTTAAATCTTGTGACTCGACTACCAAAAATCCACAAGTGGTAGGTATGAGCAAAGACAAAAGAACTGAGTTGATAAGAAAAGCAACTCGGGGACTTGCATTTAACGCAATCAGGCATTGAGCCAATCTTGGTAAGAAACTTAAGAGCAGAGTAGCGGGTGAAAAAAATAAATTGTTGATACATCTCCACCTGGCATACCGGGGATCTGATAAAGAGTTTGGAGCTAAAGATAGAAGCAGGAACTTAAGATGCAGCTGATGGAGTGCAGCTGGATTCTACGCTCGACAAACCCGAGGACTCGAAGAGGAGCGCGGAGGCAGGCTCTGAGGAAGCAGTTAAGGTCGGAGTGGCGGTGTCGCCGGCTGGAGGAGTGGACCCGGATGCGACGTTCTCGGTGGCGGCCCCTGCTGCGCGCAACTCGGGAACCAGAGTGTCGATCACCATCTCGGTGGTGACAGCTTCGGCCGGGGCAGTGGGCTGCGGCTCAGTACGGACTTCCTCAGAGCCAGCTCCCTGCTTGGTCGCCTCCTAATCGACGTTCATCGCGGCCTCCTCCTCAGCATTGTTCTGCTCAGCTCCCTCGTCGCCAGCTTCGTCTTGCTCCTCCTCCTCATCTTCTATCCTCCCGTCCTCGCCGGCGTCAGCATCATCATCATCATAGTTTTCATCTTCATCATCCTCGACATCAGTATCCGACTCCGTAGGGCCGTCGATGAACTGCGGAGTGTCTTCATAAGATGCAAGCCGGTAGGCAGTCTCCTTGCGGCGCAAGATGAACTCATCCCTATCGGTCCACTTGGAGTAGTTCCGGAGAACATTGAGCTTCTCGAGATCTAGATTCTCGTACCAAGATAGCACGAAATGGAGAAATTCATCTGCACCAGCTCGGGCTGCTGAGGCACGCCACTTCTTCAACTCCTCCTTGACGTGATCCAGCTCGGAGGCGATCTTATTGATCGTGTCTGGGACCTCCCTTTCTGGCCAAAAGAGCTTGTGCAGGCGCATAGTGGTTGATACCATGGAGGTGCCCATGCCCTTAAGGGAGATTGCCCGAGCTTTGATTTTCTCGATCAGATCGTCGATGGTGGCTGAGTCCTCGACATTGAGGCCTGTAGCTGCCCTCAGTCTCCTGGCTTTCTCCATGGCAGTCTTAGCAGCGAGGTGGGAATCCGGAAAGTTACCTAATGTAGGAAATGCTGAGTAGAGTTAGAAGAAGAAACCAGGAAAAAGAACAACTGAGTAGAAAAATTTCAAAGGAAGAAACCGAATAGAGCAAGGTTCTGTTGTAACTCACAGCGGAACTCCAGAACAAGGGTCCAGTCCTCAACGAGCCTGAAGTTCTTGTCCTGAAGGCGGCGGGAGGCGACCACCATAGTATCGAGGGCTTGGTTTCTGTTTTTCGGAGACCCATTCTCCTTCTCAAGCTCCAGCTTCTCGACTGCAGCCCGGTTCAGCGCCTCGGTCTTCTCGTTGCCGGTCTGGAGCGCAGTTTTGAGGGCCTCAGCAAGCTCGAGCTTGAGCTTGGGCAATTCATGCTTCTCAGCAGCCAGGTCTTTCTCCAGCTTGGCCTCTCTGGCCTGCACCTGCTGCTGCACCTCGGCTGGGGTGACACAACCTTGGTGCTGCTCGAGGAAGGATCTGTGTTCATATCTGAAAAAACGCAACTTGGTCAGCGTGACAAAAAAAAGACAGAAACTGAGTGGAAGAGAAGAAGAGGCCAACTCACTCTCCAGAGAAGAGATCTTGCTCTGCGTAGATGCGGCCATGACTTCGCAGTCCTGGTGCGTATCATCAAGCGCCTTATACTCACCTGCAGAGAAGCAAAAATCGAGCAGAGATAAAAATGGGCGTTAGCACAAAACGCACAAACCAAAGCATTAGTACTTACTCTCTAGAGAGGAAAGCTTGGTGATGGTGTCGGTAACGCTCTGCTCCAGGACAGCTCTTTCACCCTTCTCCTCCTCCAGCTCCCGGTTCTTCGCCTGGACAGCTCGGTGGGACCATAGGAGTTCACGGAAGACCTTAGTCCAGGTCCCAGTGCATTCCTGAAGAAAAGTATGAGACAGTATGAGTAGAAAGATTCGGCCCGAGTAGACTACAAATTGGTTGAGCCTTGTCTACTCGGTCCAAATCTCGGGGACTGGATGGTGGATAAAGCAAAGGAAAAGATGGCAACTCGGAAATCCGAATAGAAAGGAAATACACTTACCCGGTTGGTGTTCTCAGCATCTTCAGCAACTTTGCGCAGGCAGTACATTTTGTGCGCCAAGGTGCTGCTGGAGGCAGCCAATGCCATCGAGAAGGGGCCGGCATCCGCCTTGTTCCAGGACTGCCGATAGTTATCCAGGCTACTGAGCCTTCGGTCGTCCCATTACGGGCGACTGAACTTCTTGCTGTTCCAATCCTTCTCAATATAACCTATCATGTCCAACATGGTCTCAATATCTTCTCGGAGCTCGTGGGCAAGCTCTGTGAGTGGGGCGGCAGGCTGGATGGTCAGAGCACCCTCTTTCCCCTTGGACCCGGAGATGGCCAGTTTCTTCCGTCTCTTCAGCTCCTCCAGCCGCTGGGCTTCAAGCTCTTTCTTTTGCTAATGGTGCTCCTGCAGCCCGCGCCAGTGTTCCGGGAAGTTCACCGGGATAGTGGTTCCGCTGGCGCCGGCTTCGGGAGCCTGTTAATCCTTGGGGGAAAATTGAATATTAGTTTGAATAAGCTTAGAGCTCCGGGTAACCGGGCCAGTATTGCTAGGTACTAGCGCTTTGCTCGGTACCAGAGGACTTGGACTGTCTCCGGCAGTGGCGGACAGTATCCGGTAGGCATGGCTCGGACTCTTCTTGGCATCAGGATTGGTGATCTTGGTCGTCTTGGCAGTCTTGGTGGTTTCCTTTTCGGCTGCGGCAACAACGTCCAAGGGATTGGCCAATCTCGAAACGAGTGGCGGCTTGGTTGCTCCAGGTGCAGCAGAAGGGGCTCTCGACAGTGGAGGCGGCGCCTTTGGCATTGGTTGTGGCCTCTTGGGCTACTGCTGGCTGGTCTGCCTCACATTCGGCTGATGCGTTCCCTTGGATGGATGTTGCGATTGTCCAGCCTGCTTGGCGTCAGGCCGGACTTGTTTCTTGGGCGGCTGTTGTTCTTTAGCATGGCCCTGAGCTGGGGGAGTCTCCTTTTGTTTCTCGGCAGGGGTTTACTGCTGCTTCTCAGTGGGGGCTTCTTGGGGCGTCTCGGTGGCGGTTGCTGCTGGTGATGGATGCCTCTCGGCGGCAGGCTCTGGTACTGCTTGTTCAGAAATGGGCTCCGGAGACTCCGAAGCCCAGTCAGTTTCCATCTCGGTGCCAGTGTTGTCGGAACCGAGGTCTTGTTCTTCCTTAAGGGGAGAGGACATATGGGTTCTCTCCTCTGGCTGGTAGTCCCCTTCGTCGGGATCAAGATCCACGACGTTCTGGGGCACACTCGGTTTGGGTGGCGCGTTGGTGGCGTCGGCACATCCAGTGCCTCGTTGATAAGAAAGAGAGAAAGGATAAGAATGATGCAAATACAAAGCACAAGAACAGAGAAAAAACTGAGAAGACTGAGAGGTGCAAACACAAAGCAAAGCGCAAAGCTTCTAGGTTGAACTTACCCGTCCGTGGTAAGACGCTTCCTGCGCCCAGTGGTGCGCTTGGTGGTCTTCTTCGGCTTCTTGGCAGGGGGTTCAACTGCTCCGCTGCCCGGTCTCTTCTTTGTTATGGTGGGGGCGGCGATCGACATAGGCTGTGCCTCAATTGTCTCTTCCTCCTCGCCTCATATGCGACCAAAACGAGCAAATGCAAGAATAAGTAAGGAAGGAAGCCGAGATACGTTGAAGTGTGCACATTGGTGGACTAGGTCACCTTCGTCGTCCTTGGACCAGTCCCGAATTGAGGTGGAGACCCGGGACTTACCATCTTGGCCGGCACGCGGGATGAAGAGTGTGTCCCGAACATCAAACTGCTCGGTGTCATCTTCAGTCCGGTCAGCCTCCCAGTTCCGCTCGAAGATAGGGTTGTCTTCTGTCTTCTCGCGAGCAATGATCTATAGAGTGTAAACACAAAGCATAAAAAGCTAAGTCTCGACAGAGTAACCTACTTGGGGATCTACTGGGTATAGCATGCAAGCATAAAGCATAAAAATCTAAGTCCTAGCAGGGAAACCAGGTTGAGACTCTACTTGGTGTACCATGCAAGTATAAAGCATATAGAACTGAGTGCTACCATACAAGACTGGGTTGAGATCCTACTCGGCTTAGCGTGCAAACACAAATCATAGATGGCTAAGTTTATTCAAGGTGAACTATGATGAATCCTACTCGGTGGAAGGTCAGAGTCAAGAAGAAAAATTAGCTAAGGGCATACAGAGGTGAACTTACTTTGGGAGCTAGGTTGTCCCGGCTGTACGGAGCAAAGCCATAGAACCAAGTATCCTAGAGCATGGCCTTGAGGATGGACCGGGTCCAGATCACCACCTCCTCTTTGGTGAGCTCGAAAGTGGTTGTCCGGGTGCAATCGTGGGGTCCTCCCATGAAGCACATCTTGTGCGCTTGGTGCTGGAGAGGGAGAACCGGGCGCTCCACCCTGTCGCACCCGGACTTCTAGGGGATACTCACAGTCCGTTAAACAGTAGATAAATGGCTTACGGGGCATACCGGCGCCCGCATCTCAATATGAGCAGGCCAACACGTGAACGTGTGACAACCATTATCTTACTATTCATCGTCTGCGCAAACCATCCCATAGAAATCCAGATACTTCCGTTGACGTACTTCAAACATACACACATGGTACGCCAACGGCATTGGAACAATTGATATCATAACAGATCTCTACGACACAAAAGATTGAAATAAGTTGCAAATAGCTCTCATTAGAGCAGAGATAGCAAATACAATCATCCAGAGGACACATGTCCCAACAATACATCAGTACATCACAGCGGAAGCATTCAACAGGTCTGACTACAGACAAGAACCAAATAGGCCTAAGAGGCCGGAAACGAAAAGACGGAGCCCATCCACCAAGTCTCGGATCCTGCCCGGGTCCGCTATCTACTCGTCAGCAGTCTCGTCAAACTCCACGTAGCAGCCACCAGGTAGATCCTCGGAAACGTCGTCTGCGGAAACCACAGCCCCAAAGGGGTCAGTACATAAACGTACTGGCAAGCAAGACTCACAGTTCACCAAAGTGTAACCCGTCAACACCAAGCACAGATGCTTTGGGTTCAATGGAAGGAAGGGGAAATATAAAATATGCTGCAACTGGCTGCACTAACCAACTACAGAGAATTCTATCACTTCCGGCTAACAGAAAGGGGATAAGATCGAGGATAGTAACCCACTGAAAGATAACTTCAAACAAACCCAACCTGGATCTCGCCCCTTATCCAAAGAAGCAATCCGAGGATAACTCACGCAGTTGTATTAAAGGTGAATCAAGTTATGGTGTCATCAACCTATTACTAGTCAAGTTATTAATCATTGGGTGTAACAGGTTTGATCATTATGTTTAAGTTGTCCTGAGTACTTGTTAGCCAGTACTTTCACCAAGTAATCCATAACCGCGGAAAACACGGCTTCTCGAGAAGATTATCCCTGCAGGGTTGCACCAATTTGGCCATACACGCATGAATAACCCGCCAGATGGGAAGCTAACCCACCAAGCGAGGCACTCAACACAACTCAACTCTTCTTCGCATCAAGCCCAAAGAACCTTGGGCGCACGGCTAATCGAGCCCAGAAGAAAATGGACCCTCATAGCACTCTAAGAACGTGTCCCCCTATATGCCGACTACGAAAGTTCCACCCTGGCCTGGGCTCGCAAAAAACATGCATGCGGCAAATGGAAAACACGAACTAAATGAGGCGATTTGGACGAGATGCGAATCGAATCAAATTGAGGGGGGCGCCCATACTCGCTTCCCACATGCGGTTAGTGCGCTCATCATGGATCAGTAGACAAGACCCTTTTCCTATTAGGGTCGACACTAGCAGGCCTCAAAACCACACAGGGCCTCCTGCCGATGCCTTATCATCAAATTATTATTTAACAGTAACATTAGCATGATTGATTGATTAAACATCGAGCCCCCAGAACATAATGGAATATAGTAACAGAAAGTAACGGGTAACAGACTCGAGCAAAACAACCCTAAGCATACTAGTAAGACACGGGATCAAACAAAAGGTTATAGGTATGGAGGTGAGGCAATATCAGGGTTAAGGGATTCATGTGATAGGTTCGTAACAGAAACAACTAATCATAGGGCTAGCAGAATAGACAACGGAAAGTATCGGTAACCAATGTTGAAAGGAACACGATGGTTCATGTGAGTGATAACTTGCCTGCAAAACCCAGTAGCCTGGTACTGAGCTAACTCCTTAGAAGGGGTGTCGTAAGTATCGTCGGTCTCAACGTCGTCGTGTATCCGAGAAGAAGCAAACAAACAACACAGAGAGATAACAATCAATATCATGGCATAGTGCACAAACATGGGATGATGCATGTCATGTTAATAGATGCATCAAAATAAACTACTTGACAAGATAACACAATTTAATTGGACCCATATGCAATTGGATTGCATATGGAAAAGATCCATTGAAATAAGTGGAAACAAATGATTTACAATTAGTTATTATGTGAGAGTTGTTAGCATGATGCATGCATGATGATAACAACAAAATAACAACAAATAACAATGATAGATGCAAGTGAAAAAGGATTGGAACAAGTTTTGGAAATCATTGATTAAGTTTGGAAAATGTGGTTACTTAAACATGTCACACAAGTATTTGTTGTTTTCATCAAGTTAAAGTGTGCAAAACAATTAACAAAGTTTATATTTGAAAAGAACACACAATTTTAGGTGGATTGCATGTTTCACTTGTTGAAAAAGGATTTCAAATAAATTATTTATGAATTAAACAAGTTTAAGCAAGAATTAAATGAATTTAATTCAAACATGAACTTATTTGAATTTTTATTTGTTCAAAACATTAGGTGAAGTTCATATTTGAAAAGGTTATGCTTTTATGGTTTGAAAACATATTTTATATGTCCCAAAAGGTTTTAATTTGATCAAGTTATGAATTTAACAATATTAAATGATTTAAACAAGGTTTAAATCATTTAACCAATTTTAATTATTCAAAACATGAAACAAATTTTATATTTGGAAAGAGGGTTTAATTTTGCATGGAAAACATATTTCATTTGTTGAAATTGGATTTAAAATGAGCAAGTTATTATTTTGGCAATTTTAAATGCAATAATAAAGAAACAGTTGTTTTCAGCAATTTAAATTATTCAAAACAGCAAACGAAATTTATATTTGAAAAGAACATCAAATTTTAGTTGGATTACATGTTTCAAATATTGAAATTGGAATTAGGATGAATTTATTATGACTTAAACAATATTAAACAAGTTTTAATTGAATTTAAAATAAGCATGAACTTTAATTGAATTTTATTTGTTCAAAACATAAATTCAAATTCACATTTGAAAAGTTCACACTTTGATGGTTTGAAAACATATTTTGCATGTTTAAAAATAAATTATTTTGAGCAAGTTATGATTTTATCAAATTTAATTGAATTAAACAAATATTAAATTATTTAGGCAATTTAAATTATTCAAACAAGGAAACAAAATTTATATTTGAATGGGATATTCAAAATGGTATGAAAAACATATTTTATTTGCCTTATTTGGAATCAGTATGAATTATTTATGAATTATTGCAAATTACATTTGAATTATTCAAATTTGAATTTTAAATGTATTTGGAAAATTCAAAATAGAACACAAATTGATTATTTGGAAAGATTAGGAAATTTGGAACAGAAAACATATATAACTTTTATTTATTAGACTTATAGATTAAAAGTTATTGATTTTTAAAGTTTATTGTTTTATTCTGCCATTTAAAAGTAATTTGAAAAATAAAACAGAATGTTTTAACTTTTGTCACACCACAGCAACCTAGCCGCAGCCACTGTGCGTGGGCCACGGCCAGCGTGGCGTGCTGGGCGCTGGCGTGGCAGCCAGGGTCACCGACTGGTGGCCCCTGCCTGTCAGCCACGCGGAGGAAAAAAGGGTGGGTTTTTATTCGCTTATGCGAGGAATCGAACCCGCGTCGCGGAAACGAGAGCACAGGTGCCTTGCCAGTACGGTGGTTTCAGTTCGTTTGACAGATACAGAAGCGCGGGGAGGTTAACATTCAGAGCTACGTTAACTGAAGTTAACTGACGAACAATGTCTTCCTCGACCTGACAGAGGGAACGCCGGCGGTGATCATCTTGTGCTCGCACTCGCGGTGGTGGAAGAGGTGCTGGTGGTGTGCGGAGATGTAGGCGTGTGCAAGCAGTACAGAGAGGAGGAGGGGAACACGTCGGAGCTCACCAACGGATGTCGTCGATGCAGAGGCGCGACGTGGACGTGGTCGACGCCGGCGGCAGAAGCGACGATGGCGGCGCGCATCCATGCCACCTTGAGCTCGAGGAAGATGTCCAGAAGGATGAGGAGGTGGTGGGCGATCGATCCCCGTGGTCAGAGCACCACGAGGGGCACAGCAGCGACGACGGCGCGCCGGGATTCAGAGAAGAGGCCACGGTGGCCGGAGACGAGGTCGTTGACAGCGGCGACAAACCCGTGAGTCTCCGTGCCCGTTATCGTGTCGAACAGGAAGAGGAGTTGATGGCGGTTCTATTTCTAGGCTTAGCTAGGGGAGTGGAGGTGCGAGGCGGCGGTGGTTCGACGAGGTTCAGAGGAGCGCGCCGGTGAGGTTCAGAGCAGAGAAGGGAATTGGACGGAGAAGGTGGCGATCGGCGGCGGGCGAGGGGAAAAGAGAGTACAGGCTAGGTCTAGGGTTTTCTGCGGGGCTAGGAGTCCTTATAGGCGCCTCCGCTCGCCCCTGGCCGTCGTGATCAGGCGCTGCTGCCGTGGCGCGGCTGGATGCAGCGCCGTACCGAAGGTAGGCGACGGGGGCGGCTGAGCGAAGCGTTACGCGGGGGTAGCGGGCTGGGCTGGCTGCGCGCGAGAGATAGGATGCGGGCTGGGCCGGGATAGGTAGCTGCCGCTCGTTTTTCTTTTTTTTATTACTTCTGTTCTTCTGTTTTTTTTTTTTTGTAGAAATAGGTTTTGGAAGTAAAACATGAGATTTAGGTTAGTAAAAATTCCAGGAAAATTTAGGTTAGTTATTTAGGTTAAAAGAAAACAATTTCCAAGATTTGTTTGCAGAAAGGTGACATTTTAAAATAGTGTTTGCATTTGAAACCCAATTTGAAAGAATTTTCAATATTAAATAAACCTTATTTAAAACAACATTTTTAATAGGGTTACCCCTAAGATTTAACGTGATTAAGGGTTACATTTGTTTGGTGATTTCCATGGATTCAAATGGGTACTGATTTGAAATACATTTGGTTTGAATTTGAGCAATTTAGAAATTAATAGATTAATATTGAAAACAAGGATTTTAATAGGGTGGACCCTATTGATTAAAGTGATTAAAATGAGTTTGATGGTTTTGGAGATTTGTTATAAACTCAAGTGGATTGATGTTTTGAAGATTTGATTTGAATTTGAAATTAATTGATTGAATTAATTGTTTGATTAAAACCAACAATTTAAGGAGTGATCAACATGAAATAAAATGGAACAATTTGGTTGTTTTCACTTGTTATTTTTATTCCAAAAGTTGTAACAGAACAAGTATGAAAACAAAGCAGTTGAAATTGTTTGATTTTCATTGTGAAAACAAAGAATAACAGATGCAAAACAAAAGAAACAAATGCAACAATATGATGACATGATGCAATACTTTAATAACAAGAAATCAAACATTCTAAATGGTAGGTTTTCATACTTGGGATGTTACAAAACGCCCCCCCTTGAAGGAATCGCGCCCCGAGATTCCTACTGAGAAAAGAAAAGGTCCGGATACTTCTTGGGAGGATCCACTTGAGATGTGACACGTGAAACACATCGTGCACAGTGGATAGACGTCAGGGAATTTGGAAACCACCGGAACATTTTCAAATAAAGGGGAGAGATTTTGCACCAAGGGTGTATAGCTGAATGGAACTTGATTCATTTGGAGAATAGATTATCTGGCTAGAATGGTGGAACAGAGTTATTGACATCAATGCCACACCAAGAATAACATCAATGTCAGAATCATCAACATGAGAGTAACGAGGAATATGTGGCCTCTCATTAGAATTGGATTGTTCTTACTTATCTTGGAAGTCAACATTTGAGATCCCGGGGGGTGAACAGAGATTTGATTGCTTAGTGGAACCTGGCTCTGATACCATTTGTCGCACCCGGACTTCTAGGGGATACTCACAGTCCGTTAAACAGTAGATAAATGGCTTACGGGGCATACCGGCGCCCGCATCTCAATATGAGCAGGCCAACACGTGAACGTGTGACAACCATTATCTTACTATTCATCGTCTGCGCAAACCATCCCATAGAAATCCAGATACTTCCGTTGACGTACTTCAAACATACACACATGGTACGCCAACGGCATTGGAACAATTGATATCACAACAGATCTCTACGACACAAAAGATTGAAATAAGTTGCAAATAGCTCTCATTAGAGCAGAGATAGCAAATACAATCATCCAGAGGACACATGTCCCAACAATACATCAGTACATCACAGCGGAAGCATTCAACAGGTCTGAGTACAGACAAGAACCAAATAGGCCTAAGAGGCCGGAAACGAAAAGACGGAGCCCATCCACGAAGTCTCGGATCCTGCCCGGGTCCGCTATCTACTCGTCAGCAGTCTCGTCAAACTCCACGTAGCAGCCACCAGGTAGATCCTCGGAAACGTCGTCTGCGGAAACCACAGCCCCAAAGGGGTCAGTACATAAACGTACTGGCAAGCAAGACTCACAGTTCACCAAAGTGTAACCCGTCAACACCAAGCACAGATGCTTTGGGTTCAACGGAAGGAAGGGGAAATATAAAAGATGCTGCAACTGGCTGCACTAACCAACTACAGAGAATTCTATCACTTCCGGCTAACAGAAAGGGGATAAGATCGAGGATAGTAACCCACTGAAAGATAACTTCAAACAAACCCAACCTGGATCTCGCCCCTTATCCAAAGAAGCAATCCGAGGATAACTCACGCAGTTGTATTAAAGGTGAATCAAGTTATGGTGTCATCAACCTATTACTAGTCAAGTTATTAATCATTGGGTGTAACAGGTTTGATCATTATGTTTAAGTTGTCCTGAGTACTTGTTAGCCAGTACTTTCACCAAGTAATCCATAACCGCGGAAAACACGGCTTCTCGAGAAGATTATCCCTGCAGGGTTGCACCAATTTGGCCGTACACGCATGAATAACCCGCCAGATGGGAAGCTAACCCACCAAGCGAGGCACTCAACACAACTCAACTCTTCTTCGCATCAAGCCCAAAGAACCTTGGGCGCACGGCTAATCGAGCCCAGAAGAAAATGGACCCTCATAGCACTCTAAGAACGTGTCCCCCTATATGCCGACTACGAAAGTTCCACCCTGGCCTGGGCTCGCAAAAAACATGCATGCGGCAAATGGAAAACACGAACTAAATGAGGCGATTTGGACGAGATGCGAATCGAATCAAATTGAGGGGGGCGCCCATACTCGCTTCCCACATGCGGTTAGTGCGCTCATCATGGATCAGTAGACAAGACCCTTTTCCTATTAGGGTCGACACTAGCAGGCCTCAAAACCACACAGGGCCTCCTGCCGGTGCCTTATCATCAAATTATTATTTAACAGTAACATTAGCATGATTGATTGATTAAACATCGAGCCCCCAGAACATAATGGAATATAGTAACAGAAAGTAACGGGTAACAGACTCGAGCAAAACAACCCTAAGCATACTAGTAAGACACGGGCTCAAACAAAAGGTTATAGGTATGGAGGTGAGGCAATATCAGGGTTAAGGGATTCATGTGATAGGTTCGTAACAGAAACAACTAATCATAGGGCTAGCAGAATAGACAACGAAAGTATCGGTAACCAATGTTGAAAGGAACACGATGGTTCATGTGAGTGATAACTTGCCTGCAAAACCCAGTAGCCTGGTACTGAGCTAACTCCTTAGAAGGGGTGTCGTAAGTATCGTCGGTCTCAACGTCGTCGTGTATCCGAGAAGAAGCAAACAAACAACACAGAGAGATAACAATCAATATCATGGCATAGTGCACAAACATGGGATGATGCATGTCATGTTAATAGATGCATCAAAATAAACTACTTGACAAGATAACACAATTTAATTGGACCCATATGCAATTGGATTGCATATGGAAAAGATCCATTGAAATAAGTGGAAACAAATGATTTACAATTAGTTATTATGTGAGAGTTGTTAGCATGATGCATGCATGATGATAACAACAAAATAACAACAAATAACAATGATAGATGCAAGTGAAAAAGGATTGGAACAAGTTTTGGAAATCATTGATTAAGTTTGGAAAATGTGGTTACTTAAACATGTCACACAAGTATTTGTTGTTTTCATCAAGTTAAAGTGTGCAAAACAATTAACAAAGTTTATATTTGAAAAGAACACACAATTTTAGGTGGATTGCATGTTTCACTTGTTGAAAAAGGATTTCAAATAAATTATTTATGAATTAAACAAGTTTAAGCAAGAATTAAATGAATTTAATTCAAACATGAACTTATTTGAATTTTTATTTGTTCAAAACATTAGGTGAAGTTCATATTTGAAAAGGTTATGCTTTTATGGTTTGAAAACATATTTTATATGTCCCAAAAGGTTTTAATTTGATCAAGTTATGAATTTAACAATATTAAATGATTTAAACAAGGTTTAAATCATTTAACCAATTTTAATTATTCAAAACATGAAACAAATTTTATATTTGGAAAGAGGGTTTAATTTTGCATGGAAAACATATTTCATTTGTTGAAATTGGATTTAAAATGAGCAAGTTATTATTTTGGCAATTTTAAATGCAATAATAAAGAAACAGTTGTTTTCAGCAATTTAAATTATTCAAAACAGCAAACAAAATTTATATTTGAAAAGAACATCAAATTTTAGTTGGATTACATGTTTCAAATATTGAAATTGGAATTAGGATGAATTTATTATGACTTAAACAATATTAAACAAGTTTTAATTGAATTTAAAATAAGCATGAACTTTAATTGAATTTTATTTGTTCAAAACATAAATTCAAATTCACATTTGAAAAGTTCACACTTTGATGGTTTGAAAACATATTTTGCATGTTTAAAAATAAATTATTTTGAGCAAGTTATGATTTTATCAAATTTAATTGAATTAAACAAATATTAAATTATTTACGCAATTTAAATTATTCAAACAAGGAAACAAAATTTATATTTGAATGGGATATTCAAAATGGTATGAAAAACATATTTTATTTGCCTTATTTGGAATCAGTATGAATTATTTATGAATTATTGCAAATTACATTTGAATTATTCAAATTTGAATTTTAAATGTATTTGGAAAATTCAAAACAGAACACAAATTGATTATTTGGAAAGATTAGGAAATTTGGAACAGAAAACATATATAACTTTTATTTATTAGACTTATAGATTAAAAGTTATTGATTTTTAAAGTTTATTGTTTTATTCTGCCATTTAAAAGTAATTTGAAAAATAAAACAGAATGTTTTAACTTTTGTCACACCACAACAACCTAGCCGCAGCCACTGTGCGTGGGCCACGGCCAGCGTGGCGTGCTGGGCGCTGGCGTGGCAGCCAGGGTCACCGACTGGTGGCCCCTGCCTGTCAGCCACGCGGAGGAAAAAAGGGTGGGTTTTTATTCGCTTATGCGAGGAATCGAACCCGCGTCGCGGAAACGAGAGCACAGGTGCCTTGCCAGTACGGTGGTTTCAGTTCGTTTGACAGATACAGAAGCGCGGGGAGGTTAACATTCAGAGGTACGTTAACTGAAGTTAACTGACGAACAATGTCTTCCTCGACCTGACAGAGGGAACGCCGGCGGTGATCATCTTGTGCTCGCACTCGCGGTGGTGGATGAGGTGCTGGTGGTGTGCGGAGATGTAGGCGTGTGCAAGCAGTACAGAGAGGAGGAGGGGAACACGTCGGAGCTCACCAACGGATGTCGTCGATGCAGAGGCGCGACGTGGACGTGGTCGACGCCGGCGGCAGAAGCGACGATGGCGGCGCGCATCCAGGCCACCTTGAGCTCGAGGAAGATGTCCAGAAGGATGAGGAGGTGGTGGGCGATCGATCCCCGTGGTCAGAGCACCACGAGGGGCACAGCAGCGACGACGGCGCGCCGGGATTCAGAGAAGAGGCCACGGTGGCCGGAGACGAGGTCGTTGACGGCGGCGACAAACCCGTGAGTCTCCGTGCCCGTTATCGTGTCGAACAGGAAGAGGAGTTGATGGCGGTTCTATTTCTAGGCTTAGCTAGGGGAGTGGAGGTGCGAGGCGGCGGTGGTTCGACGAGGTTCAGAGGAGCGCGCCGGTGAGGTTCAGAGCAGAGAAGGGAATTGGACGGAGAAGGTGGCGATCGGCGGCGGGCGAGGGGAAAAGAGAGTGCAGGCTAGGTCTAGGGTTTTCTGCGGGGCTAGGAGTCCTTATAGGCGCCTGCGCTCGCCCCTGGCCGTCGTGATCAGGCGCTGCTGCCGTGGCGCGGCTAGATGCAGCGCCGTACCGAAGGTAGGCGACGGGGGCGGCTGAGCGAAGCGTTACGCGGGGGTAGCGGGCTGGGCTGGCTGCGCGCGAGAGATAGGATGAGGGCTGGGCCGGGATAGGTAGCTGCCGCTCGTTTTTCTTTTTTTATTACTTCTGTTCTTCTGTTTTTTTTTGTAGAAATAGGTTTTGGAAGTAAAACATGAGATTTAGGTTAGTAAAAATTCCAGGAAAATTTAGGTTAGTTATTTAGGTTAAAAGAAAACAATTTCCAAGATTTGTTTGCAGAAAGGTGACATTTTAAAATAGTGTTTGCATTTGAAACCCAATTTGAAAGAATTTTCAATATTAAATAAACCTTATTTAAAACAACATTTTTAATAGGGTTACCCCTAAGATTTAACGTGATTAAGGGTTACATTTGTTTGGTGATTTCCATGGATTCAAATTGGTACTGATTTGAAATACATTTGGTTTGAATTTGAGCAATTTAGAAATTAATAGATTAATATTGAAAACAAGGATTTTAATAGGGTGGACCCTATTGATTAAAGTGATTAAAATGAGTTTGATGGTTTTGGAGATTTGTTATAAACTCAAGTGGATTGATGTTTTGAAGATTTGATTTGAATTTGAAATTAATTGATTGAATTAATTGTTTGATTAAAACCAACAATTTAAGGAGTGATCAACATGAAATAAAATGGAACAATTTGGTTGTTTTCACTTGTTATTTTTATTCCAAAAGTTGTAACAGAACAAGTATGAAAACAAAGCAGTTGAAATTGTTTGATTTTCATTGTGAAAACAAAGAATAACAGATGCAAAACAAAAGAAACAAATGCAACAATATGATGACATGATGCAATACTTTAATAACAAGAAATCAAACATTCTAAATGGTAGGTTTTCATACTTGGGATGTTACACACCCAGGTGGCGATCAGGTCATCCTTGCAGAGTCCCAGCTTGATCAACTCCTTCAGCCGGTCGTGAGCTTGGTTCGCATCCGGTATTGTCCTCTTGGGGTGGAATCCCCAGTTACTCATCTCGGTGGGAGGAGAATTCACGAAAGCGGGCAGTTTGATGAGATCCACCGGCTCTTCTCCTTCAGTCGGCGTGGGATTCTTCACGTACAGGAACCCCCTCTGCCATTTCCGGCAGGTGTCGAGTCCCAGAATACGGGGAAAGGTGCAGGGAGTCCGCTGGATGACCATGGTTGTACCCGTCTGAGTCATGACCTTGGGGGCAGTCCGGTTGGATTTGTTGGGAAGGACTTGTTGACGGAAGAAAAAAAATACTTGGCCCAGATGTCTACCGTGGGGTAGACACCAAGAAAGGCCTAGCAGCAAGTGACATATGTGGAAAGTATAGCGATGGCGTTGGCAGGGAGATGGTGTGGTTGAAGGCCAAAGTGGCGGAAGAACTGCTGCATGAAGTTGGAAAGAGGAAGGCCGAAGCCGCGCTTGAAGTGGCTTAAGAAGACGACATACTCACCGGGGCCTGTGGTGGGCTCCAGCTCGTCGCCGGGTGGCCTGTAGATGACGCCGGGCGGCACTCGGCGAGTGTTGACTAGCCACTGGTAGTCACTCGCCTTGACATCTGACCCCTCCAAGCCGGCGCGCATCGAGGGAGGAACCTCTGGATTGACTTCTGCAGCGAGCTTGAGATCCATTGAAGCTTCTCCGGTGAGGATGACCTTGGCGGAGGAGGCAGAGACAGAGGCGCGGTGCAGTTGTATGGCAACGACGGCGCGAGATCGAGGACGATTGCGACGCGCGGTGAAGGCCTTGTCACTGACGAGTGCTCTCCGGTGAGCGGTGGCGCGAGAAGGTGAATCTCTCTTCTCTCTGCAAGCGGAGCGGTGGCGGACGGAGGATTCGCGATGGCGCTGCGAGTTTGCTGCGGATTAGGCAATGGAGAGGAAGAGGCGCTGGGGAAAGTGGCAAGAAAGATTAGACGGTGGGCGGAGTGGAGGTATTTAAACCTCCCCAAGTGTAGCCATGGCTCGTGATCAACTGCAGAGAAGATCGTGTGACGTGGGGAGTTACCACGCCCGTTAGAAACACACAAAGCGAGTTACTCGCGCGTAACGGGCGCAGTTAATCCCACATCGTGCATCATGGGCAATCAAGTACCCTGTCCAAAGGGACGCGACGGCTCGTGGGCCTGGTGTGCAGTGGCAGGCGCGTGCCGTGCAGCCGCATCAGACCCAAGGCGTCGTGGGCTGCGGTTGCGTGATACGTGCCAAGCCTTACACGAGAAGATAGGAACGCTCGGATTCGAGCGGCAAAGTGTTGGAAATTTGGCTAAGTGCTGGGATCTCTGCAAAATCCAAAGCACCATGCTCTACTCGGCTCAGACTAGAAAACTCCAGAGGCAGTAGTAAGAAGGATCCGAGTACTGATGGTGTTGGCCCGACTAGAGGTGCTACTCGGCTAGGAGGCCCCAAGGAAGATTGCTGGTTTAAGCTGGCAGGGCCCTATGTTCGAGTTCGCCAGACTTTACAAGCTTCGGGGACTAATGTCGGGGGGCTACCCCTGCGTAGGGGTAAGACAGGTGAGAAACGGAGTCCAAGATATTGTTCTACCGAGTTCGGCTTTACAAAGTTGGTGCGTGCCAAGTAGGCGGCTACTCGGCAGGAAGAACAAGAGACAGGACGGAGGATTCAAGGACATATATGGATCAACCGGGTAGCGCTCGGGTGATCCGGGTAGAGGAGCGGTGGTTCTACTAAGAGGCTAAAGTCAAGGGAGTCGTTGAGGTGAATCCCGCGTATCCAGGGGCCATACCGGCGTGCGGTTCAACTTACTAGGTACGTGGTTATCTATATCCAGACGTGACTACAGTACGGTATGGGGGCTGTCAAGTCCTGTCTCTGACAAGGGGGACATGACGTGTCACTAGCCTACCTAAGAGACTGACATGGTGGACAAGACATGTCAGCGGCCTACCGCGAAGACTTTCGGCAATGTTGTCAGCAAAGACACGGAGATGTGCGCCGTCCAGTGGAGTTGTCTACTCCGTCCTTTTATGTGTAAAATAGTAGTTGGCCACCAGTATATAAGGTGGCCAGCCCCCTCCTGCGCGAGGGTCGATCGATCTGGCGTTCACTTAGTCACATACACATTGAGCTGAGCCCGAGCTACTCGGCAGAGAAAGATACACTGAGTGATTGTAGTTTCTGTACTCGACATAACATAATAGAGAGAGATAGGCAGGAGTAGGAGTGTTACCTCCACACGAGGGCCCTGAACCTGGGTAGATTGTGGTGTTTGCAGTGCTCTGTGCGTGCCTCTTCGGTATGCGATCCCTCCCTGGGTACCTATAGCGTCCATCGGCCCCAACCGTAAGCCATCCCATGGCATCTGTCTTTACCTCACCACGACATCGACATAGAGTTGTAATATGAACAAGTCACCTCCAAACGTCTTGGTAAAGAGGGTGGGATCGATTAAACCAACATTAAACCCACGATCCACTAAATACTATTTAAGGTGCTCGTACCACACATGTGGAGCTTGTAAGTCCATAGAGCGCCTTATGGAGTTTATAGATATAATTGGGGTGGTTGGGATCCTCGAAGATCGGAGGTTGCTTGACATAAACCAACTCATTAATGGGATCGTTTAGGAAAGCACTCTTAACATCCATTTGTTGTAACTTGAAATTATGGTGAGATGCATAAGCAAGTAAGAAGTGAATAGATTCAAGACGAGCTACAGGAGCAAATGTTTCACCAAAATCAACACCTTCAACTTGAGAAAACCCTTGAGCAACCAATCTTGCCTTGTTGGGAATGACGATACCGTCTTTGTCTTGCTTGTTCTTGAACATCCATTTGGTGCCATTAACGTTCTTGCAATCCTTGGGTCTTGGCAATAACTTCTAAACCTTGATGCGCTCGAAGTTGTTGAGTTCATCATGAAGGGTTCATTGCATAGAAAACAAAAAAAATTCCTATGCGCGATAAACCCGAAGGGCCAAGATCTAATCTATGAGATGAAAGGTAACAGGCAAAAAGAGAGTCTTAAGGAGAACATACCCTCGAAGACACAGAGCGTTACGAGATCAAATCTCGTTTTTAGCGTAGTCGTACTCACGCAGATCCCGAGACCGAGAAGGTGTGCACCGCAATCTGGTGGTGCCTCCAAGACCGGTCAAACGTATGGCTTGATAACGACCTCTGCTCCCTCGATCCAGCGGGGCAGCGGAAGTAGAGGATCCCTCGGAACTCCAGGAGCACGACGGCGTGGTGGTGGTGAAGAATCCCACGGTCAGGGCTTCGCCAAGACTGAGACCATGGAATGGAGCAGAGGGTGGAGAGAAAGGGTGGTGGGAAAGTGTGTGGAGGAGGGAGAGCTCTCACCCTCCTTTTATAGGGGAAGGGTAGGCAGCTCAAGGGTGGGTGCGGCCAGTCCATGGTGGTGCCCCCACCTCTTCCCTCATCATGTGACTCGACACTCCACTCACAGACACTCATGCTCCCATAATTTTCCACTTAGAAAATCCAAATGTTTTTCTTTAATAAATAAATAAAACATTTTTATTTCTTTATTTCAGCATTTGTTAATTCTATTAACAAACATTTGCATATAGCACCTCGAATCATTTTTTAATTTCATTAACAACCATTCGACAAAAAACCCTTGAACTATTTCAATTTTCCCCGAAACAATTTTGGTGTTGTCCAAAACATTCCTTGATATTCTGTATCCTCTCAAATGCGTCATCGAACCTTAAGTTGTCACCCTACAGTTCGTGAATAACAAAGACATGATCGAGACTCCTCTCCGATCAATAATCAACATCAGGATCTGGAGATCCATGATGACTTCTATATATTCAACAATGAATCTCGTGATCGTGTGAACCATCAACGTCGTGACTAATTCCCTTTCTCTCGCAATATTTTACTTGTCCGAGATCCGATCATTGGTATCAACCATACCTTGTTCAATCTCGTTACCGACAAGTACTCTTTAATCGTTCTGTGATATGACATCCTTGTGACCTAGTCATGTGCTTGCAAGCGGTGTCAATGTGATATCACCGACAGGCCCAGAGTATATCTCTCTGTCATTTGGATGGACAAATCCCACTCTTGATCCATGGGCCTCAACTAATACTTTCCGAATACCTAACGACACCTTTATAGTCACCCTGTTATGGTGTGACGTTTGATGACATCAAAGCACCCTTCTGGTATCATTTATTGACATGCTCTCATGGTCTAAGGAATAAGTTACTTCGTATGTTTGATATAACAATGTAAACTTAATGACTTGATCGCATTGCTATATTCACTTTGGGTATATGTTCATCACATCATTCTTCTAATGACATGACCCCATTATTAACAACATCAAATGTTCATGATCAGGAAACCTTGATCATCTATTAATCAACGAGCTAGTTAAAATAGAGGCTTTACTAGGAACCATTGTTTTTTTTATTAAACACACATGTATCAACATTTCCGGTTAATACAATTCTAGCATGAGAAGTAAACATTCATCATAAACAAGGAATAAGATAATAAACACTTTATTATTGCCTCTCGGGCATATTCCCTTTAGTCTCCCACTTGCACTAGAGTCAATAAACTAGTATGTAAGAACTTAACACATATGGCGTTCCAGTGTTATTACCATGCTTCGCATGTGGTAAACATCATCAAAAAGATCTGAACTGTTCAGGTCCTATTGTATTTGCATGTTATTTGTGTCTACGTGCATCACTCATTCTTTAATGAGATGGCTTTGTATATATTGGGTCAACTGCTGAGATCTTAATTCCTCAGCTTAAACTAGTGTTACTAACATTCTGAAAATGTAGCTTCATAGGGTCAACATTCTTGGAAATCCACCAAGTTCAATAAAGAACTCCTTGACACAAAATACTCTTATTATTTGTTGTCAACACAACGATATACTTAGCTTGTTGTAGTATCCGTAACAATACTTCAATTTCGAAACTCTTTAAAATCCAGCATGGAACTTTCTTCCAGCCTATTGTGCTACCCTTCATCACATATTTTAATTGAGATAAAATTATTTGAATAGATGACAAGACTATTAGTGTAACATATTACAACAAATAGTTTGTCATTACTACATAGGAAAACATATCATTAGAGTTTCTAAAATGGCATAAAGATCTCTCCCACTGATGTCTAATCATCATATGAATTATCCTGGTACAACATTCTATAGCATAGGACTTATCTGGTTGTGTACATAGCGTGGGACACATGACTTAGAAATCTTAATTTCAATTATGCTCATCATGTGTCAAAACACTTGAATCTTGATCAATTCTTTTCCATGTGGCAAGAACTCCTTCTTGTCATTTCGATATTGACTTAATTAAATATTTCATCTATGTAATTTAGCTTAACCATATCAGACGCTTCAATCCATCTCTTGTAGATATCGATGCCCAATATCTCCTAAGACTTTCATCAATATGAAAATCTTAACTGTGTTAATTTAAAATACATGTTTTCCAATCAACCATATGTCATCTACATAAAGTTTTGGAAATATGTCATAGTGCTCCCACTTTTCTTGTAACTTTACGAGCATATTTATCGTTCATGATGGAATCAAACTCTTTTGATAACTTCATCAAGGTAAAGATTCCAACTTCGTTAAGCTCACTTCAACCATTGAATTGTGCATACCTTTCTAGCAACCTTTTGAATTTTTACAAAACTCTCAGACTGTGTCAAGTACACATCCTCGATCAAACTTCCTTGAGAGGAAAGTTGGTTTTGTTATTCAACTGCCATACCATAATATGTAACTTTTGCTAGAACTATCCGCAAAGACTAAAGCATCACTACCTAAGATCAAAATCTTGTAGTAGTCAACTCTTTGAAGTTCGTCAAAAACATGTTTTCGACAAGTACAACTTTCAAAGGATGTAAATATCCATGTCTTTGTTGCTATATAGACCCGTTTGCTATCGTTAGGCATCATGCCTATCGAAAGGACTACCAAGTCACATACTTGATATTCATATAGGGATACTATCGCGAATATAATGACTCATAGCCAATTTAATGAAGTTAGGGCCCATCATTTGCTTCCTTTATAAGGTCCAGGTCCTTTGTTGTCAAAACAACACTTCACTCTTAAACCACAAGTTGGTCTAAGTACAAATTTTTAGGACTTTGCGGTTCAGTTTGCAAACTCATTCGAAGTATCTACAACACATGTAGTCTCTTCTACATTTTCAAAATAGGAAACTCTGGAACAACTTTCAGTGTTGCGCTACTCTTGACATGATAACCAAGATTCTCTAATCTCGTCGAGTTTGTACTGTCCTCCCACTCACTTGTTTCGCAAGAACTACTTTCTTAAGAAATCAACCCTTCTTGACAAACAACATTTTTCTTTGGGTCGGTGATAGGAGAAATACCCAATGGTTCCGTTGTGATAACCTTATAAACATATATGTACCCTATTTTGTTTGTAAACATTTTACACATGCTATGCATACCAAAACTTAAGAAAAAAAGACAATTCGGGTCACTTGCCACAACCATAACTTATATGGTGTCAATTTCAACGGATCATGATGTTGCTCTTTTCAGTGTAAAAGCGGTTGTCTCTAATGTATAAAATACAAAATTATAACGAAATTTTTATTTATCTTACCATGTCAAACAAGGTTTCATTTTTTCTCTTGAATGCTCCAAGCTAATGTGGGGTATTCGAGTATAAGTTGTTGAAAAATTCTGCAACTCCTCAGATGTTTTGCTAAACTTGTAACTCAAACTTTATCCTTTATGATCCAATCATAAATACTTTATTGTCTTGTTACGATGATTTTTACATCGTACTAACAATAGTTTGAATCAATTCAAAAAAATTCAAACTCCATTCTCTTTAAATAGATGTACTCATATATCTACTCAAATCATCGACGGTATTTTAGAAAGAAAAATTAGTCCACCACACATGACTATACATAATGGACTATATACATCAATATGTACAATCTCCATTAAATAGTCGTCCATTCTCCTTTGGCCTATGAATGGAATTCTAGTCCTCTTTTGGAAGAGGTCTCACAAGCATGAATTTATTCAAAAAAAAATGACTCTGGAAGTCCATCAACATAGAGTTCCTTCATATTTTCCCTTCCGATATGAACTAAAATGGTGGTGCCACAATTTAAGTGAAATTCTTTTACGTCTTGCAATATTTAGCATTTAGTCGTATCGATGTTTACTTTACCAACATGCTTAATATTAACTCATCCATCAATTATGGAATATGGTCATAGTTTGAACAATCTCATTTGTTCTTACAAAAGAACAGAACAAAATAACAGAACAAAATAACAACTTATTAAGTTCTTAAAATAAATCTTGAATGTTTGGTTCGATACGACAATGAACACAATAACACTTTATTTCCGTTCTTGTCATAACCGATTCCACATCTACTACTAGTTCCTTTTAGTCCCTTGTATTTCTTGAATTGTGTTGCTTTATATGACAACTCTTACCAACCAATCTGGTATCAAAATACCCAAAAAATACTTTGTTAACTAGTAATACATCTATAACTTGTATATCAAGCATATACACCTGAGTTGGACCTTTCCAGTTATATTCTTTTCTGTCATATACCTTTTGTAATTCTATTTTCAATATTCCCTTTCCTTTACGGAAGAATCATTCAACATCAAACAATGCTAGTCATACTAGCTCATTTTGTTTGGCGTGTTAGTCATATACTATCACCCACTGAGTCATACTTTGAGTTTGATTGTTCAACTAATATCACCATATTAATAGCATTCTTCCAGATTCCACTCTTAGCAATCTCCAAGTAAGGTAAACAAAATTTACCCATACTTTTAATCCATCCCATCACAACAATTTTATGATTAAGCTACTATACCTCGAAGGAAGGAATTTAGGTGATAATTTTTAGCGCCCAACTTCTTGGAATATTCAAACGCCTAGCGTCTTCAATCATTGCATATATTCAAATAATATAAGCATACATTGTCACGCTAAATTATACTTGGTCATGTTGCCACAAATAAGTTTCTAATATCAATATATCTTTCACTTGATTATTTTTGAAAACAATTCTTTTCAGTTCCTAAATCACCTTGATCAAAAAAACATTCTTTTGAAGATAAAGTAATATGCAAGCAACCATGATTCTGGATTCTAAGTAGGAATTATTTGCTCTCTAGATCAATCAATCATTAATCATATGGAGCTAGGTAGGAAATACCGAAAATCTATAATAGGACTCAATTTTAAATATCACTAATACGGTGCCAATCTTAAATGGTTATAACCAGATCATAAAAATTATATCTCAATTAAGAATATAAGTGTAAGGTAGTTTGTGGATGCCAATGAATACTACAATTTGTGCAAATTCACTTTGATTGGTTGTTCATGATAAATAAGTTCAAGTTAATTCAAAATTACTACGTGATCTCCCACTCAAAAACAACATCCCTCTAGTCGTTTTAGTGATTACACTCACCAAATTCACTACACCAAAACCGATCATCACGTGATATGATATAGATTCAAAGGTGAACATCGACATGTTCATCATATCATCCATATGACTCATGCTTTACCTTTGGTTACGTGTTCCGAGACCATGTCTCTACATGCTAGGCTCGCCCAGTAGAACCATAGTATTGCGTGTGTTCCGAGACCATGTTTGTACATGCTAGGCTCGTCAGCACCCGTTGTATGCGAACGTTGAGTCTGTCACACCCGATCATGACGTGGTGCCTCGAAACGACGAACTTTCTTAACGGTGCATACTAAGGAAGAACACATTATTATCTTGATATTAAGTGAGAGGGATCATCTTATAATGCTACCATGGCGATCTAAGAAAAATAATATGCATTTGTCAATTCTATTAACAAACATTTGCATATAGCACTCGAATCATTTGTTAATTCCATTAACAACCATTCGAAAAAAAAACCTTAAACTATTTCAATTTTCCCCGAAACAATTTTGGTATTGTCCAAAACATTCCTCGATATTCTGTATCCTCTCAAATGCATCATCGAACCTTAAGTGTGTGACCCTACGGTTCGCGAATAACATAGACATGATCGAGACTCCTCTCCGATCGATAATCAACAGCGGGATCTGGAGATCCATGATGACTCCTATATATTCAATGATGAATCTTGTGATCGTGTGAACCATCAACGTCGTGACTAATTCCCTTTGTCTCGCGATATTTTACTTGTGTGAGATCAGATCATTGGTATCAACCATACCTTGTTCATTCTCATTACCGACAAGTACTCTTTAATTGCTCCGTCATATGACATCCTTGTGACCTAGTCACGTGCTTGTAAGCGGTGTCGATGTGATATCACCGAGAGGGCCCAGAGTATATCTCTCCGTCATTTGGATGGACAAATCCCACTCTTGATCCATGGGCCTCAACTTATACTTTCCGAATACCTAACGACACCTTTATAGCCACCCTGTTACGGTGTGACGTTTGATGACATCAAAGCACCCTTCCGGTATCAGTGATTGACATGATCTCATGGTCCATGGAATAAGTTACTTCGTATGTTTGATATGACAAATATTAACTTAATGACTTGACCGCATTGCTATATTCACTTTGGGTATATGTTCATCACATCATTCTTCTAATTACATGACCCCTCTATTAACAACATTCTATGTTCATGATCAGGAAACCTTGATCATCTATTAATCAACGAGCTAGTTAAAAGAGAGGCTTTACTAGGAAACATTGTTTGTTTATTAAACACACATGTATCAACGTTTCTGGTTAATACAATTCTAGCATGAGAAATAAACTTTCATTATAAACAAGAAATAAGATAGTAACCACTTTATTATTATCTCTCGGGCGTATTCCCTTCACATCATGCATGGCTTCAAGTCAATCTTGATCTTCGTGAGCTTCATAGACTTTCTTGGGCTCAATGAAAGAGACAAAAGCACGAGCCTTGCTAAAATCCGCCAATTGCTTCCTAGTGACAACCCTTCCACGAACTTTCCCAAGAATCTTCTCCTCCGTGTGACCCGCACTGTAGTGTTCCCACATTTAAATAATGTAAGAACATATGTGTTATTGTGCTAGTCCCTGGATCAATTGCTAGCACCACAGTTAAAGATGAAATATCATGCAAATGCATCAAATCACATGATCCAGTCGTTAAAAACTAATATTACAACTTGTGTAGTCTTAAAATACTAGCAGAAAACAAAGTATTACAACGGAAAAATAGTATAACATTGAGCCCATCTTCTTCATGTGCCCTAGGCAAAACATGTTGGCGATAGTCTTCAGCATAATTTGCTGGATGGAATACGCAGCCACAAAGGGGGTCAATACAATTTAATGTATTGGCAAGTAACACTATGGTGGATGTAAATGGCAAGACTAATACTACATGCTTATTTGGCTGAGTGAAGTTTTGGCTAAGTTTGCATAAAGCTAGTTTTCTCCTACCTATTTTGTAAAACAAACTTTTCTTTCCAAAGGGTGGCATCATTGGACTAAAATCCAAGCACCACAACTAGTGTTCACTTGGTCAAAATTTTACTTATTTAAAATGGTGATGTGATCCTTCCATCCATCCTTGTCGAGCTTCTCATAGTTGTCCATAACTGGGGACACGACTAAGATCTTAGTTTGTTGACTCTGCAGAGTTTGTGCACTTTCACCTTTAGACTCAAATCAGCTGAAACATCCTATACACCCTGAGTGCATTAAGGAAAGGAGAAGACTGAGAATAGATCTTTCAAAAGCAAGAATTCAACCCAATGGCAAGACTAGTTCGACCTATAATTATGCCACATCTGCTTGTCAAGCCCAGGCTGAACCCTCACATCTTAGTTGATCAATATAGAGCCCATATGACTAAAGGCTGCACTGGAAGCAATCTAAACTTGCAGAACATCATAATCACTTTTTTCCTGGGTGGCATTCCTTCAAGTGAGCTCCCCTCGGGGAGACACTCAACTATCAACAACCCCGCACTTCCAATCCACCCAGATGGTTCATTGAAGTTGTTACTTAGAATTTTTCCACAACATCAAGTAAAACAATGTTTGTAGAAAGGCTAAGAATCAACTAAGTACCAAGACTTCAAAATAACAAGGTATAAGGATGGCTACACACTACTAGGATATAGCATAGGATAATATAACTTAGTAAAATTTCCTATCATGCATACTACTGAAAACTCTAATGATGCATATAGAAAATAATGGGTAGTGAATGGTGTTTTACTTGCCTTGTTGAAGTTGGTGAAGAAATCACACTCTCTTCACAAAAGATCGTTTCTCTCTGTACAATCTATTCATTGAAAACACAATAACAAAATAAAAAAGCATACTGGCAAGCAAGCAAACAAGTGAAAAAAACATACAAAGCAATAACATAGCCAAAGGAGTTGAATCTAGTTGGCTAGGACAAAGTCAAGGTTTGAGTTTTGAAAGATTCATTCTCTCTTGGTTCAATACTTATTAAGGAAGTTCCAAGGGATTACTTGGGATGGACTAGGTTGAGTTGATAGTGATCCAACTTTAGTATAACCATACTTGTCGAGGAAGTTCCAAGAGTTCACCAAGGGTGGTCTTATAACTTGTTCAACTAAAGTAGCACATAAAAATGTGTAACACTTAGTCATTTTCCTCAAGACATTTGAGTAATCTAAGTTAGTCTTTCCATTTGGGGTTAAGGTAGGTCTAGGTTGAACTAACTTCATAGCAATAGAGAAAATAAGATAAAGTCTTGGAATTTTCCATTTGGGTCAATGGTCTGACAAAAACAACTTTCTAAATCTTCAACTTGTATGGACTACTCCAAGCCTTCACATACTTGTCTTCTTGAAGATCATCTTCATGCTTCTATTGTAGTCTTGTTCCTTGGATGGATTATTCTCTTGGTCTTGATAGATTCTTCATGGATTTCACACTAGTTGGTCCAAGGTGGGATGGGCACAAAATACCACTAAGTCAAAAGTAAAGAACAAAAGATAGAAAGAGAAAAGGGGTTGGTGTTCTTTTTGATCTCCTCATGAATTTGCACTTCCTTGAGTATCTTATAATTGTGGAGTCCAAGTCTTTTCTTCAAAATTTATTCATTGATCTTCTTTTTAGCTATTTATGTTGCCACCAAGTTGAAAATGAAGTACCTCCTTCTTGTACTTGAGTCTTGACTTCCATTTTGCTAACTTAATGGATTCTTGAAGCAAGAATAGGGGAGTGGAGGGGTAGATAGAAAAATAAGGTTCACTACTTGGTATTATATGTTATTTACACATACTAAGGACTTAGAATTGGTCTTGGCTCAAAATAGCCATAACCACAAAAGTAACAAGGATAGAAACAAATTCTAAGACATGGTAAAATGGATGAATCACTTTGTTGGGTTTTTGGTAAAAGACACATGGTCATGGTCTAAGGGTATCCAAAATGGTTAGGAAATGATGTCTCTGGTTCAAGGTTACCAAAAAGGAGCAAGTTGGCTAAAGGAACTATATAGAAAATAATTATAGAATTAAATTCAAAAAATACTCAAATATACCACTTAATTGTAAATTCAAATTTAAATTGTTCAAAAATTATTTTGGGACAGAGGGTGTGAAAGTACACATCCTAAGGTTTCCAAAAAATATTTTATTTGCAATTTTTGGATTTGTAAAATTTGAATTATATCGAAATTCATCAAACAGGAATATCTGAATTTGAACCAATTTTAGTTTGTCAATTTTGAATTTGAACATTGCTAAAAGATTCTACAGATCCAGGGGATTCCAAAAAGTCCAAGTTTGCTAAACTTGGACTTATGGATAGAAAGTTATGATGGTTCAAAGTAGGAACTAATCTGCAAAATTGCCATTTTATTTTTATTCGGATTTAAATCCAGCGACAGGCTGGGCTCATATTGGTTATTTGCCGCGGAGGGCGACAGCCAGGAAGTGGGCCTGGGCCGGCCACGCGCTGCGGTGGGCGACAAATAAAGTTTTTAACACGCTACTGAGTTGGAGATTTCTGATTCGCTGATACCCTTTCGCTAAGTGGATCTATTGGGAGTTGGATTCAGATCCAATGGTTGGAAATAAAGGAGGGGAGAGAGAGCTCACCGCGGCGGCTAGGTCACCAGAAAATGGCCCGCGGCACCGCTGGGCTTGGGTGGTCGACGGAGATGGAGTTCCAGGGGTCCGGGAGCTCAACGGAGACATCGACGGCGTGCGAAAGATTACAACGAGCTCTTTGGAAATCTCGGGGAGGGTTTACGATGTCCACAGCGGTGGCGCGTTGCAGTTGGAGGACGGGGCGGCTCTGGCGGTCACGGGAGTACACGGCGGTGATGATCCTGTGGTGGAAATGATGAGGGAAGGGGTCAATGGGGAGCGCACGACCACGGGTAGTTGATAGGGGCACAAAAGAGGCGGCGGAGCTTACGGTTGCTGCCGGAATCGACGAGAATACTGCAGCGTCAGAGCTTATTTCGGCGAGCGATTTCTTCTCTCTCGAGTCGCGAAATGGAGAAGGATGAGAGGGGAAATGAGGAGGACATCGGGGGCTCTTTATAGGTTCAGAGAGGGGAGCAATTCATGGTCGTAATGGCGAGAAATCGACGGGATTGAATTTGGCAGAAATCACGCAGTTTCCAAACGGGGAAGAAGATGATGACATCATGGATGACATGATCAAATTTTTTCTTTTTATTTCTGTTTATTCGATTTAATTAAATCTTCTGTTTTATAACTCCAAATGATCTCAAATAAGTTTCTAAAATCTTTAAATTTCCATATATTTCAAAACAAATCATTTTTATGAACTTTTCAACATATTTTTATTTTTGAATTTGGGAATTTGAATAATTCCCTAAAAGTTTCTTAATGTGATTTTTAATTTATAAAATAATAAAATATAGTTATTGGACAAATAAAATTCCAGTGACATACTAAATGTTGGAAACTTATTTTTGTAAGTCATTACATCTTCTTTTCACAATTTTATATTTTGAAAATAGGGGTAAACCCTAATAGCAACTTATGTCCTTTTTTTATAATAGAACATAATTATAGTGAGTAACTAGGAAGATAGAAAATTGATACATAATTATAGTGAGTAACTATTTGAAAACATGTTTATTACAAGTCCTTTTATCAAAAAGAAATTTGTGAAAGCCATTTTGTTACTGGATCATTAGTTGAAAGTGATATGGTTAATTTTTGTTCTTGAATATAATTTCAGTAACCAAATGGTTGGAGAAAATAAATGGTATCAATAATGAGTTGAAGGATAATTGGAGAACATATAGCTAATTAAACCATTTTACATTATTAAGGTTTGGTAAGACATTATGTGGTCACATAAAAATTCTCAAGTTCATAATATATAAAGATGGTGAAAACAATTCTTAGGATTTTGAAATTCTCAAGTTTCAAATGCTATGAAAACATTTCCAAAGTAATGATATGAAAACTTTTTTATGAGGTATGTTTGTTAAGGAGAAAAATATATCTTTGATTAGGTGAAACTTATTTAGGGTTTTGTAAAATAGAGGCATATTTGGATTATAAAATTCTAGTAGCATTGGAAAAACAATTAATGTAACCTTTGTGTTTGAGTTTTATTTGTTTTTGGTGGCTTGCTATAATAGAAAACAAAAAGTTTTAAATTTTTGTGATTTTTGAACTTTCCAAAAATCAGGGATGTTACACGCACGGTCAAGATTTTGTAGCCTTCTCCTAGCTCTACGAGCTAGCATCTCCTCCAAAGATTATTTGTATATGGCTTGAGAATCACCTTCTTCATTGCAGTCATTTACACCTTCATCTTGGCCTTGATCATCAATGAGTGAAGGATCACCACTAGGTTGAGCTCTCTCAACAGTGATAGGACCCTGATCTTGGCCTTGATGAGTAGCTTTGCCTTGTTCACTAGCTTGACCGTGATCACTTTCTTTACCTTGATCATTAGCTTGAGGGCTTGGTGCACCTTGATGGGTATCTTGTGTAGCAATGGGTTTAGTCAATGTCTCCACTTGAGTGGGGCATAGTCCTTCTCCCTCCGTCATACGGTAACCCTCAATGGGGATTATTTCACAAATCCCCATTCTTATTATGACGATTGGAGGAATTGCATGTACTACAACACCATGATTACTCCCCCTTGGAAGCCATTATCCTCATCAATACCACGTATATAGCTTCTTCAACTTTTCCGCTGGACTTGTTGTAGACTCTATAGGCGCGAGCATTTGTGGCATGGACAACAAAGATACCCTCATAAGATTTGGTCTCGAACTTTGACAAACGTTTACCTTTCTTGCGAATGAAGCACGTGCAACCGAAGACTTTGAAGTAAGATACGTCCGGCTTCTTTCCCGTGAGAATCTCATAAGGAGTCTTGTTCAAGATATTGCAAAGATATAACCGGTTAGTAGCATGACAAGCGATGGACACGGCTTCGGCCCAAAAGTTATAAGCAGAAGAAAACCCCGCAATCATTGTCCTATCTGCATCCATCAAAGTCCGGATCTTCCTCTCCGCTACACCATTTTTTTGACGGGTATAGGGAGTGGAATATTGATGAGTAATGCCCTCTTCACTAAGAAAACCCTCAACGGTATAGTTCTTGAACTCCAATCCCTTATCACTCCGGATGGCCAATATGGAAGCATTATGTTGAGGCTCAACCAAAGTGATGAACTCGATAACTCTCTTTTGAGTCTCACTTTTCCTCTTGAAGAAATACACTCAACAATCTCTTGAGTAGTCATCCACTATCACCAAGCAATACTTATTTCCTCTGAGACTATCATAGGATAGTGGACCAAAGAGGTCCAAATGAATTAGCTCGAGAATTCTCCTGGTGGAGATGGTGGTCTTGCTTGGGTGGAGTTCTCCATGTTGCTTACCAAAGGCACAAGAGCTACACACACGATCTTTAGAAAACTTAGCCTTGGTTAGTCTTAGAACACGATTGCCACTTTGAAGGTCATGCACCATCCTCATATTGGTGTAAGCTAACCGACGGTGCCAAAGCTAACGCACATCAACTTTATCCATTAGGCATGTCGCTGCTTATGCGTGTGAACACACATTCGTTGGGAGACCCCAAGAGCAATGTATGAAGAGTGAGCAGCAAGTTTTCCCTCAGAAAAGAAACTAAGGTTGAATCGATCAGTAGGAGGAAGGAGTAACTTCAGAAGGTTGATGCAGTTGAGATGGTAGGGCGCACTTCCGGTTCAGCAGAAATTTGGAACCTAGACAACACAATTAATTCACTTTGCCCCAACGAAGAAGTGAAGTTGTCAATCTCACCGGTTTTTCTGATAACAAAGAGGTTAAATGTATGGTGTGGAAATAATGGAAACAGTAATTGCGGTGGTTGTATTATCAGTATGAGAAAATGGACCGGGGTCCACAGTTCACTAGTGGTGTCTCTCCATAAAAGATAGATAGCATGTGTGGTGAACAAATTACTGTTGGGAAATTGATAGATACTGAAACATGCATGACATGATGATTACTATGTGATTCATGCGGGCATTACAACAAGATACATAGACCGTCATCCAACTGCATCTATGACAAATAATCCACCCTCCGAATATCATCCGAACAAACGTTGGGTATTAAGTTGCAAGCAACAGATAAACGCAGTAAGGAAAGTGTGCAATGTAACCAATGTAAATAAAGTAAACATCGTTCTTTTGTCCCTCATGGCAACAACAAATCCTCCATTTGTCACGTTTCTGTCACTCAAGCACAGATGAAAAGGAGGCATGAACCCACTACCGAGCATAAATACTCCCTCTTGGAGTCACTAGCATCTACTTGGCCAGATCATCTACTAACAATGGAGAGCATGCAAGATCATATATAGAATACACCTGAAGATAAAACGATAGATTGATAATCAAGAGACATAGCATTCAACATTCATTGGATCCCAGCAAACACAACATGTAGCACTACAATAATATGATCTCGATCATGTAGGGCAACTCACAGGATCTAAACATGAGGTATGAAGTGGATAGGCCAACCATCTAGCTACTGCTATGGACCCGTAGTCCAGGGATGAACAACCCACGCATCACTCCAGAGGCGCGCATGGTGGTGTAGAGCGCTTTGTTGATGATTTTCCCTCCCAGCAGGGTGCCGGGGAGAACCCTAGAACCCTCCCAATCTCATGTCGACGATGACGGCGGCCTCCGGTGTTTTTTGTGGAAAAGTGGGATATCTTTAGGGTTCACGTATCAGGGGGAATAAATAGGAGAAAGGGCGATGGCGGTGGATGCCCGAGGGGCCCACACCACCCCCAGGCGCGGCCAGGGGGAATTGTTAGACTTTCGGGCTTCGAATTTCCAATTCCGAGAATATTTCCACAACAACTTTTCTGAAACTAAAAACGGAACAAATAGGGAACTGGCTCTATGGCATCTTATCAATAGGTTAGTCTCGGGAAATCGATAAAAAATGACATAGAGTGTATAGTAAACATGTAGCAAATAACATGAAAACAACATGGAACATCAAAAATTATAGATACGTATATGACATATCAACTCCCCAAGATTAGTTCCTACTCGTCCTTGAGTAGGTAAACGACAAAACAAATAATTTATGAGGTGAAATACTACCAACATAAAATTGATCATCAATATTTTAAAAGCATATGTAAACTGAGATCGTAGTACTTTAAACACAAGAATGATATATATAACTCTAACAATGAAACATAGCAATCACTTTTCACCATGAAAAGTAACACACATAGAAGATCATGAATAACAATGCACTGAAGGTTATACGTTTGTTTCAAGCATAGAGAAAACATAGGAAAGTGATATTTCGCGTGTCCTTAAGTGTGGGGCAAAACATAAATGCCAGGACACTTTCAAAGTTTAATGATATATATAATTCTAACAATGAAACATAGCAATCACTTTTCATCATGAAAAGTAACACATATAGAAGATCATGAATAACAATGCACTGAAAGTTATACGTTTGTTTCAAGCATAGAGAAAACATAGGAAAGTGATATTTCGCTTGTCCTTAAGTGTGGGGCAAAACATAAATGCCAGGACACTTTCAAAGTTTATGAGGAAGACTAGAACACCTAGTTTGAGACCAAGTAATAACACATCATGAATCAGTTAACAATATTTCTAGGACAAATGAACATTAAACTCAGAATGGCAACTATACTCTCTCAACTATGCATAAAGTTAGAAGATGGAGACTGAACATAAAAGTAAAAGAAATGCCCTTCGGAGAGGGAAGCATGGATCACTCATGTGCTAGAGCTTTTTATTTCACTAAACAATGGTATAAAATGTTTGACACTCTTCCCAAACTTTCTTACACAAACCTTGGCTAACTGAATCCTCGGGTGCCTGTTAACAATCACATATCATGGAGAAGTGTCTATTTTTAGAGAGGCGTGTATGCTTATTTCAACGAATGGTAAACATAAAATACAGTTCGTTACAAGCCAAGACTTCACAAGAGCGGCTCGCGTTGAAGGATGCAACTGGGTAGGGTCATCCCTCTTTCTCTTTTGTTTACACAATTAGGCTTTGAGTGATAAAACAAGGGCAAGAATAGTGAAGAGAATTTGTTTGTATTAAGTTGGGGCTGGGCACCCCGCTGCCAGCTCTTCCATCATTTAGATAAGCGGATGAAGCCACTAGTCCAAGGTGTCAAGTCCAATCAACAAGTTAGATAAAGATTCTCTATTCACGTCCTCATGAGCTAAAACAGGAAAACAAAACATGAGTAATTTTGAAAGTTTTAAAGGTAACACATGAGCAATTTGCTTTGGAGTGGCGGTTAAATACCACATGTAGGTAGGTATGGCGGACACATTTGGCATACTTTGGTTTTTGGGAGTTGGATGCACGAGTAGAGATCATACTCAGTACAGGTGGAGGCTAGCAAAAGAATGGGAGCGACAAATCAAAAGAGCAATAATGGCCATAATCATGCATAGCGAGAAAAACATCATTAATCCAAGCATAAGTGGTAGTACAAGTTCAAAAACTAAATGATTATAGAGGTTATAAGTGACTGGTTTGTAGTCATAAATATGGTGTAATCATGCGCCAAGTCAACAAAATAAAACATTCAAAGAAGAACACCACAAATTTATGCTTCAATATGACAAGAACAACTCATGATTCTTTCAATGACATATTAAACACTCTCACCTATTTGAAACAAATAATGCTAAAAAATAACCACTAGGCTTAGAATTAAAATAAAATCTAGTATGACATGAAAAAGTCTAGCCACAATCTATACAAGCTTCTATTTGCACCGTTATACATTCCAGCACATGCAGCAATTTCTTTTCCCAACAAGCACCGTACAAAATTTGTTTTAGCAAAAACTCTCTAAATGATACAGAAAGCAAGCAAGAGAGTACTCACATAACTCTACTAAACTAACATCTATGAATAAGAGATGCATGAAAATAAAACAGGAGCTAAAACGATTGCAGTAACTAGAAGAAAAACTAAGAATACGAGCATAACGAGTATTCAAACGAAAAATAGGAGTGCGTATCTCTCCCAAACAAGAATGCTAGGTTCCAATGATGTTTATTGCAGAAAGGAAACAAAAGAAAACAGAACGGAAAATAAAAGACGCTTCAAGTAAATTTCATATGATGTGACCGAATAAAAATATAGTTTCACTAGAAGTGACCTGATAATTTGTTGATGAAAAAGGGGATGCCTTGGGCATCCGCAATCATAGACGCTTGAGTCTTCTTAGAATTTTCTGGGATGAACCACGGGGGAATCCCCAAGCTTTGACCTTGCACTCTTCTTGATCACATTATATCACCCTCTTCTCTTGACCCTTGAAAACTTCCTTCACACCATACTTAGACAGTAATTCACATTAGAGGGGTTAGTGAAACAAATAAAAAACCATGGGTTCTATATGGAACAAGTGCTATTGATACTTTTAAACATTAGCTACAGCCTCTGATGTTTCGTGAAGCAAAGAAATCCACTTGACATCGCAAAAGAGCCCATGTAAGAAAAATTGCAGAATCTGCCAAAACCAGAACAGTTTGTAATGAAGAATTTTTCAGGGCACTTAAGTTGCTCAAATAAAAAACTTAAAGAACTAAAAAATTTCGGAATTACACTACCCGATTCCGCGTGGTCTGCGACGTTTAAATAACGTTGCGGATGGGCTCCAAACCGTCGCTAAGGGCAATCCGCGACGGTTTATGTGACGGAGTGAGAACGTTCCAGATAGACTGTCACGGACGATTCTGTGATGATTAAATTAACACTAAACTTTCATGAAGTCTGCGATGGACAATACGACCTTCGCGAGGTACTGGCCGGCCCAGCACAAGGCCCAAGAAGGAGCGACGTTTTTTTTGTCGCTGCATGTGCACACGTGGCATCGTATTTTCCATTACCCGTTACCGGTGTCACTGACGTCAGTTCTACTGTTCTGACATCGTCATTTTCTTTACATTTTTAAAATGTCACGATTAGAAATACCGTTACCTCCCTTTATGACGTCATCGTCCCCGTTTTATGACGTCATAATACGTGCGACGTTTATTTTCTCGTCGCGGGTTCAAGCGCTATAGAGGTTCCATGTGGCGCTCTCATAAAGTTCCACGTATACGCTTATTATTGACGAATTTATAACGTTGTCCGACGGTGAGCCGTTTTAGTTCGTTGTAAGACGTCGCGAATTATGAGCCAGCACGTGGACCAACATGGCATGTCCACGTCGAAACGTATCCATGACGTGTTTTTTGTCGCGATTTTTATCCAATAAGGTGCCGCCTCATGGACCTACCATATATTACCATGTGTTCTCGTATCCGTAACAGATCGTATCCATCGCCAGGTACTCTGGTGACGTCATCGTGCATCGACATTTTTCCCGTTGGGGTTCAAAAGTCCGTTTAGCCGGTGCAGACAAATTTTAAATTCTTGCACTGCTAGTTTTCACAGAAAAGCCCACGCAAAAAGATGCAGCAGATAAGACTGGTTACAACCTCACAAGGGCCACCCGTAGAGGCATCAAAGGCCATCTGGAATAGTTCACAACCTCACAAGGGCCACCAGCACAGGCATCAAATGCCATCTGCAAGAGTTTACAGCCTCACAAGGGCCACCAGCAGAGGCATCGAATGCCATATGCCATAGTTCACAGCCTCACAAGGGGCACAAAAAAGCTCACCAAGGGCACTACCAAAAAGCCACCAAAATACATCACGAAGAGAAATAGTTTCATATCAGCTACCCAGTTCGCCAGCCGCAGGATTATGTTGGGGCGTACGAAGTGGCACAGCCGCAGGGTTGTGGGGCGTCGTACCCAGTAGCTATTGAAGAAGGGCATTGGATTTATATTGAGACTCGGTATACTCTGCAGATTGCTTTCGAATGTCATCCAGTTCTTGTTGGCGGGCGATCCTGTCTGCATCAGCCTGTTCCCTGGCTGCCTTCAGCTCCATGACAATTTCCAGCTTTGTGCTTATCTCATAGTCAAGCTGACACTGGAGCTTAAACTTTGTTGCTCTAAATCGGGTGGTTGTCACACCTATGTTCTTTCGAAACGTAGGCTTTCATTGGCCCCGCCCGAGCACCTCAGCGACAGCTTCGGCGGCAGACAGAGGTGTCCTGACAGTGCCCCTGGGTGAAGCTAGCGCTATCTTCTCTTCCATTTCATCCTAAAAAGCATGCAAAAGGACAAGATGAGATAGCAGCTGAACTAGCTTATATGGAACATTGATATGAAATATAAGATGACAAGCATACATAAGATAGCAGATGACAAGCAATTAAATACGCATGTACATTACTAGCGACAAGCGTAGATAAATTAGTTGACGGCAAGGATGTATAAAACATAGTTGGAAACCATGCTGAAATGACAGCATGCTCAAGTGCATATTTTAACAGACGTATCTGGTGATGCTAAAATGACAAGTGATCTACATGTACAAGCATATATGCAACAGCAGCCGAACTAGATTTTTTGTATATAAAAGGCATTTTATTGCCCAGCTTTGACTTAACAGAGCTCAGAGTTCGCATAGAATTGACTACACGCGCTGCTGCATACATCTTAGCCAAAGTAGCTTTTAAGGGACATAGATGATGGAAAAACAGGCATCTGAGGAACATAGATGCAAATAGCACACGACAAGCATGTACAGAACATAGATTCAAATAGCAGATGACAAGCAAGTTAAAGCATGCGTGTACATGAACTAGCAGATGACAATCAAGTTAAAGCATGCATGTATATGAACCAGAAGATGACAATCATGGGTGAAATAGCTGATGACAGAAGTTTGCAGCAGAATTCACAGAGGGAAGGTGTCCTATAAGAATCTACTGAGGTAAAATGTTGATTACAGAGATGTGAAGAATTCCGGGGGGGGCTTACAATTGCTTATTTCACAGGAGAAGGGTATGTTCCATCCGCCTTGTTTATGTGCGTAGATTTGAACAGTTGAACTGCATCTTGATACATGTCGCAACAAATCTCATAGCTCCGAGAACCCATATGACCAGGGAGCATCACACAACCTCTGCGTTTTGCAGCTTTCAGACATGCCGTCTACACAAACAAAGTATGAAGTATTAGCAACAATCATGGTTATAGAATTGATGCAATAGCATTTCGAGTGAGCAAAGACACATACCTGTTTCTTGGTTGAGCCCCAGTTGGCTAGTAAAGCTTACCATTCAGCATTTTCAATCTTTTCTATTGGTGGAGGTTTACTCAAAACCTTACTCTTGTCTCTGACATATTCCCAATACTCCTTCTTCAGAATATGACGCATGTGCTTTGTACGGCTCTTGAGATGCATTTCAAGAGATGACACGATATAGGGGTCGGCGAGGTCCATCGGAAACTTTGACTGAAACAAAAGAAATAGCATACTTCTGTTTTATGAACAGAAGTGGACAGAACTGAAATGTAGAGTTACGAAACTTACACCCGCATGGCCAGCAAAGGCTTTAAATATGTCGATCCTTTTCTTGTACTGCTTCCAATGGAGTAAGATGGCTACAACCTCCTTGACTGCAATCGAACATGTAGTGGCATACATGGCAGAAATCTTCTCGTCAGCTGGCCTAGTAAATCTAGGAGGAATAACTATTATGATCCTCTTTCTTCTGGACATCCTATCCAGCCCCTTTCCCATGTTTATTCCCCTATCAACCCCACCTCCACCACTTATAGTGATGTCTCTAGGTAGATTATCTACAAAAAATGTGGCCGCGCTAGAGTTAGTGTTTTGCATTTTGGATTTAATTCTAGAAATGGATAGCACAGTTCTGCAACATGTTACCTTCCTGGCACAAGTGATGTCGATCTCCAGACCATGGGTCAGAAACCATTTGTCGGATTTATAACGATTAGGGGTATATCCGGCATTGTCCTAAAGAGCAGGATTACCAGGGTGGCCTGAATGGTAATGGATCACAGTCCATTAGGCGGCCCGATAGGTTGACGCGCAGAAGCCGGATTCTACAAGAACCCGGCCCGCGACCCACGTTGTGCGGCTTGGAGTAGAAGGCAGATTCTTGCTTTCCAAGTTAGAAACTTACTGTAGTCTTCTAAGTTTCCTTTCTGTAAGCCCTAACCCGCTATCTATATAAAGCCGGACGGGAGAAAAGAAAGACAGCAGACAATTAGCTAGAAGCCAACTGGCCGAGAAGTTGATCCTCGTCGAGTTAGAAAATCGCAACTCACATTATACTTTGTATACTTCAGGCTTCAGCCCCGATTTAGTGAGATTGCAGGAGTAGGCACGCCGCCTAGTTGCGACGTACCGAACCTGGGTAATTTCGGTGTTCCTGATTGTCGTACTACCACGTCCCCCCACGTCTCTATCAGTAGTCTCATGGCACCCCCGTCTATGAACTCGACTACGATGTCTCGACAGTTGGCGCCCACCGTGGGGCCAGCGACTTCAGGCGTTATGTTTCGATCGGGGATACTCAGCGGAATCGACAGTACCATAATTGTCGTAAGCCTGGAGTTCGACAACGACGTCGGGCGCTTCCTCGATAATGGATCGTACATGCCAGCACGGAATCATCTGGTAAGTGTCTGCCTTTTACCGATTGGATCTGTAAACATCTTTATCGGGTTAACTGCAGAGGCAGTGGGATTCTGTGGTGGAAGTAGATTTATCCCAGCCGCCCTATACCCAGTTGAATAAAACTATGATGCCAGATTTTTCTCAGATCACCAATATCCTGCTACAATTGCTGCCTCTTCGGAGATGACTGCAATCAGATCTCGCTTTATTGGCATGGTGCAGTCGGAGGTCGCCGAAAACACGGATGAAATCAGTCCCGTGGAAGAGGCAGAAGAAAAAATCCCATAGTAGATGTGGAAGATCCGACACCCATCGATATAACGACGAACTCAGAAGCCGACTCTGTGTTAGCCGCCATTGAGGCGAGATTGGAGTCGGAACCCGGATCGGAAGAGCTCGATTCCGAGGACGAAGATGAAGACGCTTTCGAAAGAAACATCAAATCTCTGCAAGAGGGATTCCATGAAGTGCTTATGGCAAAATCGGCTGAAAACACGGATGCCGAAAGACAGGAAGACCCTCAAACAACTTCGCCAGATGAGGAAAGAGAGGACGGTAAAACTAGTCTAATTTACCCCTATGTCAAGGAATTGAAAGAAGAAGAACCTAGTAAAAAACCTCCCTCTTCCAAGAAGAGAAACAAGACTACCAAGAAACTCCAATACAAACTCCGGAAGAAAAAATTGGCGGATACCGCTAATGAAAACCTCGAAGTCGGAGGAGGAAGCGGAGTCAAGCCAGTGGAGAAGAAAACGAAAGAAATCCATGTTCCACCAATGTTAGAAGAGGACGAACGTGATTTACTTCAAACACCAGTGGGACTCCACAAACCCCCTGAAGTGCTGGAAGCCAGAAGACAAGCTCTCCAAAGGAAAAAACAACATCTATTCAGAACTCGGGAAAACCTCTTAAAAACCCAGGCTGACATTAAGTTGTAGCAGGAAGAAATAGAGGAGTACAAAAGAAGGAATAGATCTGGCATAAAACCTACAAGGTTACCCGGAATCGCAAGACCGGAAGTATTGCCACCAAAGGAACGGTTCCAAAACCCTTCCTGGCAAAAACATGTATACGACATTGATGCAAAGGGCGAACCTGTATACAAAACCGCAGCAGAAAACGCGGAAGCCGCATTCGCCATCCTCAATGATGATATGTATTCCAACGACGAAAAGATTCACGGTGTGTATGCTTTCTTAGGAAAGGCATTGCAATAGAAACAGCGAGGGAAGGCAAGATCAGGGAAGTTGCATGACGACTCGGCCCTATGCAAAACCGCCACATGCGTCGCTGGAGCACCTAGACCCGACGAACCTGGAGATTCAGGAAATTCAAAAGAGAAGAAAGAGGATCCAAGAAAGAACAAGAAAATTCAAGATCATAAGGATGCAGCGTCTAGGACAGGATCACATCCGCCGAAAGGTGGAATTAATCCCCGAGATCGGGAGGAACAAAACCGGAAAGACGCAGAAGCAATGCCGCCTCCGAGATGACCTGCTGAAAAATCCGAAAGATACGACATTCTTCACAGGCGTGAGAGATCTGTACTCCTCCTAGGAATAAAGAAAGGGAAAGGAGTAGAAATCCACCTTATTCCAAAGGACACGACAACAGACAAAATAGGGACAACCCCTGAAAAGCGCTTTCATCCAACAATGGAAAAGAAAGGAGCAGATCCCCTTCTATGCATTCAGCCGACAGATACTCCGTTCACGCCGATAGAACGGAAAGAGATGACCTATACTTTGGACCTAAGTGTTTCACTCACACGATCCGGAGAATAACTCTATATTGTGTCTTTGCCAATGTTGGTCCAACATATCAAAAATAAACCGGAAGTACAAACCCGAAACCTGGCTCTCAGACTACTATACAGCCGTCCAGATTAACAAAGGGACATACCTAGAGGCGGTAAAATTCCTCCCCCTAATGTTGCTGGACAGAGCCAGAGATTGGATCAACGGGCTTCCGTCAAGAACCGTGGATAGCTGGGATGATATGGCTAGAGTTTTCACTCAGCATTTACGGTGAACATACAAACGCCCCAAGAGCATCAACCAGCTAAACCGCTGCATCCAATTTGAAGATGAGCCATATGTCGACTTTATCTCAAGATGGACTGCAATGAAAAACAGTTGCTCTGGAGTAAGTGATGTACAAGCAATGCATGCTTTCACCAATGGTTTAAAACCCGGCCTCGTATCGTTCATGGTTGGTTCAAACAAGCACAAAGATCTCGGATCTATGCTTACCACCGCCAACGAGCACGCAGCGGCTGAAGACGACATCAGAGCGAGAGGTGGAAATATTGATGCTTTGGATCAGGCCAAAAAGACGCCAAGTTCTGAGAAAAAATCTACTCCAGAAGCACAGCCAAAGCCCAAAGAAGTTAATTTAACCTTTGGAAAGGATAATGGCAGCAAATGGAAAGGAAGAAACACATAACCTATCTCCTACTCAAAGGAAGAGTGGGAAAAGATTAAGTCAGAAAACTGTGTCAACCATTCGCAATTTGAGAAACCTACCCATACTAATGCGCAATGCCGGCTTAATAAGCATATGAAAGGCATTGCAGGATCCGGGAACAAGGGGAAAAACTCCAAGAGGAAGTTCTCAAATCAAAAGACAGAAGCTGAAAAAGAGAATAGTGAATCGGACACTCATGAAAAAGTCTAGGAACAACAGTGAAAAGGCGAACCAAAGTTCCCGACAGTTGATCGAGAATGCAATTTAACATTCCTGGCAACTCCTTCTGCAAAGGTGGGAAAGTGGACACTTCGAGAAATAAACGCGGTTGTTCCACCAACCCCCAAATTCTTGAAGTACTCGAACACACCAATTACCTGGGATCAGTCTGATCATCCCGGAAATATCCCAGAACCCGGCACACAATCTCTAATTGTAAGCCCTGATATTCAATACACTAGGCTAAAAAGAGTGTGTGACGCCCCGAGATCGGGCACTATGCAGATTTCAGCATTCCCGCCAAATCCGCATAATAACCGATTCCAGGTTGCCATTTATGATAACATTACAATAGTTCACGAATAATCCACAATTACAACAGAAACAGATAGATACAAGATGACTCAACGAGCCAGGGATACAACTGATACAATACAAAGATCCAAATAACAGCAGAAGAAACAACATATCGTCCGTCTACGGACAAGATCCAAATTGGACTAAGAGTCCTGAAGATAACCGAGAGCGTCCAATCCCTGCCCAGGCCAAGCCGGAGGGATTCCCAAGCTAACGTCGTCAGACTTCAAACCTGTTGACTGCAAGTTGGAATTTGCAGCCACGAAAGAGATTCGTGGGTCAGTACGGTTAAGTACTGGCAAGTGGATAAACCATACTCACAAGTTACCGGCGTAGCCAGTCATCACAAGTTACAAATACTTTAGGATCAACGGAAAGGAAGGTGTTATTGCAAAAATAAGCGACAACGGGCTGCACTAACCAACTACAGAGAGGTACTACAACTTCCGGCTAGCAGAAGGGAGATAAGATCGAGTATTGTAACCAACTGAAAGATAACTGCAAACAAACCCATCCTGGATCGCGCCCCTTATCCAAAGAAGCAATCCGAGGATAACTCACACAGTTGGATTAATGATGGTTCAGATTATTGTGTCAATAAGCCTATTACTAGTCAAGTTGTTAACCATTGGGTGAAAGGTTGTTAATCATTAGGTTTAAGTTGTCCTGAGTACTTGTTAGCCAGTACTTTCACCAAGTAATCCATAACCGCGGAAAACACGGCTTCTCGAGAAGATTATCCCTGCAGGGTTGCACCAATGTAGCCGTACACGCAAGAATAACCCGCCAGATGGAAATGCACTTCCACCAAGCGGGGTACTCTACACAACTCAACTCTTCTTCGCATCAAGCCCAAAGAACCTTGGGCGCATGGCTAATTGAGCCCCGAAGAAAAGGGACCCTCATAGCACTCTAAGACCGTGTCCCCCTATATGCCGACTACGAAAGTTCCACCCGGGTACCAAGGGCTCGCAAGATCATGCATGCAGCAAATGGAAAACCCGAACTAAATGAGGCGATTTGGACGAGATGCGAATCGAGTCAAATTGAGGGGGGCGCCCATACTCGCTTCCCACATGCGGGTAGTGCGCTCATCATGGATCAGTAGACAAGACCCTTTTCCTATTAGGGTCGACACTAGCAGGCCTCAAAACCACAAGGGCCTCCTGCCGGTGCCTTATCATCAAATTATTATTTAACAATAACAGTAGCATGATTGATTGATTGATTAAACATCGAGCCCCCAGAGCATAATGAAGTAATAACAGAAAGTAACGGGTAACAGACTCGAGCAAAACAACCCTAAGCATGATAGTAAAACACGGGCAACAAGCAATGGTTATAGGTATGGAGGTGAGGCAATATCAAGGTTAATGGATTCATGTGATGGGTTCGTAACAGAAACAACTACTACTAAGGCTAGCAGAACAGAACAACGGAGAGTATCGGTAACAAGTGATGAAAGGCAGCCATTTGGCAGCAAGTGAGTATACTTGCCTGAGATCCCGCAAGGTAGCAGAACTTGTCGTTGCTCACATCAGCTCAACGTCCTATCCGGGAAGAAGCAACGAACCTCGAACAAACACCGGATGCAACAATTACTACTACGGCAAAAGATCCAGCATGATCAAGATATGGATGCATGACAGGTTTAAAGATGCATCAAGGTAAACTAGTTGACAAGATAAACAGATTTAAATGGACCCACATGCAATTTGAGTTGCATATGAACAGCCCATGAATTATGGTTGAAACAATTGTTTTCCAACTAATCAACAGGTGAAAGTGGATTAGCATGATGCATGGATGAGGAAAACAACAAAATAACAACAATAGAATCAATTGGAAGCAAGGTTTAACAAGTTTGGAAATTATTGGTTAAGTGTGGAAAGTTTGGTTACTTAAACATGTCACACAAGCAATTGTTGTTTTCAGCAAGTTAAAGTGTTCAAAAAAATTAACAAAATTTATATTTGAAAAGAACATCAAATTTTAGTTGGATTACATGTTTCAAATATTGAAATTGGAATTAGGATAATTTAATTATGAATTAAACAATAATAAACAAGTTTTAATTGAATTTAATTCAAGTTTGAATATTATTTGAATTTTATTTGTTCAAAACATAAATTCAAACTCACATTTGAAAAGTTCACACTTTGATGGGTTGAAAACATATTTTGCATGTTTAAAATTATTTTATATTGATCAAGTTATTATTTTATCAAATTTAATTGAATTAAACAAGGATTAAAGTATTTAGGCAATTTAAATTATTCAAAACAGGAAACAAAAATTATATTTGAAAAGGTTATTTGAAATGGTATGGAAAACATATTTTATTTGCATTTATTGGATTAAAGATGAATTAGTTATGGAATTTAAGAAATTGCATTTGAATTACTCAAATTTGAAATTTAATTGCATTTTGAAATTTCAAAACAGGAAACAAAAGTTACCAAAAGGTAGACAATTGAATTTAGACCAGTGTGGATATTTTATTTACATTTTTTAGAGTTATAAAATAAAAGATATTAAGGTTTCAAAACCAGGGGCCAATCTGTGATTTAATTGGACCCAGTTTGAATTACAGAAGTTTAAAAACGTTTTACACCCTCTGGGAACGCACCCAGACGCTGCCAGGGGGGGCCCTGGCGCCAACGTGGCGGGTGCGGGGTGAGGTGGCATACCAGGCCACCGACTGGTGGGCCTCTGCCCCCTGCACGCGGAAGGAAACGGAAAAAAAGGGGAGGGAGCTGCGCCCGCGGGATTCGACCCCGGGACGCGCTGCTCGCGCGGATGGAACAGAACCACTACGCCTCTGCTGTGGTTTTGTTCAGATACGGTGGCCGACTGAATATGAGGCAAAAACTGCTGCTAACTGAACTTTTGACACCGAGTGGCTAACTGAACCTGACGGAACAGAACCGATCGGGAGATCACCGGCGCGTGCTCGTGCGCGGTGGACGGTGGCGGTGCAGGTGCTCGCTGTGCGTCGTGTGGACGGTGTGCAGGTGCGTGCAGTGGCCGTGACAGAGTAGTGGCGAGGGGAAAAAGACGAGGGACGATCACCTGCGGCTGCTCGTCGACGAACAGAAGGAGAGGCAGAAACGGACGGAAGTTGCCGGCGACGGCGCGGCCGCCACGGGAGCTCCCAGCTAGAGGCGAGGGGACGGGAAGGCGCCGGGGACCGCCCTGGTTCCATTTCACTCCCCAGGGGCTCCTCGAGGCGACCAGGGTGATCGAAGCTGAGGGAGGAGGTGGTGGTCTACGGTGGTGTTCAGGTTTTTCAGAAACAGAGGCTTTGGGGGGGGAAGGAAGGGTAGACGGCGGCGCTAGGAGGGGGAAGGAGCTAGGGCGTGCTAGGGCAGAGGGGTGGTAGCGGTTATAAGGCGAGCTCAACCTAGTACGGCATGGCATCCAGGGGGTGGGGATCGATCGGAGGGTGCTGAGGATGATCGTACTGCTGACGACAGGTAGACGAAAGCGACAGATGGAGGGGGTGGGCCAGAAAGAATAGATGGGCTGGGGGGAGAAAGAAAAGAAAGGGGTTTGGGCTGGTCTGCCCCTCTCCTTGGCTGTTATTTTTATTTTTCCTATTGGTTGATTTTTTTGTAAAGAATAAAAGAGGGAAATAGAGAAGGGTTAGGGTTGTTCTTTTAGGCTTTATTTGTGATAATTTTCCAAAACAAATAATTAAGACAAAAGTTAAACATTGTTTCACAATTTTGAATATTTAATTTGGTTTAGAGGTTTTAGGTGAAATTCAAACAATGTTTGATTTGGGAAATTTTGGAAATAGGCAAATTCCATTTAATAAGTTCAAACCCTTATGCAAACATTATTGAAAAATTTGTTTTGCAAGAATTATTGAAAAATTTGTTTTGCAAGAATTTAATTTTTTTAAACCTCAATTTTGGATCATAACAACTATGATTTTATTTGAAATTCAATTTTCCATTAGGGTTTTGATAACATGGAAAAAATTTATTAACAAGCAATTGGATTAAAACAACTTCAAATTATTGAAAAACAACTGAGTGATTTAGTTTGCAAGTTTGAAATTGGGAATTTTTAGCAAGGGTGAAAGTTTAATTTGTTTTGAAATTTTCCAGTTGTGATGCAAACATGGTGCAATGCAATGTGATGCATATGATGCAAACAAAACAAACAGGTAACACCCCAGGTGTTACAGACGACACCACTAACAAGGGATTGCGCCCTCGCAATCCACCTGCTAACCCGGGAGGGGAAAGAAGTTCGACTATCGATTCTTCGTGCTTCCGTTTGATCTCCTCGACAACGCTAACAAGGGTTTCTCGACACCACTAACAAGAGATTCTTGCTCGGAGTGACGACGATGTTCTTCCACCAGGAATCTTCCGATGATCGGACCTATTAGGTTAAAGGCTCAGAAAACGTCCACCCACGTAGGATCCTAATACTTTGAAAGGTAGACAAGGGGGAAAAACTCCAAAACAAATAAGATGGGAGGGGAAATAGAATAGGGATAAGGAGAAAACAAGAATCCTATCGAGATGTTTTTCTAAAATAGTTTAGCAGAAATAGTTTTTAACATTCTAGAAACAACGATCGTTAGCTAGGTTAACCTACAGGCTTTGCGGACCCGTTGCTTCGATAACCATTCGTATCGAAACAATCTCGGGAATCGGAACCAAGGCTCTGATACCATTTGTGACGCCCCGAGATCGGGCACTATGCAGATTTCAGCATTCCCGCCAAATCCGCATAATAACCGATTCCAGGTTGCCATTTATGATAACATTACAATAGTTCACGAATAATCCACAATTACAACAGAAACAGATAGATACAAGATGACTCAACGAGCCAGGGATACAACTGATACAATACAAAGATCCAAATAATAGCGGAAGAAACAACATATCGTCCGTCTACGGACAAGATCCAAATTGGACTAAGAGTCCTGAAGATAACCGAGAGCGTCCAATCCCTGCCCAGGCCAAGCCGGAGGGATTCCCAAGCTAACGTCGTCAGACTTCAAACCTGTTGACTGCAAGTTGGAATTTGCAGCCACGAAAGAGATTCGTGGGTCAGTACGGTTAAGTACTGGCAAGTGGATAAACCATACTCACAAGTTACCGGCGTAGCCAGTCATCACAAGTTACAAATACTTTAGGATCAACGGAAAGGAAGGTGTTATTGCAAAAATAAGCGACAACGGGCTGCACTAACCAACTACAGAGAGGTACTACAACTTCCGGCTATCAGAAGGGAGATAAGATCGAGTATTGTAAGCAACTGAAAGATAACTGCAAACAAACCCCTCCTGGATCTCGCCCCTTATCCAAAGAAGCAATCCGAGGATAACTCACACAGTTGGATTAATGATGGTTCAGATTATTGTGTCAATAAGCCTATTACTAGTCAAGTTGTTAATCATTGGGTGAAAGGTTGTTAATCATTAGGTTTAAGTTGTCCTGAGTACTTGTTAGCCAGTACTTTCACCAAGTAATCCATAACCGCGGAAAACACGGCTTCTCGAGAAGATTATCCCTGCAGGGTTGCACCAATGTAGCCGTACACGCAAGAATAACCCGCCAGATGGAAATGCACTTCCACCAAGCGGGGTACTCTACACAACTCAACTCTTCTTCGCATCAAGCCCAAAGAACCTTGGGCGCACGGCTAATCGAGCCCCGAAGAAAAGGGACCCTCATAGCACTCTAAGACCGTGTCCCCCTATATGCCGACTACGAAAGTTCCACCCGGGTACCAAGGGCTCGCAAGATCATGCATGCAGCAAATGGAAAACCCGAACTAAATGAGGCGATTTGGACGAGATGCGAATCGAGTCAAATTGAGGGGGGCGCCCATACTCGCTTCCCACATGCGGGTAGTGCGCTCATCATGGATCAGTAGACAAGACCCTTTTCCTATTAGGGTCGACACTAGCAGGCCTCAAAACCACAAGGGCCTCCTGCCGGTGCCTTATCATCAAATTATTATTTAACAATAACAGTAGCATGATTGATTGATTGATTAAACATCGAGCCCCCAGAGCATAATGAAGTAATAACAGAAAGTAACGGGTAACAGACTCGAGCAAAACAACCCTAAGCATGATAGTAAAACACGGGCAACAAGCAATGGTTATAGGTATGGAGGTGAGGCAATATCAAGGTTAAGGGATTCATGTGATGGGTTCGTAACAGAAACAACTACTACTAAGGCTAGCAGAACAGAACAACGGAGAGTATCGGTAACAAGTGATGAAAGGCAGCCATTTGGCAGCAAGTGAGTATACTTGCCTGAGATCCCGCAAGGTAGCAGAACTTGTCGTTGCTCACATCAGCTCAACGTCCTATCCGGGAAGAAGCAACGAACCTCGAACAAACACCGGATGCAACAATTACTACTACGGCAAAAGATCCAGCATGATCAAGATATAGATGCATGACAGGTTTAAAGATGCATCAAGGTAAACTAGTTGACAAGATAAACAGATTTAAATGGACCCACATGCAATTTGAGTTGCATATGAACAGCCCATGAATTATGGTTGAAACAATTGTTTTCCAACTAATCAACAGGTGAAAGTGGATTAGCATGATGCATGGATGAGGAAAACAACAAAATAACAACAATAGAATCAATTGGAAGCAAGGTTTAACAAGTTTGGAAATTATTGGTTAAGTGTGGAAAGTTTGGTTACTTAAACATGTCACACAAGCAATTGTTGTTTTCATCAAGTTAAAGTGTTCAAAACAATTAACAAAATTTATATTTGAAAAGAACATCAAATTTTAGTTGGATTACATGTTTCAAATATTGAAATTGGAATTAGGATAATTTAATTATGAATTAAACAATAATAAACAAGTTTTAATTGAATTTAATTCAAGTTTGAATATTATTTGAATTTTATTTGTTCAAAACATAAATTCAAACTCACAATTGAAAAGTTCACACTTTGATGGGTTGAAAACATATTTTGCATGTTTAAAATTATTTTATATTGATCAAGTTATTATTTTATCAAATTTAATTGAATTAAACAAGGATTAAAGTATTTAGGCAATTTAAATTATTCAAAACAGGAAACAAAAATTATATTTGAAAAGGTTATTTGAAATGGTATGGAAAACATATTTTATTTGCATTTATTGGATTAAAGATGGATTAGTTATGGAATTTAAGAAATTGCATTTGAATTACTCAAATTTGAAATTTAATTGCATTTTGAAATTGCAAAACAGGAAACAAAAGTTACCAAAAGGTAGACAATTGAATTTAGACCAGTGTGGATATTTTATTTACATTTTTTAGAGTTATAAAATAAAAGATATTAAGGTTTCAAAACCAGGGGCCAATCTGTGATTTAATTGGACCCAGTTTGAATTACAGAAGTTTAAAAACGTTTTACACCCTCTGGGAACGCACCCAGACGCTGCCAGGGGGGCCCTGGCGCCAACGTGGCGGGTGCGGGGTGAGGTGGCATACCAGGCCACCGACTGGTGGGCCTCTGCCCCCTGCACGCGGAAGGAAACGAAAAAAAGGGGGGGAGCTGCGCCCGCGGGATTCGACCCCGGGACGCGCTGCTCACGCGGATGGAACAGAACCACTACGCCTCTGCTGTGGTTTTGTTCAGATACAGTGGCCGACTGAATATGAGGCAAAAACTGCTGCTAACTGAACTTTTGACACCGAGTGGCTAACTGAACCTGACGGAACAGAACCGATCGGGAGATCACCGGCGCGTGCTCGTGCGCGGTGGACGGTGGCGGTGCAGGTGCTCGCTGTGCGTCGTGTGGACGGTGTGCAGGTGCGTGCAGTGGCCGTGACAGAGTAGTGGCGAGGGGAAAAAGACGAGGGACGATCACCTGCGGCTGCTCGTCGACGAACAGAAGGAGAGGCAGAAACGGACGGAAGTTGCCGGCGACGGCGCGGCCGCCACGGCAGCTCCCAGCTAGAGGCGAGGGGACGGGGAGGCGCCGGGGACCGCCCCGGTTCCATTTCACTCCCCAGGGGCTCCTCGAGGCGACCAGGGTGATCGGAGCTGAGGGAGGAGGTGGTGGTCTACGGTGGTGTTCAGGTTTTTCAGAAACAGAGGCTTTGGGGGGGAAAGGAAGGGTAGACGGCGGCGCTAGGAGGGGGAAGGAGCTAGGGCGTGCTAGGGCAGAGGGGTGGTAGCGGTTATAAGGCGAGCTCAACCTAGTACGGCATGGCATCCAGGGGGTGGGGATCGATCGGAGGGTGCTGAGGATGATCGTACTGCTGACGACAGGTAGACGAAAGCGACAGATGGAGGGGGTGGGCCAGAAAGAATAGATGGGCTGGGGGGAGAAAGAAAAGAAAGGGGTTTGGGCTGGTCTGCCCCTCTCCTTGGCTGTTATTTTTATTTTTCCTATTGGTTGATTTTTTTGTAAAGAATAAAAGAGGGAAATAGAGAAGGGTTAGGGTTGTTCTTTTAGGCTTTATTTGTGATAATTTTCCAAAACAAATAATTAAGACAAAAGTTAAACATTGTTTCACAATTTTGAATATTTAATTTGGTTTAGAGGTTTTAGGTGAAATTCAAACAATGTTTGATTTGGGAAATTTTGGAAATAGGCAAATTCCATTTAATAAGTTCAAACCCTTATGCAAACATTATTGAAAAATTTGTTTTGCAAGAATTATTGAAAAATTTGTTTTGCAAGAATTTAATTTTTTTTAAACCTCAATTTTGGATCATAACAACTATGATTTTATTTCAAATTCAATTTGCCATTAGGGTTTTGATAACATGGAAAATTTTTATTAACAAGCAATTGGATTAAAACAACTTCAAATTATTGAAAAACAACTGAGTGATTTAGTTTGCAAGTTTGAAATTGGGAATTTTGAGCAAGGGTGAAAGTTTAATTTGTTTTGAAATTTTCCAGTTGTGATGCAAACATGGTGCAATGCAATGTTATGCATATGATGCAAACAAAACAAACAGGTAACACCCCAGGTGTTACAGAGTGCTGATGGATGGAGGATCCAACATCAATATAATGTACCTAGATACACTGAAGCATCTGCGAATCTTCGAGACCCAGCTCAATCATAGCAACATACCACTACCAAATTCCGCGCGATCTGGAACGTTTTGAGCGGCACGTTTTGATAACGTCGCGCAGTTTCCGTCGAGGATGGCTGAAAAGTGGAATTTTCTCTCGAAGACGCGGTCAATCTCGACGTTTCTTATATGTGCCGTCGCGGAATTTTGTTCCCGGTCCAATAGGCCCAGTTGGAGGCGAGTTTCGTTCCACGAGAACGTCGTAGGTTAGTCGAATATATCCCTTTTCATTTCTGTCATTTATTTTTCCATATTGTGAAATCGAATTATCTGTTTGGTATATGTTTTTGCATCGGCATTAGTCTAATGTAACCCTTTTAACTTCTGTCACTTAGATCCATCGAAACTTCTGTCATCTATTTCTCCATATTGTGAACTCGAATTATATCTATCTTAAGAAAATAAGCATAGTAGTTGAACATAAACATAGACTACATATTAATAGATACCACACGATACAAACAAGATTTTCGATCTAAACAAGACATCAGAAGCACGGGGGCATCAGTAGGGGGCTAAATAAAGAGCATCAGTAGGGGGCCGACAGCTCCTCCGATGGCACTGGATCCTCCGTCGGGACTGGATCCTCCGATGGCACTGGATCCTCCCTTGCCTGGGGAGTCACAGCTGCGAGGAGAGTGATCAGAGTTTTTTGCTCTCCCAGGGCTAAACCGATCTTTAGTTCCCCAACCTGCTTGGTCAGTTCGAGGTTGCTGGCCCTCAACTTGGACGTATCATCCATCAACTTGCGAAACGCTATGAGGGAAGCTTCGCCCTGAGCCACCTGCTCCAACCTGGCATCGCGAGCGTTGGTGATACTGTCGTAGGCGAACTTCAAGGCCTTCTCAAGCTCAGCTTCTAGGATGTGAACCCTCCTCGCCAGAGCGCTGAAGATGACCATCTGCTCGGCTTCATGTGCCTTGTAGATAGTTGTATGATAGGAAGTTGATGTTAATCTAAAAGGCAAAATGGATCAAAGAAAGATGAAATCACGAGGAAATAAGAAACGTCTCTAAGAAAGATGAAAGCACCAGGAATTCTGAAAAGGATCTAAGAAATACGAAATCACGAGGAATCTAGAAACGGATCAGCAGTATGTGAACGGAAATGGAACCTACAGGAGGGCAGCAGACCGCTTCGCCGGTGGAGACATGGCCGCCTGGAGGAACGATCGCCGGTGGAACCTACTACGTCAAAGGGTTTTCGCTTGAGGGGAGGCGGTCAGTCAAATAGAGGATGAACTGAAGAGTGCGTCTATTTATACACCGGGAGGGGGATTGGAACGTAGGAGCCGCATGCACGACAGAGCAATAACTGGCCGCCGCAACTAAAGCGACACGTTTCACGTTCACAATATCGTGACGAACGCGTGGCGTGCTGCATGCCAGGGTTAGTGGGTTACTGCGGTGAGTGGAAGAGTGGTTGCTTCCAGACTTGGGCCATGATGGCACTTTCTTGGGCCCTCTCCTGTCACGCACTTTTTATTGGGACTTATAGCACTTCGTAGCCCATAATTATCCTACTACAGTTGAAGCCCAAAATAAGAAGGAAGAAATGTTGAAACTTCAACGAACACATAAAACGTCGAAATTCTCAAAAAAAAACATAAAACGTCAAAATTTTGATTATTTTGACACGTTTCAACATCTTCCACACTGTGAAACACTACACATCATTCCAGAATGCGTCGTCAAGTTCGTCGTCATCGGAGTCCTGCATAAGGCTCTCCCAGAATGCTTCGTCCATCTCCTCATCCGACGATGGTGGAGGGTCCAGCATCCGTACGAGCTTGCATCTTCGCGTCGAGCCGCAACTGTGCCTGTACCAGATCTGGATGATCACCGCGGAACCTCTTCATCGTGGCCTCGTCGTCCCGGCGGATGCCCAGCTGCACGAACGCGCGGCGGTTCTCCTGCTCCTCCTTGCGGATCCCAATCCTTAGATGCGGGGCGAGGAACTCGGCAACTTCCCTGCTCTCGACGTCCCGGAAGTTGAGCTCGGCGCACGGGCGGCCGAACCGCCACGTCGAATGCGCGGGCGGCGAGCTCGGGCGTGTCGAAGGTGCTCTTCCACCACCGCACGCCGTTGTGTGTGATCACCGCGGACCAGCGCCCGGACGGCCGCAGCTGCACACCTCAGAAGCCGGTGCTACTTCTCACGCGCGGCGCCATCAGGCGGATCAGCGCCGAGAGTGAGGGGGGAGGTCGGGAGGCTGTGGAGGCATGTAGTAATCAGCGCCGAGAGCGAGGGGGAGGTCGGGGGCTGTGGCGGCGGCGTAGAAGGTAGGTTGCGTGGTCCGTGCTCGGTCGTATTTATGCGAATGCGACGAGGACGAGAAGTTCAGTGACCGTTGGCTTGCCAGGCTTTTGTTGAGTTCTGCAGTGATGAGTTGCCCGAGGGATTTGATCTAAGCTCGAGGTTTTAGAAGCTAAGTATTAGAGATTTGATCTTTACTCGGGTTTTAGCACAAGGGATCTACCAGCGATAATATACCTTAGAAGTTTACGAAACAAACTAAACCTTAACAAGTCCAGGAAACAAACGAAATTACAATCCAGCCAGACAAAATAAGAAGTTCATAGGCCTAGCTCAGCAGCAGCCTAGTCTCTTAACCAACAATGCATATCCTTTGCTCCGGTTCTATATCACCCCCATCTCAATGACCGCCTCCAACCTAGGGTCATCGGTCTCCCTCACAATGATCAAAACAGGTTGCTGATTATGTAAATTATTGCCTTGGACGAAAACCGTCCACACCAGCTTGTCGAGGATAATGCGGCCGTCGGTTTTTTTGTTGTAAGAAATGGTGGTGACATGCTCTTATGCTCTAAGTCGTGTTCCTTAGGCCATGATTCCTCAGGCCAGCGTGTTCCCCTATCAACTTCGGTAGTTTCTAAGCATGAAAGATAACATACCATATTAGCAGACCTTCTCATGGTTCTTGGAAATTTACTTGCAAAAAGAGGAGGTCGTCTTATAGATACATACCATAGTATAGTGCTGCAAGTTTGTGATGGTGAAACGAGTCATAAAAGGAAGCCCAACATAGGGTCCAAGGGGTAGAAGCCGGGCCAGGCGGTTCTTCTCGTGATAGTCGAGATGGGCCCTTTGGGCATATACGATGTTGGAATCATCATGCCTCCCATCAGCAGAACTGTCAGAATCCTCATCATGGACCTCACCATCAGAATTGCTAGAATCCTCATCATGCATCTCATCATCAGAACTGCCATCTACGCTGCAAACTGAGTCATCTGCGCTTGAATCTGAGTCATCTGCGCTTGAAATGCAAAGTGAGTCATCTTGGGAGTCGCCAATAAAAACAACGTATATAGTGTGCCTTGGTATCATGGAAAACACTAGTATGCATCCCACGGAGATGTTCTTTTCCTTTATGAACCGATCCCATTGTGTCCCATGCAAACGGGTCTTGCTCTGTTCTTTTGACACACGAAAGGTGTACTTCGTGCCATGGGAACTAAACAGCACACGCTCGCCTACTAACTTGTTGAATGCTATCCGAGCAGTGCACGGTACAACCCGTGCTTCAGAATTAAAAAGAAACGTGGAAATTAGATATTGTAATAAAAACACAATACATAATACAAGTGTAAGAAGAAGAATTGTTTTCTTACCACTGACTTGAGGTGACACTCTTGTAAAGCAACACCGAACTTGGATGCATAAGGATCAACATTTGGGCAATTATTCTTGCATACAGGGCATGGAATACCCTGTTAATCAAGCAAAAAAGAAGCAGAAATTACAAAATGTGCATATAAGCAGATTGGTTCTTAAAAGGAACAATTCTTTCATGGAGACATTTATGTAAAACTTGGGCCAAACTACGAACAACTGGTAATGCCTCATAATAAAAGCACTACCATGTTTATCCAAGAAGTAATTCTACACTACCAAGAGCAATACACAATGAATATACTTGTACATTGCACAAGATACTATGGAACCCTCATTGCAATGATATGGTGACACATTTTAATCATCGACTTAAAGGGATCATGCACATTCAAACCAACATCTATAGTCACAGCTCTGTAATCATTGGCCTCAGGGAACATAGAGACACAACAAGCATACACAACTTTGCTACACCAGGTGGGCCAGCAAAAGCAAAGACATGGCACATATATTTGTGTCTGGTTCTTAATTTTGCTGGCCATCTGGTGGAGACAGTGAGGCATCAGCAAAATATACATGTATCAAAGTCATCATCATTGACCAAATAAGCTCATAAATTGTGCATAGTGATAACAAGCCTCATAAACACATAGGTGATCATGCACTAAAGGGGCATCCTTAGAATTCATTGTAACATGCAGTCAGAATAAACACATATGGAACAATGCAAAAAAAAGTGTAAAACAAGCCTCATAAACACATTGCCAACACTTGCTAGAAGGACGAGCCCAATACCAGGAAGTAAGACAAGACGTGGCCTTGTATCACTGCCACGTATTGGACCTGATCTCCTAGCATTTATCATGGCATGCAAACCAAGGGAAAAAGAGTGCTTATAATAGCATGTACGAATACAAATACTCAAATTGTATACACTACAAGGTACTATAGACACTCTTTTTGCCTTTACCATGGCCTAGTTTAAATCATCCGCATATAATGAGGACATTCAAGGCGAAGAAAAGTGGAACAATGGAAACAAATGTAATGCGAGCCTCATATATCATTATCATGCAAATCAAGGGCAAAAGGAGTGCTTATAATAGCATGTACGAATACAGATACTCAAATTGTATACACTACAAGGTATTGAAGCCCTCTGTTTTCCTTTACCATGGCCTAGTTTAATCATCGGCATAAAACAAGGAGGGCATTCAAGGCAAAGAAAAGTGGAACAATGGAAACAAATGTAATACGAGCCTCATATATCATTGGCATGCAAGCAAAGGCAACAAGAGAGCACCAATAGCATGTATGAATACAAATACTCAAATTCTATACACTACTCGGTATTGAAGCCCTCTGTTTGCCTTTACCATGTCCTAATTTAATCATCGGCATATAACAAGGAGGACATTCAAGGCAAAGTAAAGTGGAACAATGGAAACAAATGTAAAACAAGCCTCATATATCATTGTCATGCAAACTAAGGCAAAAAGAAGTAACTACAATACCATGTACGAATACAAATACTCAAATTGTATAAACTACAAGGTATTGTAGACACTCTCTTTGCCTTTACCATGGCCCAGTTTAATCATTGGCATATAACAACGAGGACATTAAAGGCAAAGTAAAGTGGAACAATGAAAACAAATGTAATACGAGCCTCATATATCATTGCCATGCAAACCAAAGGCCAGTCGAGTGCCTATAATAGCATATACGAATACAAATACTCAAATTGTATACACTACAGGGTATTATAGACACTCTCTTAGCCTTTACCATGGCCTATTTTAAATCATCGGCATATAACGAGGACATTCAAGGCAAAGAAAAAGTGGAACAATGGAAACAAATGTAATACGAGCCTCATATATCATTGGCAAGGAAACCAAGGGAAAAAGGATTAGTTATAATAGCATGTACGAATACAGATACTCAAATTGTATACACTACAAGGTATTATAACCATTCTCTTTCCATTTATCATGGCCTAGTTTAAATCATCGACATATAACAAGGAGGACATTCAAGGCAAAGAAATGTGGAACAATAGAAACAAATGTAATACGAGCCTCAGATATCATTGCCATGCAAACCAAGGCCAAGCGGGTGCCTATAATAGCATATACGAATACAAATAGTCAAATTGTATACACTACAAGGTATTATAGACACTCTCTTTGCCTTTACCATGGCCTAGTTTAATCATCGGCATATAACTAGGAGGACATTCAAGGCAAAGAAAAGTGGAACAATAGAAACAAATGTAATACGAGCCTCATATATCATTGCCATGCGAACCAAAGGCCGAGAGAGTGTCTAAAATATCATATACGAATACAAATACTCAAATTTACAAGGTATTTTAGACACTCTCTCGGCCTTTACCATGGCCTAGTTTAATCATCGGAATATAACTAGGAGGACATTCATCATGTTGATAAATTAGGATACACAAAATAAAAACAGGTGGAACAATGGAAAATGCACAGAAAAATGAATCTGACCTCAGAATTTCTAAGTACAACAAGTATAGTCACTACTAGCACCTGGCCTCAGTAAATCATTAGCCAAAGTGTTAATAATTGGCCAAAATTGAAATAACCTTGCAAAAATACCAAATCTAAGCCGTCAAACAAAAAAAAAACCAAATCGAAGCCTAATCTAACTGAAGCACCCAAATCGGGTACAGAATTAAACCATAACCTATCGAAATCATGGTGGAAATAGATGAACTAAGCGTGCCGGATATCCCAAACTTAAGCCATAGAACAAAACCACGTGTACGAGAGAAAATACGAAGCAGAGACGCAGAATGAACGGTAAAAACATGTAGATCTACCGTGCATGTCGTGCTACGCAGAAAAATCGAGCTCAATCTACAGATCTACGATACATACAAGGGATAAGAGGGTTAGATATCGTCTTACCGCCATTGCCAAAGCCCTCGAAGAGGACGGGACGATGCACGCGGTGATCTGAAAAAAAGCCGATGAAGATCCTGCCTGCCCAGGGAGGAAGAGGAGGCCTGGCCTTCGTTTCCCGCCGAGGATGGTCGTCGCGGTGCCGTCGATGTCCCGGCGGAAGAAAACCCGCCGACGGAGAGAGGGGAAGCTCAGGAAGGCGGTGAGAGAGATAGAGCGAGTGATATGACTAGAAGAGAGAGGGGGAGGTGAGCGCAATTAAAGGGCGCACCTTCCCGAATGAGTTGACGCTGCGTCTCCCACGCAATAAAGGGCCGGCCTGGCGCCAGTTGCCCAAAACATTTCACAAAAGAGAAAAAAAATTGAAATGGAAAGAAAAACAATTAATACAGAATAATAATAACTTAACCACAAAATACTCCATCCGTTTGATCTCACAGAATAAAAACAATTTCCCCGTTTTTTTTAAAAGACAAAATGCAGATTCAATTTTTTGAAAACCAAGCTTATCTGAATTGTGTTGATTATTTAGTGATATCGTGCCTTTTTTGATAAATCATCATCTACTTGCTTGGATGTGTTAGGCTGGACACTAGAAAGTCCCAAGAAAATGGTATGACCCAACTCTTCACAAGATTCCCTCACGTTTCTCCGTTCCGGGAAGTTTCGGGCCAATAGGACATGTAAATTCGAGAGAGAAACACATAGAGAAGGAAGTCGGGCTCTAAGAAGTCATGGAACCCGCCAGAGAGAATCTGACGCCGGTGGAGCCCTAACACACATGACACACTCTAACACATATGTTATTTCATACCATGGGATTTGGTGGCATTCATACGATCCGGAGCCCCCTCCGGAAAAACAATAGCCCCGTTGGAGGGAAAGGCGGAACTGCCGTTCTGGCCCCTCTACGTGAGCCGAAAGGGGGTAGCAAAGTGGAACCAACTATTTGTTTGTGTTAGGTTAGGACCAAGAAACACCAAAGAAAATGTTATGGTCCACCTCTTGGCAAGATTCCCCTAGTTCCGTCAAATCCGGGAGTTTCGGGCTCTAAATAGTCCTGGAACCCGCTAGAAAGAATATGACGCCGGTGAAGCCCTAACTCAAAGAGCAAGGACTCTTGGGCATCCAAGACCCATGACACACTCTAACACACATGTTATGGTATATCATGGGATTTGGTGGCATCCAGACGGTCCGGAGCCCCCCTCCGGAGAAACCATAGCCCCGTTGGGGAAAAAGGCGCAACTGCCGTTTTGGCCCCTCTACGTGAGCCGAAAGCGGGTAGCATAGTGGAACCAAATGTTTGGTTGTGTTAGGTTAGGCCCAAGTAACATCAAAGAAAATTTTAGGGTCCACCTCTTGGCAAGATTCCCTATTTCCGTCAAATCCGGGAGTTTTGGGCTCTAAGTAGTCATGGAACCCGCTAGAGAGAATCCGACGCTGGTGATGCCCTTACATAGAGAGCGAGGGACACTTGGAAATCCAACACCCATGACACACTCTAACACACATGATATGGTATACCATGGGATTTGGTGGCATTCAGACAAATCTGGAGCCACCTCTCCGGAGAAACCATAGCCCCGTTGGGGAAAAAGACGGAATTGTCGTTCTTCCCCATCTACGTGAGCCGGAAGGGGTAGAAAAGTCGAACTAACTGTTTGGTTGTGTTAGGTTAGGCCCAAGAACACCCCAAGATAATGGTAGGGCACACCTCCTGGCAAGATTCCCCCCAGTTCTGTCACACCCGGGAGTTCTGGGCTCTCATTAATTAGTCCTGGAACCCGCGAGAGAGAATCCGACACCGGTGAAACCCTAACACATAGAGGGAGGTAATCTCGGGTATCCAAGACCATGACACTCTAACCCGGAAGGGGGTAGCAAAGTGGAAATAATTGTTGGGTTGTGTTAGGTTAGGCCCAAGGAACACCCAAGAGAATTGTAGGGCACACCTCTTGGCAATATTCCCCCAGTTCCGTCACACCCGGGAGTTTCGGGCTCTCATTAATTAGTCCCGGAACCCGCAACAGAGAATCCAACACTGGTGCTAACACAGAGAGCGAGTTAATCTTGGGCATCCAAGACCCATGCCACACTCTATCACACGTGGTGTGGCGTGTAATGGGATTTGGTGGCATTCAGACGATCCGGAGCCCCCTCTCCGGATAAACCGTAGCCCCGCTGGGAAATAGACGGAATTGTCGTTCTGCCCCATCTACATGAGCCGGAAAGGGGTATCAAAGTGGAACCAATTTCTTGTTTGTGTTAGGTTAGGCCGAAGGAACACCCAATACAATGGTAGGGTAATTTATTTATTATTAGTAATAGTTTATGTCAGTAATTTATAGGTGTCTTCCAATTATCCTTAAATAATATATTTCAATAATGGTTATCTTTTTAGGCCATCCATCATCTATCTAACAGCCAGCAATGTTCTCCAGCCAATGTACCAAAATCTGGCAGGCGCAGAAAATTTCGCGCCGCCCACCCAAATTATCGACCAAAAACTTTGGCGCCTATGCCGCCCTAAATTTCGAACCTCTCCCTCTTATCTGCCCCCTCGCCGAAATTTCCCCTCCTCTTCTTGTCTGAAATCGCCCTTTCCTCCTAAACCCTATCTACTCCGCCCCGGCCTTCCACCTCGCTCTGTAGCTCGCCTTCCCGGGTTTCCACCTGGCTGTCCCCGGTCTTCCACCTCGCTCTGCAGCTTGCCTTCCCGGGCTTCCACCTTGCCGTCCCCGGTTGTCCACCCCGCCACTCAGCTCGCCTTCCCGGGCTTCCACCTCGCCGTCCAGGACGCCATCCAGATCTGCCACCTAGCCGTCCAGATTTGACACCTCGCCGTCAAGATCTGCCACCTCGCCGTCCAGGTCGTCCTCAAGATCTGCCACCTCGCCTGCCTGGTAGCCGTCAAGTTCCTTTGGTCAGAGTTTGCTTATTTTCGAGCTTGTATAAAGCTTAAGATCACTTCTCATGCGATCCTATCATACTTAGGTCCACAAATTAGATTACTGATATGATATGGTCAAACAACGAATTGCATCACTAAGATTTTCTAACTCTATGTTGTCACATCCCAATGAAAGATAAGGCTATTTGCAAAGAACATGTATACGCTATTTATTTTCATTTATTCGCATAAATCATCAATTCTAGATTTATAGTGTAAGCTATTTATTTCCATTTATACCATGTCCACCATCTAGATAAGGCATGCCTTGCATGATAGCTCGACAATAAAGGTACTTATGTTGTGTGGAACTGCTGGCTTAATTACTGTTATGTCGTGTATTTTGTGCTACTATCCTAGTTGATTTGGTACATATGAACCGTGCAGCTTAGGAACATTAAAGTCAAGAGTACATCTGGTAGGACAAAGATGCCTCCTGGTGGACATGGTTGTAAACGCAAGCGCGTCAAGACCCATCGCGAGCATGCAGTTGCCCATGTCCATCCGTATGCAGATGACGAACTCAAGCGACCAGTGGTCCAAGACGTGGAGGCAGCTCCCCAAGGCCAGCAGGAAGCTGCCCAATGCGAGCAGGCACCTCCCTACGGTGAGCTGCCAGGTGTGCAAGGCGAGCTGCCACCATTCCTAGGCAAGGGGCAAGGTTCCCAAGTCGAGGAGCAAGGTGCCTGCAATGAAGAGCAATATGACATATCACAGAGATTGCATGCTCTACGAGGGGCCATGTTTGGAAGGAAATCCAAAATGCAGAATATTAACCCTAGCAATGCCACAATTTCTGTAGATTACCCATGTGAAGACATTGTTTCGAGTGGTACGGCTGGGAGGAGAATAAACATGTCCAAAGGAAAAAGAATCAGAATTGTTATTCCTCTGGGAAAGACAAGGCCCGTGGACCCAAAGATTGCTGCCATGTATGCTACTGCGTGTTCATTAGCTGTGAAGCACACTGTCCCTATCTTCCCCCATTGGAAAGAGTACAAAGGAAGGGAAGATATATTTTCCTCCTACCATGGTCATGTGTCTTTAAGTTTTGTAACCCAACCTTCCAATTCATTCCATTGTTGTTCATATAACTGAAAAGTGCTCTTTATTTTGTTTCAGTCAAAGTTTCATCTGAACCCAAGAGACTCTGTTATTTGTCAATCTCTTCAGATGCATCTCAAGAACTGTACAAGACAAAGACGCCATATTCTGAAGCAAGAATTTTTTGACAGCATTATAGACAAGAGTAGAGTTGTACGAACGCCTCCTGATGCAGTTGGGCACATGAGCGAAGCAGAATGGTGCAGGCTAGTCGATAACTGGTCCTCGGTCAGGAAACAGGTATTGTCTTTGTTCACTCTACCTTGCCACTGTTTCTATTCCATAACCTGGAATGTTTCTAATCAGTTCATACTTTGTTTATGTAGATGGCTTGTCTGAAACCCAGGCAAAGCAGACAGGCCATCCAGTTCCATAGCGCCACAGGTTCTCGTAGCTACGAGGTTTGCTGCGACATGGGGGAAGATGCCTTTGAATTGTTCAAAGCTACGCTAACAGCAAGATACGTGGATTCTCTTCGTCCGTGAAAAGAGCAATTGTAAGTCCCTCAGAATCCCGTTTATCCCTGGGATCAACAATTACCTCAATAGATTGTTCTAGATACGTACTGATGCTTCCCTTTGTGAATTATGATGCAAACCCCTGCTATTTCACCTATGCTTGTCATCTCATAGTTCATGCACATGCATGCTGCTTGCTTTTCATCTGCTAGTTCATCTATCCTCGTGAGCTGCCATTTTCATCTACGTTCTATACATGCTTGTCGTCTGCTATTTTCAGCCATGTTTACTTACATGCCTGTTATGTGATGTTTTTCATTTATGTTCCTTACAAGCTTGTCATGCGTGCTTAATTGCTTGTCATCTGCTATTTGCATCTTTGTTATGTACAAGGCTCTCATGATATCCATGTTCCTTACAAGCTAGTTCAGCTTCTATTTTATCTAAAGCTTTTACATGCTTTATAGGAAGAAATGCAATATCATATGCTAGAACATACTTCAGTAGATGGCGCTGTCAAGGAACCTCTTTCTGCCACCGATGATGTCGTTGCCGTGCTGACCAAGAACCGTCTAAAGTCTTTGTTCCTTAATACCATAGGTGGGGTCACAACCAGTGCAAGATCAACAAAGTCTCAGCTTCACCTTCAACTTTATTCTGAGAGAAAACAGAAGCACGACCTGCAGTCTGTAGTTGATGAGTTGAAGCAGGCCAAGGAACAAGCTAATGAAGATAGGATGAAGCATCGACAAGAATTGCTGCGTATGACGGAGGAACACAAAGGTATGAAGAAGAGTCAAGAAATGTACAAAACCCTTATCGGTGGCATGTTGGCTCAAGTTCCTCCGAGATATGGAACTGAGTAGCCCTTTTGTGAAACCGCTTGTTGTCTGTTGAACTGTATTAGACTGCCTTTGCTGGCAAGCTATGTTGTGACCTTAATCGGAATTTATGTATTTGTTGTGTTTGCTTTGCTGTGAAAACTAGTATAGTATTTTCCATGCTAATGAATACGAGGACACGTGGTATTATATGGTACGTCCATGAGGCGGCACCTTATTGGATGGAAATCGCGACGAAATAAACACGTCACGAAAACGTTTCGACGTGGACATGCCGTGTTGGTACACGTGCTGGCTCATGATTCGCGACGTCTTACGATGAACTAAAACGTCGCACCGTCGGACAACGTAATAAATTCGTCGGGAATAAGCGTATATGTGGAACATTATGAGAGTGACACGTGGCACCTTATACTGCTTGTACCCGCGAAGAGAAAGTAAACGTCGCACTTATTATGACGTCATTAAACAGAGGTAGTGGTAGTTCCAATCGCGACGTTTTTAAAATGTCAAGACGATGATGACGTCAAGAAGGATGGAAGTTACGTCAGTAACGGGCAACGGAAAACGATGCCACGTGTACACACATTGCGACGAAAAATAACATCGCTCCTTGTTGGGCCTTGTGCTGGGCCGGCCAGTAGCTCGCGACGGTTTAGTGTTCATTTAATCGTCGTAGAATCGTCTGTGACAGTCAATCAGGAACGTTCTCACTCCGTCGCGTAAACCGTCGCGGATTGCCCTTAGCGACGGTTTGGAGCCCATCTGCAACGGTATTGAAACGTTCCGGATCGCGCGGAATTTGGTAGTGTACGTTTCCACGGCATCGTTCCTGGCAGGCAAGCACAATCCCTAGACGTAACCTTTGGAGAAAAAGAGCATTTCCAACAGGAAAAAATCTCCTTCGAGGTCGTGCCGTGCGAAAGTCTATACCACGCAATACTCAGACGTCCATCTTTCACCAAGTTCATGGCAAGATCATGTTATATCTATAACAAGCTGAAGATGCTAGGACCAAAAGGAGGAGTAATCACCATATCGGGATACTTCAAATTGGCAAACAAGCTGGAAAAAGGAAACACCCTTTGCGCAGAAAAAGTGATAGCAAAAGAGCAATTGAAGGAGCTAGCAAAAGAAGTATCGCCTACGGAAATGCCGACAGGAAAGGAAATCCGGAAGCCAGCAGGTAGTTTCAAAGCTTCCGAGAATACAAGATAGGTTATCCTAGATCCCAAAGATTCGACAAAATTTGTCGTAGTGGGAACCGGGATGACCGACAAATAGGAAAGCACGCTCGTCAAGTTACTCCGTGAGAACTGGGATATTTTTGCCTGGTGTCCTACGGACATGCCAGGTGTACCCAGGGAACTTGCTGAGCATCAACTCAAGGTGATTCCAGGATCTAAACCCGTCAAACAAGGTCACCGTAGATTTGACGGAAGAAGACAGAAGGCTATTGGCAAGGAAATTATCCGGCTATTAGCAGCTGATTTTATCTGTGAAGTTATACATACTGAATGGTCTGCAAACCCCGTATTAGTCCCGAAGAAAGATAGTACCGTTCTTAGGATGTGTATAAATTACACCGGCATGGAAAAATTGTGTCCAAAAGATATGTTCGTGTTACCGTGAATCGATCAAATAATAGATGGCACTTCTGGCTCTGAGCTTTTATGCTTTTTGGATGCTTATTCCGGGTACCATCAAATACGTATGAAGGAGGAGGACCAAATCAAAACTTCAATCATAACCCCGTATGGAACATACTATTACATAACCATGCCTTTTGGCCTGAAGAACGCATGTGAACCTTACCAGCGTTGCATGCAACGTTGTTTGCATAGTCAGATTGGCAAAAACGTTCATGTTTACGTGGACGACATTGCCGTAGTTTCCAAGGAAAAAGATAGACTCCTTGAAGATCTACGAGAAACGTTCGAAAATTTGCGCACTTACAAAATGAAGTTGAATCCATTAAAGTGCGTATTCTGGGTTCCCTCAAGAAAACTCCTGGGTTTTATCGTTTCTTTCAGAGGAATAGAACTAAACCTGGAAAAGATCAAGGCAATCTTAAACATCTCAAAGCCTACGTGCTTAAAAGACGTACAAATATTGACGGGTTCTGCAGCCGCTGTCAGCAGGTTTATAAGCCGGCTAGGAGACAAAGCTCTGCCATTATACAAATTGTTGAAGAAATCCGACAAATTTGTATAGACAGAAGATGCGGACAAAGCATTAACCAGTTAAAAGAAACCTTGATGAAAGCTCCGATTTTGGCATCGCCAAAAGACGAAGAACCCAGGTTACTGTATCTCACGGCAACAAACATGGTTATTAGCGAAGTGATAGTTGTGGAAAGACGGAAAGAAGAGGAAAGCATACCAGATCAACCTCCAGTGTATTATGTCAGCGAAGTATTATCCGAGTCCAAACAAAGGTATCCACACTATCGAAAGCTGGCATATGGTGTGTTTTTTGCATCTCCAAAACTCCGCCATTATTTCCGAGGACATTCCATAATAGTGGTATGTAAAGCACCACTAGGGGATATTATCAACAATGCGGATGCAACAGGCCGAGTAGCCAAATGGGGCATCGAGTTAGTTGCGTTCGACACTAAGTACCAACCTCGGACGGCAATTAAATCCCAGGTGTTGGCAGATTTCATCGCTGATTGGACAGAAGCAATGGAAAACACACCAATGCCAGAGTCGGAATACTGGGTCATGCACTTTGACGGATCCAAGATGAAGGAAGGCGCTAGAGCTGGTGTAGTGCTAAAATCTCCAAAAGGAGATACTATGGAGTACGTATTACAAATACACTTCAACACCAACACTGACGTGGCAGAATATGAAGCTTTGCTTCATGGCTTGCACACTCCAAAACAAATAGGTATCAAATGCATAATATTCTATGGTGACTCGGATTTGGTACAACATCAGCTCAACCAAACATGGGACGCCAAAAGCCCCATCATGGACGAATATCGAAGAGCGGTGGACAAGTTTGGCATTTGCTTTCTGGGATTTGAAGTACTTCATGTCAAAGGGGAAGAAAACTAGAACGCGGACGCATTAGCCCGCATTGGCTCGGAAAGAGTGAAAACACTACCACTAGGCGTGTTTGTCCAACATTTGCATGAACCATCGATAAAAGGTAGAGATGTTGATTATCCTCTCGTTTCCGAGTCAGTTGAAGTTCTGCTCGTTAACCCGGATTGGAAAATTCCATATTTAAACTTCTTAGTGGATCAAAAGTTCCCGGATGGAGCAGACGACGTCTTGCAAAGACAGATAAAACGTCGATGCAAAGGATACACGGTAATTAATGGTTGCATATATAAACGCATCACTATCGGAATTTTTTAGCGATGTATTTCGCTATAGGAAGGCCAAGAAATAGTGCAAGAAATCCATGCAGGAGACTGAGAACATCATGCTCAATCAAAAATCATAGTTAAAAAAGCATTCCGTGTAGGGTTTTACTGGATAACAGCCAAGACAGACGCCGAACATATAGTAAATACATGTGCTGGATGTCAGTATTACGCCAAGTAGATGAATATGCCAGACCAAACACTCAAAACTATCCCTATTACATGGAATTTGCGGTCTGGGGGCTAGATATGATGGACCATTCAAAACTGCAAGAGGTGGACTCACACATCTACTTGTTGTAGTAGACAAGTATACCAAATGGGTGGAGGCGAAACCCATCAAAAAGCTTGACGGTGTAACTGCCAGGAATTTCATCATTGACGTAGTCATGAGATACAGCATTCCACATAGCATAATCACCGACAACGGGACAAATTTCTCAATTGGGGAGTTGGCAAAATATTTCCGACAAACGGGAATACGCCTAGATCTTGCATCTGTGGCACACCCACAATCCAATTAGCAGGTTGAAAGAAGGAATAGATCAATCCTGCAGGGAATACGCCGAAGACTCGAATCTCCTCTTCATAGAGCAGCTGGAGCATGGATAGAGGAGTTACCTTCCGTGCTTTGGAGTATTCGAACGACACTAAATAGATCAACAGGGCAAACCCCGTTTTTCTTGGTCTATGGCGCAGAAGCAGTGCTTCCAACGGACATGCTCCATGATAGCCCAAGAGTGCAGGCTTACAATGACTCGGATGCCAAAAGTGCACGACAAGATGCCGTCGATCTTCTAGAAGAAGAACGAGAACTTGTACTTCAAAGATCCGCAATTTATCAGCAAGGATTATGACACTACCATAGTCGGAAAATCAGGCATCGTTCTTTCAAAGAATGTGACTTAGTGCTAAGATTGGTGCAAGAAAGGAAGCACAAGTTAGCCCCAGTTTGGGAAGGACCATTTTTCTTTAGAAAATCTATGAGAAATGGATCATATTATCTTGTGGATATTCGGGATACGGAGGATGATCCCAAAAGACCGAATCGCAAAAGGAAGAGAAAGATAGATGTCGAACTAGGAGAGACCAAAAGACCCTAGAGCATCCAGCAGTTACGTCCCTTCTACACTTAGTTCAATTTCTATGTAAACATCTTTGAGATCATGAAATAAAGTTGTTGGAATTCATACATCTATGTTTTTAACTGTTTATTATAGTACAAAGCATAAATCCGCCTTACCTATTTCCCAATGATCTTTCAAAATACTCTATGTTAACCCGAATTGTGCCTGCGTGCTCGAAGTTAAAAAAAACTGAATGGTTTTCGGCCTAAGGAGGCTTAAGGAAACCCAGATTGTTCCTGCGTGCCTGAGTTTCGTAAAAAATTCCTTACTTTTCTCTAAGTACTATCTGATTGTTTTTATGTTGGGTCATTGAAATTAGTAAGTAAAAATGCCTTTAGTATGATCCATGCTTCCGAGTTTCGACTGATTGGCTATACCCAGTCATTTGGCATGAAGATTATATACTATCGAGCCATTTCAAACACTAAGGACAGTTAAGACATATAAACCAGAGAAATTAGAAGATAAAGGAATAAAAACCCGGAAAACTTGCAAAGGCTTAATAATTTAACTGCAAAAGCAGAGTACTTGTTTATACAATAGAATAGACATCATTACAATAAGGGTTACATTGTAAGAACAGTAATGCTTCTATTTTCCTATCTTCTACCCAGGATTCAAGCAGCATCTTCGGCATCCGAGTCTTCGTCCTCGCTGCTGGATTTCTCCGGAGTTGTCGGCATTTCCTCCTCGGGGTAGAAGGTGGAGATATTAACCATGTTGGCAATATGGGTGGCGTGGCCTTTGATCTCATCAAAGATGCTGGACCGCTGAGCATCTGTATATCTTTGAGGGATACCGGATGGCACGCGCCAAGATTTGGCAGTGGGATAATGCATACGCATGAGCCCAAGGGCCATGCGTGCGCCACCACGAGCCGCGGAGCAGAACCAAGATTCCTTGCGGTTTGCCACCTCCACGATCGCCTCTGGAAGTTTGCTTACTTCCAAGAACTCCCCTGATTTATCGGGAATGTATTTATTAATAAGGAGCATCCCCGCAGCTTTCAGCGTGGTGAAGATTTTCCCGAAAGCCCGGATTCTCTCGATCCGGGTAAGCTGGGGGCTACCTTCTGTTTCAATCAACAAACAAATGTTAGGAAAAACAGAAGAAGGGAAAAAAGAGAAAATCCGGTAAAAGTAAAAATACTTACCGAGAATCCGGTCCATCTCCGTGCCTTCCTCTAGGCGTTGGTTCAGGGCATTCTCCAGGTCCCTGATTGTAGCTATGTTTTTCTCGGCCTGGCTAGAGGCCTTAGACTCGGCAATGCCAACAACTAGTTGGCTGGCCTCCAGGTCCTTCTGGAGCTTCACAGTGAGCTTGTGAAGTTCCAGGTTTTATCGGCGGAGGTTCTCAGCATTGTCGGCATCTTCAGCAATTTGTTTGGCTTTCACCAAAGAAGCTGAAAAGCAAATAAAAGGAAGATTTAGACACTCGGAAAAAATTCTTAGACAAAATTACGAATGAAAGCAGAGAAATACTTTACCTGCTGATTCAGTCAGCTGCTGTTGAACGGATGCCAGCTCTGCTTCCTTATCTTCAAGAATGTTAAGAAGGGTTTTCACCTCCTTGTTCTTGATGGTAAGTTTATTGAAAACATCCACTTTGATGTTTTCAGCAGTTTGCTGAAACACGGAAAAGAGACAAAAATGCTTAAGTTAAGAACAAGCATAATAATGATAAAAGCATTAAGTCAAAAGTATACATTCGTTTTATTACTTGGGGGCTAGAGATATTACCTGGCTCATCTTGGTAAAGTTCACCAAGTTTTCGTTGAATTCTTTTGCATAGTCTGCAAAAAGAATCCCGACATTGCAAAGCCCGTCCTAGATGACGTGTCGAGGTGAAAATACGAAGTTATTCCTAACAATAAGCCCGCCTTGAGGCCAAGGATGGATTAAGGGTGCTGGAGTGAAGTATTTGGTCACCCACGGATGCATATATCCGTGTTCGTCAAATGGCTCTTCCTTTACCTTGAACTCCTTGTCGAGAGTTGGAATGGGTTCCTCCTCTGTTGTACGAGAAGGAACACCCATTTCCGGCACCACCCTTTCCCTCGCGTCCGGCTCAGACGCAATGGGCTGGCTGGACTGCAAGGGGTATTCTTCCTCCCTTGCAGCTTGGTTTTCTCTTCCTGTGGCGGCTGGGGTGTTAGAGGCTGCAATAGGGGATGGATGTACCCCTCTGCTAGCAACTGCCTTATGCTTCTTGCAGCCTTTCGGCTTCAGAGAGGTAGGAGCAAGGCTGGAAATGAAACGAAAGGAAAGAAATTCCGAGAAATAAGAATCCGAGAAAGAAATAAAAACCCATGCAATAAAAAGCATAAGAGAAAAAACCGGGAATTTCTTACCTGGATGTAGCGACGGGAACTCCGTCAAGATCGATTATTTCTTGAGTAGCGGAAGGCTTCTTGCATTTCCGTCCTCCTGCAAAGTTAGCACGAATTGCGTCTAACTCGGCATCGGTCGCAAGATCCACCTCGGGAAGTTCGACAATCTATCAAAAAAGACAAAGTCCGAGTTAAAATGAACATCCGACAAAGAAGAAACGCAGAACCAAGGCCCAAAATGAAGAACCATACCTTTGGAGCCAGGTTTGTCGCCGTGTACATCGGCCGGCTTTCCTCATATTGGTCGCGTGTTGCGACCAACTGGTTAACGCGTTTCCTCAAATCTTATGTTGTCAAAGATTTGTTCGTTACCCGCATTGGGTCTTCGGGTCCCACATACTCGCACATGATCCGGGAACCGCGGTGGGCCAGAGGTTGAATCCGCCTTTCTAGCCAGCATAGGACGGTGTCCATGCCGGTAAGTGGAGGAGACACGGAAACGAGCTTGGCGATGCGCCATTTGATCCTTAGCAGATCCGGCGGCAAGGTTTGAACTACGTCCACTGCCTACTTGTCTAGGGGAGTGGCAGCGCAGTTGACGAAAGGTGGAATTCCCGTATCCTTTCCTGGATAAAGGACATCTTCGAGGTAGAAGAAGGAACCCATCCAAAACTTGACGGATTCTGAGGTTTTTATCTTGGGGAACCAGTCCTCCCTAATCTTACGGAGGGTGAAGGAAATGGTCCCACAAGTCGGGAGTGCGCCCTCATAAGGGTTTCGCTTAACTCCAAAGCAATATTGCCAGAAATCTAACCTAGGTTCTATTCCTAGATACCCTTCAAAGAGCGCCTGGAACCCGTCTAGATAAAGTATGGAGTTGGGAGGAAGGTTGTGGGGTTGAATGTTGTAATGGTTTAGGACTTGGAGGAAGAAGGTAGAAGGCGGAAACCCCATACCTCTGCTAATGTGCGAGGTGACGAGAACCCTTTCTCCAGCTCTCAGCATTGGCTCACAGTCGTCCTCCTCGTGCCACCATTTTCCCTTCAGGATTATCCCTTTCTTCTCCATTGTCGGAAGGGGGAAGGAACCAAGTTACAATGCCTCCGATTCCCGGACATTTCCCCTTCTTCCTCCGCTTCGGCGGCGGCCGCGGCAGCGAGTTCCTCACCGACGAGGGTGACCTTATCTTCTGTTGTTTCAGTGGTGAAGGGCGGAGACGGCGCGGCAGATGACGACGCCACATTTTCGGCCACGAGAGGAGGATCCTTGCGAGCCAAGCCACCGGTAATTCCCTCCGGCGTGCTCGCGTCGGCGCGGCCGGGAGAATCCACTTGAGGATATATGTCGTTGATGATATCGTCGATGTCGACGGCGACGGTGTTTTCCTCCGCGGGCGCGCGGTGAATCTCCGGTAGCCATTCTTGGGCGGCGCGGGGAGATCTGGAACCTTCGATGGTGATTATTTGGGGACGGTGCGGGACGCACGGGCTCTGCTCACACTTGCAAGCTTTGGCTTGGGAGCAATGGTGCTTGGGGGCTAGAAGATTGAGTGAGAGTGGAAGGGCAACCGGAGAGCCCGAGGGCGGCTATTTATAGATGGAAAAACGTTGAGATGCGCCACAACGACTCTTTTGACCGTTAGATTTTCGACGTGTGTCACGCACCGGAAAATCCGGGAAATGAGGGGACGGGTGATAATTGATATCTCCTCGTTTCCCGCGAGAATCTGTCAGAGATACGTTTCAAGGTTTCACAGTGAACCCAAACGTCCCTGGTGTCAGCATGATTATATCGCTGACGTCATGAAGTTCCTTCTCCACGAAGGTTCGTGGAAGAAAAAGCCGGATTTTGGCAAAATCCGAGTTTTTCGCGTTAAGCATGATTTGAGAAAAAGAAGAATCGAGACGAAGTGCCAACATTTCTTGGAAAAGAATGCACATCGACGAGAGGTGGCAGGTTGAAGTCTCAATCCTTCTTGGGGGCTATTGTCGGATATATATCGATTAGGGGTATATCCGACATTGTCCTAAAGAGCCGGATTACCAGGGTGACCTGAATGTTAATGGATCACAGTCCATTAGACGGCCTAGTAGGCTGACACGCAGAAGCCGGATTCTAGAAGAACCCGGACCGCGGCCCACGTGGTGCGGCTTGGAGTAGAAGGCGGATTCTTGCTTTCCAAGTTAGAAACTTACCGTAGTCTTCTAGGTTTCCTTTCTGTAATCTGTAACATCCCAAGTCTGAAAAATAGCCTTTAGAATGTTTTGCTCTCTGTTATTTTATGTTTTGCATCATGGCATCATGTTGATTGCATTTGTTTTGTTTGTTTTCCATTTGTTTTCCTCTGTTTTCAGTTGTTTTCCAACTGTTTTCATTTGTTCTCCTTTGTTTTCTATTTGAATTTCAAACCAAAATTCAAACTTGTTGTTTCATCCTTGTGATGTTACAATTTCCAAAATGTTACCTCAAATAAAAACAACAAATTGTTCTCATTTTATTTCCACATTGATCAACCAATATAATGGTGCTTTTATTTCAATTAATTAATTCCAAATTGGTTTTCAAATTCAAAGCAAAATCATCAGCAACACCTCATTTGGAAATTATCAAATATCAAACCATTCCAATGTTTCTAATCCAACTAATAATAGGGTTCACCCTATTAAGTGGTTGTTTTTATATTAAATTAACAAAATATTCCAATTTCAAATCAAATTCATTCAAACAGCACCCAAGTTGAGATATAACCAATTTATAAACATTATCACTTCAATCAACTAATTTTAATCTTTTAATTCATAGGGGCTACCCTATCAAAATGCTTTTATTTCATAATGTTGACTTAATATGAAAATTCATTCAAAATTGGTTTAAATACCAAACAACAATTTATTTTCAAACCTTCTGTAAAACAAAAACTTGGCAGTGTTTTCTTTTAATCAAATTAGCTTAACCTAATTTTCCTACAATTTTACTAACCTAAAATATCTCCTTTTTCTTCCATTTGGTTTTCAGCAAAAAAATAAAAACAGAAAACAGGAAAATAGAAAAGAGAGAGGGAAAAAGCCAGCCCATCTTTTCACTTAAGCCCACCAACCACTTGGCCCAGTACCCTTTCCTCCCTCTTGTCGTCTTCCTCGCAGGTGATGTCACGTTCTGTACGATCGCTCCCCCTCCGTTTGATCATACTCTCCCCCTCCCGATGCCATGCCGTACACCTCCTCACCCCCATAAAACTACTCCTAGCCCTAACCCTAGATACCTAACCCTAGCGCCTTCCTTCCCATCGCCGCCTTTCTCCTCTCTGCTAGCTTCCCCTTCCTCTGAATGTCTGAACCCTGCAACCACCGAACACCACTGTACCTCACCCGAGCTCCTCCAACTCCGGTGGTCGCCGGAGCTCCGGACCCCCTTCGGCCGCGCCAGCAGCGGGAATGGAGCCGCCGCTCTGCCCTCTACGCCCCTGTGCCCTCGGCCAGGCCCGGGATGTGCCGTGGACGCCGCCCCGTCGCCTCCCGTCGCCGGCGTTCGCCACTGCCTGCTCCCTGTACCGCCCCGACCTGCTCTGTCCGCCCCCGAGGTGAGATCCTCGCTCCCCTTCCTCCTCTCGCCCTCCTCCCTCCTCTCCTCTAGGGCCGCGCCCCACAGCTCCCCCACGCGCCTCCCTGTTTCCCCTCCGGCGAGCAGCCCGACTGCAGCCTCGACCACCTTCCGTTCGATCTGATGCAGTACCCTTTCGATTCAGTTACATTCAGAAAACAGCCCGCTGGCAGAACCTCTTAACCCCCGAGTCCCACTCCCTATCACAAGCCACAGCTCAGCCCATCTGGTTCTGTTCCCTTGAGCGCATCAGGAGGTGCAGGGGTCGAATCCCACCCCCTGCACATTAAACCAACCTTTTTATTTTGCAATAATTTGGTCACAAAACTTTCTGGTATTCACCAATAGGCCCCTGGTAATTAATCTAGCCCCTGCAAATACTTTTTTCAAGTCCCTAGATCCATAAAAATGGCAGATTTGCACCCAATTTTGGAAATTGCATAAATAAATCATCCTAACTCCAAATCCAACATTTTTTATATGTTTTCAATACCAAATTAAATGTTCTATCCAAATATAAATTTTTTTTACTGTTTGGAATATTTTAAATTGGCGCAAAATTTGAAAACTTGTCAAATTCACTTAAATTTGCAAAATTCATAACTTGTTCATAAAAATTCCAAATTGCACAAACTAAATATGCTTTCCAATCAACTTTTCATGTACTCTCCAAATATAAATTTTGTTTGCTGTTTTGAATAATTTAAATTGCTGAAAACAACTGTTTCTTGCTTATTGCATTTAAAATTGCTAAAATCATAACTTGCTCAAATTAACTTATTTTTGAACATGTAAAATATGTTTTCAAACCAGAAAAACCTAACCTTTTCAAATATGAACTTGGTTTAATGTTTTGATCAAATAAAATTCAATTAACATCCACACTTGAATTAATTCCAATTTAATTCTTGTTCAACTTGTTTAATTCCTAAATAATTTATTTGAAATCCTTTTTCAACAAGTGAAACATGTAATCCAACTAAAATCTTGTTTTCTTTTCAAATATAAACTTTGTTATCTGTTTTGAACAATTTAACATGATGAAAACAACAAATTCTTGTGTGACATCTTTTAAGTAACCAAATTTTCCAAACTTAATAAATGATTTCCAAACCTTGTTAAACTTCTTTTCCACTTGCATCTATTGTTGTTATTTTGTTGTTATCATCATGCATGCATCATGTTTAACCACTTACACTTGTTAATCAAATGTAGATCATTGCTTCCACCTTAACCATTGCATCCATATGCAATTCACATTGCATATGGGTCCATTTAAATTGTGTTATCTTGTCAACTAGTTTATTTCTATGCATCAATTAAATGGTCATGCATCATCCCATGTTTGTGCACTATGCCCTGATATTGATTGTTTATCTTTCTGCCTTGTTTGTTTGCTTCTTCCCGGATATACGACGACGTTGAGACCGACGATACTTTCGACACCACTTCTAAGGAGTTAGCTCAGTACCAGGCTACTGGGTTTTGCAGGCAAGTTATCACTCACATGAACCACTGTGTTCCTTTCAACATTGGTTACCGATACTTTCCGTTGTTCTTTTCTGCTAGCCTTAGTAGTAGTTGTTTCTGTTACGAACCTATCACATGAATCCTTTAACCCTGATATTGCCTCACCACCCCTCCTACAACCCTATTGATTGAGCCAGTGTCATACTAGCATGCTTAAGGTTGTTTTGCTCGAGTCTGTTACCCGTTACTTTCTGTTACTATTACTTTTATGTTCTGGGGGCTCGATGTTTAATCAATCAATCAATCATGCTAATGTTATTGTTAAATAATAAATTTGATGATAAGGCACCGGCAGGAGGCCCATGAGAGGTTTTGAAGCCTGCTAGTGTCGACCCTAATAGGAAAAGGGTCTTGTCTACTGATCCATGATGAGCGCACTAACCGCATGTGGGAAGCGAGTATGGGCGCCCCCCTCAACTTGACCTGATTCGCATCTCGTCCAAATTGCCTCATTTAGTTCGTGTGTTCCATTTGCCGCATGCATGTTTTTGCGAGCCCAGGCCAGGGTGGAAACTTTGTAGTCGGCATATAGGGGGACACGGTCTTAGAGTGCTATGAGGGTCCCTTTTCTTCGGGGCTTGATTAGCCGTGCGCCCAAGGTTCTTTGGGCTTGATGCGAAGAATGTTTGGTTGTGTAGAGTACCCCGCTTGGTGGGTTAGCTTCCCATCTGGCGGGTTATTCTTGCGTGTACGGCCAAATTGGTGCAACCCTGCAGGGATAATCTTCTCGAGAAGCCGTGTTTTCCGCGGTTATGGATTACTTGGTGAAAGTACTGGCTAACAAGTACTCAGGACAACTTAAACATAATGTTCAAACATGTACACCCAATGATTAATAACTTGACTAGTAATAGGTTGATGACACAATAACTTGATTCACCTTTCTTACAACTGTGTGAGTTATCCTCGGATTGCTTCTTTGGATAAGGGGCGAGATCCAGGATGGGTTTGTTTGAAGTTATCTTTCAGTTGGTTACAATCCTCGATCTTATCCCCTTTCTGTTAGCCGGAAGTGGTAGAATCTCTGTAGTTGGTTAGCGCAGCCAGTTGCAGCATCTTTTATATCCCCTCTTTTCCGTTGAACCCAAGGCATCTGTGCTTGGTGTTGACGGGTTACACTTTGGTGAACTGTGAGTCTTGCTTGCCAGTACGTTTATGTACTGACCCCTTTGGGGCTGTGGTTTCCGCAGACCTACGTTTCCGAGGATCTACATGGTGGCTATTACGTGGAGTACGACGAGACTGCTGACGAGTAGATAGCGGACCCGGGCAGGATCCGAGACTTCGTGGATGGGCTCCGTCTTTTTCGTTTCCGGCCTCTTAGGCCTATTTGGTTCTTGTCTGTACTCAGACATGTTGAATGCTTCCGCTGTGATGTAATGATGTATTGTTGGGGCATGTGCCCTCTGAATGATTGTATTTGCTATCTCTGCTCTAATGAGAGCCATTTGCAAGTTATTTCAATCTTTTGTGTCGTAGAGATCTGTTGTGATATCCTTTGTTCAAAGCTGTGGACGTACCATGTGTGATTGGTATGAAGTACGTCGACAGTAGTGCCTTTGATCTCTAGTGGATAGTTTACATCGACGATGGAATAGCAGGGCTTGTGTTGTCGCGCATAAGCGCAGGCCTACCAGGAAGCTGGGACGTGGGAGCAGTTATGCCCCATAATCCAAGCATCTGCTATCCAGTTCGTACGGTGAGTATCCCCTAGAAATCAGGGTGCGACATAATCCCTAAGCCGGCTATCTATATAAAGTCGTACGGGAGAGAAGAAAGACAACCGACAATTACCTAGAAGCCAACTCGTCAAGAAGTTGATCCTCGTCGAGTTAGCAAATCCCAACTCACATTGTACTTTGTATACTTCAGGCTTCAGCCCCGATTTAGTGAGATTGCAGGAGTAGGAACGCCACCTAGTTGCGACGTGCCGAACCTGGGTAATTTTGGTGTTCTTGGTTGTCGTACTACCACGTCCCCCGACGTCTCTATTAGTAGTCCCATGGCACCCCGTCTATGAACTCTACTACGATGTCTCGACACAAGTGCCTCGGAGTGGGCATCTACCTCCTCGACTTGGGAACCTTGCCCCTCATGTTGGAACGGTGGGAGCTCGACTTGGGGACCTGGCAGCTGGCCAAAGAGAAAATCCTGCTCGTACTGGGGTGTGTGTCTCCTCGCGGTGGTCATCTCCATCCTTGTATTGGGCATCTCCAGAAGGCCATGGGCAATTGTCTACTTGTTTTTGGCATATTCCTGCTGGCCAAGTTGGGGAGTTGTCTGCTGGCCTTGGGGAGCTTCCTGATGGACTTGGGGATCTTCCAGCTCTAGGCGGGCGGCTTCCTTCTCGGTCACCACTGCTACCACCTTGGTTTGGACTGCTGCTGGCTGCTTGTGTTCGACATGTGCCATCTTGTCATTATCAGATGGCTTCTTGGGGGCTTAGATGGCTTCTTGTTCCCGGCTGGTGGTGGCCTGGCTGGATCTGTGGGCTGGTTCTGCAAGCTCGCACTCCTTGTTCGACCCGTTCTGGGTGTGGAAACTGCCAGTGCACTCTTTTGGATAATTTTATCTCTTGCCGGAGTAATAGGTGATGTATTGTCAGATTTTTCAGCACGGACACGCTTCTTGCCAGCAATGGAGTGGCCGCTTGGAGGCATCTGCCCCTTACCGGATGTCATCTTGACTTTGAGTTTCCTAGCCTGTACAGTTCACATGTACATATCAATGGGATGGTAGCACAACATATATGTAAATGCAGTAATTAGGCCACCAGTCCCACACGAGATAAGTAGGGAGCACCTTCACTGCTGAGTTATCATGAAAGCGTGTTGAGCTAGAAGGTAAGGGTTCAGCTACTTCAGTGAAGTCTTCCTCCCCTCGAGGATCATAATTGGATCCAAAGATTTCCTTATTGCTCTCTTTAGGGGAGAGTACAGTCAGGCTTGCAACATCATATGCTAATGTCCTACCCAGCAGCGGATGGTTTTCAGGATATTATTGATCCGTGTATTGTCAATGGTTTTTACAAGTGGTTCTAACATAAATCAAGAGCTCGATATAAGCTACAAACATAACACTAGATACTATAAGAATCCATTAAAGCTACAAAGTAAGATATGGGTTTCTTCCATGGAGTGATGTTCTAACATATAATGTTGGTGTTGATTGTTCTGTACTAATCCCTCCGTTTACTTTTATATGGAACGCTACTTACCATTTCAATATTAACAACATACATAGTAAAATGAGGGCATCTATGTACAAAATAAGCAAAATTTGACCATAGGAACTCATCAAACATAAAGAAGCACATAACAGACAATTTTCTCGATATCAGGAACTAAAACATACACAAAAATGTGCAGGGAATAAGCATCAAACAGGCTGAAATATTTATCTCGAGATCGCCTTGGGATTTAGGTCATTTTTCTTACTGCTTGCCCTGGCTGTAACCATCTTTTCAGGAGTCAAGGTGGCAGGCCTTGGCGACATAGTTGCCTTGAGGTTAGTGACGAGGTGGCAGACCTCGACGAGGAAGTTGCCACGAGGTTAGTTAGGCGGTGGCAGACCTGGATGTAAGGTGAGGTTGGTGACGAGGTGCCCAAACTGCGAGTTGGACATCGAGGTGGCAGATCTTGACGGCGACCTGGAAGGCGAGGTGGCAGATCTGGCGGCGAGGTGGAAGATCTGACGGCGAGGTGGAAGATCTGGATGGCGACCTGAACGACGATGTGGCAGAACTGGAAGGCAAGGTGGAAAAGCTGGGTAGCGACTGGCGAGTTGGGAGATCGGGAAGGTAAGTTACACGACGAGGTGGAAGACCCGCACGGGGGAATGTTAGACCGGTACAGAGCTACGCGGAGAGGTGGGAGAGAGGGACGGAGAGCTACGCGGCGCGTGTGGGAACGGGATGGAAAGCTACACGGCGAGGACGCGAGGTGGGAGAGCTACACGGCGAGGTTGGAAGACAGGAAAGAGGGAAACTTCGTTAATGGAAAAAAGGGGCGGGGGGAATTTCGTTGAGAGGCCGCGGGTGGATAGAGGAAGGTGTGAAATTTTGCAAGAGGCGTTCGCGCACTCTGGGGGAGGCTCCAATGTTTGATCCATAATTTGGGGTGGGTGCGGCACAAAAATTCTACGCGCGCGAGTTTGTGTGGGCATGGACAAAAACATTGCTGCCGTCGGATGCATGATGGGTGACTTAAACAAATTGACAATCTATGCAATTGGTTATCAAATGACAATGTAATTAAAATTGGGGATGTCAGAATCCCTCCTTAGACTAACAAGATGTAAACCTAGCATATCTATACAAATATAATGTGAGGTTCCCCCCATTCCGACAAATCCGGGAGTTTCGGGCTCGAAGTAGTCCTGGAGACCGCCAAAGAGAATTTGACGCCGGTGAAGCGTAACACAGAGAGTGAGGGAATCTTGAGAATCCAATACCCATGCTACACTCTAACACACGTGGTATGGAATACCTAGGATTTGGTGGCATTCAGACGCTCTGGAGCCCCTCTCCGGACAAACCCTAGCCCCGTTGGGGAAAAAGGCGGAACTACCGTTCTGCCCCCACTACCTGATCCGGAAGGGGGTAGCAAAGTGGAACCAATTGCTTGGTTGTGTTAGGTTAGGCCCAAGGAACACCCAACACAATGGTATACCTCACCTCTTGGCAAGATTTCCAACGTTCCGACAGATCCGGGAGTTTCGGGCTCTAAGTAGTCCTGAAACCAGCCAGAGATAATCTGACGCCGGTGAAGCCCTAACACAGAGAGTGAGAGAATATTTGGCATCCAAGACCCATTCTACACTCAAACACACATGGTATGTCCTATCATGTGACTTGGTGGCATTCAGATGCTCCGGAGCCCCTCTCCGGAGAAACCCTAGCCCCGTTGGGAGAAAAGACGGAACTGCAGTTCTGGCCCCTCAACGTGAGCCGGAACAGGTTTCCAAAGTGGAACCAATTGCTTGGTTGTGTTAGGTTAGGCCCAAGGAACACCCAAAGAAATGGTAGGTCCCACCCTATTGGCAATATTCACCCCCCCCCCGTTCCGCCAGATCCGGGAGTTTCGGGCTCTAAAGTAGTCATGGAACCAGCTAGAGAGAATCTGACGACGGTGAGCCCTAATACAGAGAGTGAGGGTATCTTGGGAATCCAAGACCCATGCCACACTGTAACACGCATGGTATGGCATACGATGTGTTGTGGTAGCATTCAGACGCTCTGGAGCCCCTCTACGGAGAAACCCTAGCCCCGCTGGGGAAAAAGGCGGAGCTGTCGTTCTGTTCCCTCTACGTCACCCATAAGGGGCTATAAAAGTGTAACTAATTGCTTGGTTGTGTTAGTTTTGGCCCAAGTAACACCCAATACAATGGTAGGTCCCACCTATTGGCAAGATTTCCCTCGTTCGTATAGATTCGGGAGTTTCGGGCTCTAAGTAGTCCTGGAACCCACGAGAGAGAATCTGACGTCGGTGAAGCCCTAACAAAAATAGTGATGGAATCTTCGGAATACAAGACCCATGCCACACTATAACACACATGTTAAGTCATACCATTTGTTCTGGTGGCATTCAGACGCTCCGGAGCCCCTCTCCGGAGAAACCCTAGCCACGCTGGGGAAAAAAGACGGAACAACCGTTCTCGCCTCTCTACGTACATGAGCCGGAAGGGGGTAGCAAAGTGGAACCAATTGCTTGGTTGTCTTAGGTTAAGACCAAGGAACACCCAAGAAAACGGTAGAGACCACCTTTTGGCAAGATTCCCCATGTTCTGTCAGATTTGGCAGTTTCGGGCTCTAAGTAGTCTTGGAGTCCGCCAAAGAGAATCTGAGGCGGTGAAGCCCTAACACAGAGAGTGAGGGAATACTGGGAATCCAAGACACATGAAACACTCTATAACAGATTGTATGGCATACCATGGGATTGGATTTGGTGGCATTCCTACGCTTCGAAGCCACTCTCTACACAAACCCTAGCCCCGCTGGGGAAAAAGGCGGAACTGTCGTCCTGGCCCCTCTATGTGAGCCGGAAGGGGGTAGAAAAGTGGAACCAATTGCTTAGTATTGTAAGTTTAGGCCCAAGGAACACCCCAAGAGAATGGTAGGGCACACCTCTTGGAAAGATTCCCCTCGTTCCATCAGATCCGGGAGTTTCTGGCTCTAAGTAGTTTTGGAACCCGCCAGACGGAATCTGACGCCGGTGATGCCATAACACAGGGAGTGAGGGAATATTGGGAATCAAAGACCCACGCCACACTATAACACACATTGTATGTCATACCATGTGTTGTGGCGGCATTCAGATGCTCTGTAGCCCTCTCCGGAGAAACCCTAGCCCCTTGAGGAAAAATACGGAACTATCGTTCTAGCCCCTCTCCGTGAGCCGGAAGGGGGTAGAAAAGTGGAACCAATTTATTGGTTGTGTTACGTTTAGGTCCAAGGAACACCCGAGGCAATGTTAGGTCCCACCTCTTGGAAATATTCCCCCTGTTACGATAGGTCCGGGAGTTTCGGGCTCTGAGTAGTCCTGGAACCCGCTAGAGAGAATCTGACGCCGCTGAAGCCTTAACACAAAGATTGACGGAATATTCATCATAAAAAACCCATTCCAAAATCTAACACACATGGTATGCCGTACCATGTGACTTCGTGGCATTCAGACGTTACGGATCCCCTCTCCGGAGAAACCCTAGTCCGGATGGGGAAAAGGACGGAATTGTCGTTCTAGCCCCGCTACGTGAGCCAGAAGGGGTTAGAAAAGTGAACTAATTTGCTTGGTTGTGTTAGGTTAGGCCTAAGTAACACCCAAGATAATGTTAGGGACCACATCTTGGCAAGATTCCACCGTTCCGTGAGTTCCAGGCTCTAAGTAGTCCTAGAACCTCCGAGAGAGAATCCGATGCCGATGAAGCCCTAACAAAAAGAGTGAGGGAATCTTCGGCATCAAAGACCCATTACAAACTATAACACACATGGTATGGAAACTCACATGGTATGGCATACCATTTTATGTGGTGGCATTCAGACGCTCCTGAGCCCCTCTTCGGAGAAACCTTAGCCACCTTGGGAAAAAGACGGAACTGTCGTTCTGGCCCCTCTACGTGAGCCGGAAGGGGGTAGCAAGGTGGAACCAATTTCTTTGTTGTATTATATTAGTCCCAAGGAACACCCAAGTAAATGGTAGGGCCAACCTCTTGGCAATATTCCTCCCATTCTATCAGATCCGGGAGTTTCGGGCTCTAAGTAGTCGTGGAACCCGCTAGAGAGAATCCGACCCCGATGAAGACCTAACATAGAGAGTGAGGGAATATTTGGAATCCAAGACTCATTCCATACTCCAACACACTTGTTATGGCATACCATGTGCTTTGGTGGCATTCATACTCTCTGGATCCTCTCTCCGGGGAAACCCTAGCCCTGTTCGGGGAAAAAGACGAAAGTGTCGTTCTGGCCTCTCTGTGTACATGAGCCGGAAAGGTGTAGCAAAGTGGAAAAAATTGCTTGGTTTCATTAGATTAGGTCCAAAGAACACCAAAGATAATTTTAGGTCCTACCTCTTGGCATGATTCCCACCGTTCCGCTAGATCCGGGAGTTTCGGCTCTAAGTAGTCAGGGAACCCACCACGGAGAATCCGACGCTGGTGAAGCCCTAACAAAGAGAGTGAGGGAATCTGTGTCATCCATGAAAATTGACACACTCTATCACACATGGTATGTAAACACACATGGTATGGCATACCATGTTCTGTGGTGGCATTCAGACGCTCCGGAGCCCCTCTTCGGAGAAACCTTAGCCCCTTGGGGAAAAAGACGGAATTGTCGTTCTAGCCCCTCTACGTAAGCCGAAAGGGGTAGAAAGGTGGAAAAAATTGATTTGTTGTGTTATATTAGGCCGAAGGAACACCCAAGTAAATGGTAGGGCAAACCTCTTGGCAAGATTCCCCCCGTTCTGTTAGATCCGGGAGTTTCGGGCTCTAAGTAGTCGTGGAACTAGCTAGAGAGAATTCGACGCCGGTGAAGACCTAACACAGAGAGTGAGGGAATATTTGGCATCCAATACCCATGATACACTATAACAAACATGTTATGGAATAACATGTGCTATGGTGGCATTCATACGCTCCGGAGCCCCTCTCCGGGGAAACCCTAGCCCTGTTGGGGAAAAAGACGGAACTGCAGTTCTGGCCTCTGTGCGTACATGAGCCGGAAGGGGGTAGAAAAGTGGAACCAATTTCTTGGTTGTGTTAGGTTAGGTACAAGGAACACCAAATACAATGTTAGGGACCACCTATTGGCAAGATTCCCCCTGTTCCGCCATATCCGGGAGTTTCGGCTCTAAGTAGTCCTCAAACCCGCCAAAGAGAATCCGACGCTGGTGAAGTCCTAACAAAGATAGTGAGGGAATATTGGTCATCCAAGACACTTTAAACACTCTATTACACATGGTATGGAATACCATATTCTGTGGTGGCATTCATACGCTCCGGAGCCCCTCTTAGGAGAAACCTAATTAGCCCCTTGGGGAAAAACACGAAACTGTCGTTCTGGCCCCTCTACGTGAGTCGTAAGGGGTTAGAAAGGTGGAACCAATTGCTTGGTTGTGTTATATTAGTTCCAAGGAACACCCAATTAAATGGTAGAGAAAAATCTTGGCAAGATTCCCCCGTTCTGTAAGATCCGGGAGTTTCGTGTTCTAAGTAGTCATGGAGTCCGCTAGATAGAATCCCACGCCGGTTGCCCTAACATAGAGAGTGAGGGAATATTTGGAATACAAGACCCATGCCACACTCCTACACACATGATATGGCATACCATGTACTATGGTGGCATTCAGACGCTCTGGAGCCCGTCTCTGGGAAAACCCTGGCCTCGTTGGGAAAAAAGACGAAATTGTTGTTCTGGCCTCTGTGCGTACATGAGACCGAAAGGGGTAGAAAAGTGGAACCAATTGATTGGTTGTGTTAGGTTAGGACAAAAGAACACCAAATAAGATGTTAGGTCCCACCTCTTGGGAACATTCCCCCCGTTCCGCCAGATCCGAGAGTTTAGGCTCTAAGTAGTCCTGCAACCCACCAGAGAGAATCCGACGCCGGTGAAGCCCTAACACATAGACTGAGGGAATATTGGTCATCAAAAGACACATGCCACACTCTAATGTTGGGGAAAAAACGGGACTACCGTTCTAGCCCCTCTACGTGAGCCGGAAGGGGTAGAAAGGTGGAACCAATTGCTTTATTGTGCTTTATTAGGCCCAAGAAACACTAAAGTAAATGGTAGGGCCAACCTCTTGGCAATATTTCCCCCGTTCTGTCAGATCCGGGAGTTTCAGGCTCTAAGTAGTCGTGGAACCCGCTAGACAGAATCCGACACCGGTGTAGCCCTAACACAGAGAGTGAGGGAATATTTGGAATCCAAGACCCATTCCACAATATAACACACGTGGTATGTAATATATACCATGTTCTTTGGTGGCATTCATAGGCTCCGGAGCCCCTCTCCGGGGAAACCCTAGCCTCGTTGGGGAAAAAGTCGGAACTGCTGTTCTGGCCTCTCTGCGTAAATGAGCTGGAAGGGGGTAGAAAAGTGGAACCAATTGCTTGGTTGTGTTAGGTTAGGCCCAAGTAACACCAAATAAAATGTTAGGGCCCACCTCTTGGCAAGATTCCCCCCGTTCTGCCAGATCCGGGAGTTTCGGCTCGAAGTAGTCCTGGAACCCGCCAGAGAGAATCCGACGCTGGTGAAGCTCTAACAAAGAGAGTGAGGGAATATTGGTCATCCAAGAAACTTACACACTCTATCACACATTATATGGCATACCATGTGCTGTGGTGGCATTCAGACGCTCCGGAGCCCCTCTTCGGAGAAACCTTAGCCTCCTTGGGGAAAAAGACGAAACTGTCGTTCGGGCCCCTTTACGTGAGCCGGAAGGGGGTAGAAAGGTGGAACCAGTTGATTGGTTGTGTTATATTAGGCCCAAGGAACACCCAAGTCAATGGTAGGTCCAACCTCTTGGCAATATTCCCACCGTTCTGTCAGATCTGGGAGTTTCGTGCTCTAAGTAGTCGTGGAACCCGCTAGAGAGAATCCGACACCGGTGAATCCCTAACATTAACAAGATGTTCATCGGGCCTTGATGTGAAGTTGGACCTTCACATTTTGTGCTTGTTACGAGGTAAGTACACGTGATGGCGATGCGGGGGAAGGAAGGGTTTCTGGACATTTTTAAAACTAAACAAAATCATATATGTAATAGTGAGATCCGAACAAGGTTAGACCCTTTTGTGCAGATACATAACGGCGACATTCTTCATAACCCCGGATGGGATTTCTGAGGAATGTCACCATTATGAATGTGCAATAAAGGTTTCAACTTCATCCGGATTTCACGAACCATATTAAATATGTGACATTATTTAGTTCGAAAGAAATCTAGAAACCCTCGCATTCGTTCCTTTCCCCGGATCACCGCCGCCTGTAGTACCTCTTAACAGGAACAAGATGGTCACCGGGCCTTCACATTTTGTGCTTGTTACGATGTAAGTACACGTGATGGCGATCCGGAAAAGGACGAAGACAGGGGTTTTTAGAAATTTTTGAAACTAGACAAAATCATATATGTAATATCGTGAGATCCGAACAAGGTTAGACCCTATTGTCCACGTACATAATGGGGAAATTCTTCATAACCCCGGAAGGGGTTTCTGAGGAAAGTCACCATTACGTATGTGGACAAAAGGGTTCAACTTTGTTTGGATCTCATGATATTACATATGTGACGTTATTTAGTTCCAAATAAATCCAGAAACCCTCATCTTCCTACTTTCCCCGGTTCACCACCGCCTATAGTACCTCTTAACAGGAACAAGATGGTCATCGGGCCTTGATGTGAAGTTGGACCTTCACATTTTGTGCTTGTTACGAGGTAAGTACACGTGATAGCGATGCGGGGGAAGGAAGGGTTTCTGGACATCTTTAAAACTAAACAAAATCATATATGTAATAGTGAAATCCGGAAAAAACTAGACCCTTTTGAACACATACATAATGGGGACATTCTTCATAACCCCGGAAGGGAATTCTGAGGAATGTCACCATTACGCATGTGCACTAAAGGGTTCAGCTTCATCCGGATCTCACGAACCATATTACATATGTGACATTATTTAGTTCGAAAGAAATCCAGAAACCCTCGCATTCATTCCTTTCCCCGGATCACCACCGCATGTAGTACATCTTAATAGGAACAAGATGGTCATCGGTTTGTGTGTGTGCCTCATATTTAGGGTGGACACATGCAAGCAGCCTTGGTGGACCCGGCGCGCCAAGTGGGATGTACAAGATCCAAACTTAGTGAAAATCACAAGGCGCACTGAACCACCAAGGCCATATGAGAATGAACCAACTCTTTCAATCATCGGCATTTATTCAAAAGATTGAACGAACATCACAAGTAAAGCTGCAATAACAACTCCAAATTGCTAACACAAAGTAAAAAAATTCTAACTTAGTGAAATTATTCTAATTAACTTAGTGAAATTTTCTAACTTAGTGAAAATTTTCTAACTTAGTGAAATTTTTCTAACTTAGTGAAATTATTCCAACTTAGTGAAATTTTCTAACTTAATTAGTGAAAATTTTCTAACTTAGTGAAATTTTCTAACACTAACTTAGTGAAATTTTCTTAAAATTCTTAAGTGAAATTCCTAACACTTAAATTCCTAACACTAAAAAATCCTAAGTAAAAATTTCGAACTTAGTGAAATTTTCTAACTTAATTAGTGAAATTTGTCTAACTTAGTGAAATTTTCTAACTTAGTGAAATTTTCTAACTTAGTTAATGAAATTTTTCTAACTTAGTGAAATTTTCTAACAGTAACTTAGTGAAATTTTCTAACACTAACTTAGTGAAATTTTCTAACACAAAAAATTGCTAAGTAAAAATTCCTAACACTAAAAATTCCTAAGTACAAATTTCTAACACTAAAATTTCTCTAACACTAAAATTTCTATTTTTTCTAACACTAAATTCTTAATAAATTTTTAATTAACACTAAACAAAATTGTAAAAACAAAAGCACTAAATAAAAAAAAGTTCTCTGTTCTTACCTACGTACGGGGCGACGGCGATCGAGGGGCGACGGGCGGCACGGGCGATGGCGACGGTCGCAGGCGCGGGGCGCGGGCGCGGCGTACGGGCGTGGGTGGCGTGCGGGCGCGGCGTGGGCGCGTCGGAGGCGGGCGCGGCGCGGCGCGGGCGCGGGAGGCGTACGACAGCCTGGCGGCGTCGTCGTCCAAATCCTGCGCGGGGAGTTCTGATTTTGGGGGAGGGGGACGATCAGATATATAGTGAGGGGCATCTGTCCCGGTTCGTAGGAACAACCGGGACAAAAGGGTCTTCCGTCCCGATTGTTCCTACGAACCGGGACGAATGCCTCATCCTTTTTTTTCGCAGGGGTACTGTCGGGGGGTTACCCCCGAGTAGGGTAAAGGCAAGAGCTAAGGGCAAGATCAGAAGAGACGTTAGGCAGAGTAGCTGGCTACCCGGTACTCGCTACCCGGTCGACTGCTACTCGGCCGTACACAATGATGGCCAAGAGAACGAATCAATGAAGTTATTCTACTCCAGGTAGAGGAAGTGGTCCGGGTAGAAATGGCGGTTTCCTACTCGGGCCAGAAGTCAAAGGAGCCGTTCTGACACAGGATCCAGCGTATCCTGGGTCCGGACTGGAGCACTGTTCATCTGCAGAGCGCGTGCTTATCCGCGCCAGGGTGTCGGCAGTGCGTCGCAGGTTAGGGGGGCCTACCCTGTGACGGTGGCAGTGATAACAGATCAGATTCTTGGTTTTGCATAACGACTTTCCACACCAGACAAACCAGGAAGCCAAAGGTGTCAGCGGGAAGCTGGAAGTGTGCAGTGTGCACACTATGTCGACATCTGTTTGTACTTTCCCCCCTTGGCTGTATCCGGCCGGGCACCAGTATATAAGGTGCCCTGCCTCCTCCTGTGTGAGGGTCGCGTCTTTAGGGAGAACACTTAGCTTACTCGTTGCTTAGAGAGAAGGGTGGCTACCCGGCTGTAGGCCAAACTGTACTGTGGCTACTCGGTGAGACACAAATATAAAGAGAGAAAGGCAGGAGTAGGGGTTTTACCTCCACACGAGTAGCGTCGCTGCGTGATCCCTCCCAGAGCACCTCCAGCGTCCATCGTTCCCACATCTTTAGCCATCCAATGGCATCTGCCATGACACCACCACGACAGTTGGCGCCCACCGTGGGGAAACCAGCGGCGCTGGCTGGAGTTCACGTTCGGACGGGATCCATTTCTGCTGCTGGGGAGCGCGTGGTCTGTGGCCTTATCCACAGATTCGGCTCCTTCGACTTCTTCATCGACAACGTCGGCGATTTCGGCGGCAGGGCCATGCCGGAGGGCGGCACGGTGCTCTCCTTCGGCTCGCACCTCGTCTACGTCGCCACCGTCATCGACCGCGAGTACCCCCGAGCAGGTGCATGTTGCGGAAGATCCCCCTGCTGTCATCGCTGCCCGCGGAAACCCAACTGGTTGTTCTGCGGACCACGTGGAGGTGATGATGACCGGTCCTGCTGCTGATGCCGGGAAGGGCGTGGCTGCTGCCGCGGGAGTCATCGAGGATCTTGATGGCGCGAGTGCTGGCGGGCGGACGCACAAGCCCTATGACGCGCCTCACAACATCCCGGGCTACATCTCTCCTTCCACGACATCGACGATACCGGCATCCGCCGTGGGGGTGGGCATGCGGCCTCCCACCGAGCTCGAGCTCATGACCATGCGGGCGCAGCTCGACCAGCAGCGCCAGGCGCTGCTCGCCGAGCAGGCGGAGCTGGATAAGGTTAGGCTTGAGCTTAACCTGGACCAAAACGAGTACAACACGGCTCACGGCTTCACGCCTGTGGTGAGGAGGCCTTCCAAGGCAGGCGCTACGCGCCGCAACCTAGGCACCGAGATGGCAGCAGTTGGTGAAACTGCGAGCCAAAACACCGCCACCACCAGACCCAAATACAGCACCCCCGCTAAAACCCTTAGAGCTGCTGAGGTTGTAGCTGCTGAGTTGCCGCATCTCGCTGGCGACGCGCGCGTTAGGCAGCAGGAGAGGCTCAATGAGCTAGTGCTAGAGGCTGCTAGGCAGAACGAGGAGTTCCGGAAAGCCAACCCGGGTGCTGGAGCTTCTCAGGTGGTGCATTCGCATGCGGCTAGATCTAACGATCAGGCCTCATCACCGCATCCCAGCCGTGAGAGGGACCGGAGTGGGCACTCTGGCAGAGACAGGCAGATGCAGGTGTACGACCCGGCTTTCGCCGCGAAACAGCACGCTGTGCCGCGACAGTCCGGTCAAAAACACAACACTGCAGGAGCAGGCTATCAAGCCCATAAAGCTCGTAGCCAGGAGCGAGATGGAGACCGCCCAGGCCCTTCTCGGCATCAGGTTGCTCAGCCTACTCGGCAGAGACCGCAGCCGCGTGCAATCGCACCAGCCGCCAACCCGGTGGAGCAACCTACAGTCGTGCAGGTGGACAGATATGATGATGGCTACTCGGCTATGGGTTTGGCTGGCTATGATATCCTGGATCGCGTGGGTGAGCATGTGTTGGAGCCCAGTGATGCCCGGCACAAGCTAGACCGGATCAGCCTATCCGCGCAACTCGAGAGCAAGGGGCCGCCTGGCCCAGAATGCTTTGGCCCACGCATCATGACAGAGCCATCCGTGAAGCAGTTCCAGCTCGCTAGGGGGACCAAGTGCTATGACGGCAGCACCAAGCCGGAAGACTGGCTCAATGACTATGTCACGGCCGTGCACATTGCAGGCGGCAACCGGAGATGGGCCGTGCGGTACATCCCGCAGATGCTAGAAGGACCAGCAAGAACTTGGCTCAACAAACTGCCCAAGCACAGCATCAACTGCTGGCTTGACTTCGCGGAGGCCTTTGTCAGCAACTTCACCAGCACCTACCGGAGGCCGAATAGGCCGCAGCAGCTATCCGCTTGCAGGCAGCGGGAAGAGGAGACGGATCGAGAATATCTTACTCGGCGGAGTACTCTGAGGAACACCTGTGAGGGTGTGAATGAGGCCCAGGCCATCACTTGGTTTGCGCTGGGCTGCCGGCACGGCAGCATGTTGTGGCAAAGGCTGCAGAGAGAGATGCCGAGTACTCTCGCTGAGACCATCTGGATTGCGGATCAGTTCGCACTCGGCGACCCGACTCAGCCTCTTCTTGACGCTGCTGAGCCGAGAAGGAACTACAACAATAACAGCAACAAGCGCAATGAGTTCCGCAACAAGCGCAGAGGTGACCGGATTGATACCCGGTACGATCCTGAGGAGGTGAACGCTGTGGCTACAGGAGCTGGGAGTAGCCAGAGGCCAAAAACTGCTGGAGCCCAGTACGGGCAGAACCAGAATCAGGGCCAAGGCAACAAGAAGCCGTACAACGCTTCCTAGCAGGGTAGCGGCAACTCGGGTCCGGCACCGAACTTTGTCTTCAAGGACATGAAGGATGGCCCATGCAGCTTCCATACTCGGCATCCCGCTAGACCCGCCAACCACACTACTCGACAGTGCAGTTGGTGGGAAGAGATCAAAAATGAGGGCCTGCCTCCTCCTCCTCCTCTGCCAGCTGTGAATGTTGTGGTGCAGCCTGCTCGCGCACCCGCTGCCCGGCCTCCAGTTTTCCCGAGAAGAGAGAATGTGAACCAGGTGGCTTTAGGAGCCAACCGCTGCTTCAACAACGATGGCTACCGCAACAACAACAACAACGACCGCAACCGCAACTACAACAGAGGCAACAACAACAGAGGTAACAACAACAATGGCAACAATGGTGATGGAGGCCGCAACCAGTACCAGGAGCATCACGAGAGGTACATGATCTTCACCTCTGAGCCCGTCGACAAGCAGTCTCAGCACAGGCGTGCCATGGAGGTCAACGCTGTGATCCCTGCTGTTCCTCACTACATGCACTGGTGCAACCAAGAGATCACGTGGTCCAGAGCGGATCATCCTAAGGTGATGCCCAACCCGGGTAGCTACGCCTTGGTGATGGATCCCACCTTCTTGGGTCCTCAGAAGAACGTGAAGTTCAGCAAGGTACTGATCGACAACGGCAGCACATCAACATTGTGTACAAAGACACACTTGAGAAGCTCGGAATGGCCGAGAACATGCTGCTACCCAGCAAGACCACTTTCCACGGCATTGTGCCGGGAGTTTCTTGCAATCCGATTGGCCGAGTATGGATAGACGTGCTATTCGGTACCAGGGAGAACTGCCGCACAGAGAGCCTGCAGTTCGAGGTAGTTGATCACCAGAGCCCCTAGCACGCCCTACTCGGCAGGCCTGCTCTGAGAAAGTTCATGGCCTCTACTCATACTGCATATCTGAAGATGAAGATCCCTGGTCCCAATGGCGTGATCACCATATCTTCTGATTACAAGAAGTCTATGGAGTGTGCCTCTGCTGGCTCCCAGTTGGCGGAGTCTATGGTGATTGCTGCCGAGAAGAAGAAGATGTACGAGGTGGTGTCTATGGCGCAGTCCGCGCAAGCTGGTGCGCCTGGCATGCCGAGTTCCCAGCACGGGACGGCGTTCCAGGCATCTCAGGAGACGAAGAAGATCCAGGTCGACCCTGAGTTCACCGACCGTGTTGCCATCATTGGCTCAGGGTTGGGGGAGAAATAGGAAAGCGAGATCATCCACTTCCTCCGTGAGAATCGGGACGTGTTCGCCTGGTCCAATGAGGATCTACCAGGTGTCCCGAGGGAGTTGGTTGAGCACTCGCTACATGTGCGTCCTGACGCCAAACCAGTGAAGCAGGCTATGCGCCGCTTCGGAGATGAGAGAAGGAAGGCCATCGGTGATCAGATCACCAAGCTACTGATAAGCAATTTCATCATGGAGGTGTTGCATCCGGATTGCCTAGCCAACCCGGTCATGGTTGAGAAGAAGAAGGAGGATACCAAGGCCGCTACCGCATGGCGCATGTGCGTCGACTACACCGACTTGAACAAAGCCTGCCCTAAGGATCCTTTTCCGCTACCCCGCATCGATCAGGTGATCGATTCCACTGCTGGCTGTGAGCTGTTGTCTTTCATAGATGCCTACTCTGGTTTTCATCAGATAGCTCTCAACCCTGCTGATCAAATAAAGACTTCTTTCATTACCCCGTACGGGGCTTATTGCTATCGTGTCATGTGCTTTGGGTTGCGGAATGCGGGTGCTACTTATCAGAGATGCATGCAAAAATGCTTGCATGATCAACTCGGCAAAAATGTGCAGGTGTACGTAGATGACATTGTCATCAAAACGAATAAAACACATACTTTGCTTAGTGACCTTGAGGAAACTTTTGCTAACTTGCGCAAGTATAAGATGAAGCTGAACCCGAGTAAATGCACCTTTGGCGTCCCGGCTGGCAAGCTACTCGGCTTCTTGGTATCCAGTCGGGGCATTGAGGCCAATCCTTCAAAGATAAAAGCTATTGAGAGCATGTCTTGCCGAGATCCCTGAAGGATGTGCAAAAATTCACTGGTTGCTTGGCATCTCTGAGTCGTTTCTTGGGCAGAATGGGCGACAAGGCCCTGCCCTTGTATCAATTGATGAAGAAAAGCGACAAGTTCGTCTGGACACCGCAAGCTGATGTGGCATTCAAAGAGCTAAAGGCAATGCTGGGTAGCGCTCCCATCTTGGCTAGTCCGCTACCCAAGGAGCCAATGCTGCTATACATTGCTGCTACCAATCGAGTGGTAAGCGTGGTGATTGTGGTGGAGCGAGAAGAGGAAGGCAAAAGTGTGCAGCGGCCAGTGTATTATCTCAGTGAGGTGTTGTCCAGCTCCAAACAGAACTACCCGCACTACCAGAAGATGACTTACGGCGTGTACCTAGGCGCCAAGAAGCTAAAGCACTATTTCCAAGAACATCCCATCACCGTGGTGAGTTCAGCTCCCATCTCGGATATCATGGGCAACAAGGAAGCAAGTGGCAGGGTAGCCAAGTGGGCAATCGAGCTAGCCGCCTACGCTCCCGCTTATGCGAGAAGAGAAGCCATCAAGTCTCAGATTCTGGCGGAATTTCTTGTGGATTGGGCTGAGGTGCAGTATGAGCCTCCTACTCCGGTATCCAACTACTGGAAGATGCACTTTGATGGCTCCAAAATGAAGGAAGGCCTTGGTGCTGGCGTAGTGCTTACGTCACCCAAGCGAGATCAACTCAAGTACGTGCTGCAAATCCACTTCAAGGCATCCAACAATGTTGCAGAGTACGAGGTTGTGGTACATGGCTTGAAGGTAGCAAAGGAAGTTGGTGTGCAGCGCATCATATGCTATGGCGACTCGGATCTAGTTGTGCAGCAAGTTTCTGGCACTTGGGTTGCTCTGGATGCCAACATGGCGTCATATCGCTTCCTGGTCCAAACCATGACAGGATTCTCTGAAGGCTGCGAGTTCCAACACATCCATCGAGCAGAGAATGAGGCAGCTGATGAGCTGTCCAAGTTGGGGTCTTCTCGGCAGTACATCCCGGCTGGGATTGCCTTGGAGCATTTGAGAAAGCCGTCTATCAAGCCATCCCCCAACTCGGAATCCATTTTCGTTCCTTCTCTGCCTAGTGAAGAAGCATTTCCAATGGAGATTGACTGGGAAGGTGCAAAAGAGGACCCGGGGACTGCAGTCTCCATCATGGGGACTGGGGCCTGCAACCCGGGGACTGCCCCTCCTTACCCGGGGACTGCCCCTCCTTACTCGGGGACTGTCGCTCCTTACTCGGGGACTACCCCTTTCAACTCGGGAACTATCGCTTTCCTTGAAGAAGTCCTTGCAAACCGTTCGGGGCTGCAGAGAGTCAATCCCAACTCAGAAAAAGATGCAGTGGTGGTTGTTCCGATGGAAGTGGACGAACCAGTGTTTCCTGCAAGGGAAATGCCGAGTTGGGCCATGCCCATATTATCCTTTCTAAAGGAAGGCACCCTCCCAGATGATGAGGTTATTGCAAGGCCGATTCAGAGAAGATCCAAGGGCTACACCATCTTCAGAGAAGTGCTGCATAAAAGAAGTCCCACTGGCGTGCTGCAACGCTGTGTGGAACCGGAAGAAGGAGAATAAATTCTGGTGGAAATACATCAAGGGGAATGCGGAAATCACGCCTCTTCTCGGGCGCTAGTCAAGAAGGCTTTTCGGCATGGTTTCTTCTGGCTCACTTCTTTGAAGCAAGCTGAAGATATTGTGAGGAAGTGCAACGGCTGCCAGAGATTCGCAAGTAAGATCCACGTGCCTGCTTCCGAGTTGAAAACCATTCCCATCACCTGGCCATTTGTTGTTTGGTGTCTGGATATGGTTGGTCCCTTCAAGCCGGCTAGAGGCAACATGACTCACATCTTGGTCATGGTTGACAAGTTCACCAAGTGGATTGAAGTAAAGCCTATTCGGAAATGCGACAGAGCCACTGCTGTGAGTTTCCTGAAGGATGTGATCCTGAGATACGGCTACCAGCACAGCATCATCACGGATAACGACACGAATTTTGCTGAGGGTGCCATGGTGAGATTCTGCAGAGATAAGCACATCCGACAAGATGTCGCGTCTGTCGCGCATCGCGCCTCCAATGGGCAGGTGGAAAGAGCAAATGGCATGGTGCTTGCAGGCATAAAGCCAAGGCTGATTGAGCCGCTGCTGAAAACACCGGGGTGTTGGTTAGACGAGTTGCCAGTGGTGTTGTGGGGTCTAAGGACTACCCCTAACCGGTCAACTGGCTACACACCATTCTTCTTGGTTTATGGGGCTGAGGCCGTGTTGCCAATCGACCTAGAGCATGACTCCCCCCGAGTAACCCTCTACACTGAGGCGAAGGCGAGAGAAGCTCGAGAAGATGACGTTGACCTGCTAGAAGAAGCAAGAGAGCTTACTCTGTCACGTTCAGCTGTTTACCAGCAAAACTTAAGGCGTTATCATAGCCGGAAAGTGAACCCAAGGGTTTTCCGAGAAGGAGACATGGTCCTTAGGCTCGTGCAGCGCACAGCCGGGATGCACAAGCTATCCCCTCCGTGGGAAGGGCCGTTCATTGCGAGCAAGGCTCTACTCAATGATGCGTACTACCTTGTAGATGCGCAACCATCGCAGAAGAACAGGCCGGATAAAGCTGGGGAGGAATCCAAACGCCCCTGGAATGTAGCTCTACTCCGTCGCTTTCATTCATGAGAAAAAGTGTGTATGTACTCTCTTATCCGAGTTAAACTCCTACTCTGCAATCTGAAATTGAACTTGCGGACTGCCCTCGTCCAAACTGTTCCTTGTGTTTACCCTGCTTTATTTTGTCTACTCGGTTGAACCACTCAGAATTTCAAAAGCATACAAAGTAGTGTGTTTAAACTCACCGGACACTCTGCGACTCTGTTGCTGTCCGCAACCCGGCTTCATGGCAAGCCAGAGAACAAGCCAACGAGTCAATGAACACATGAAAAATTGCAAAGGAAAGGAAAGGTGTGGCAACCGAGTAGAGTGCTTTTCTCCTGTTTTTTGTTAACTTTTTTTGGCTGAGTGGTGGGTAGTGTTACTATGATTGTTTCTAAGTGGCTAAGTACTTGAAACTCCAACTTTAAACTCTTGTGACTCGACTACCAAAAAAGCAACAAGTTGCAGGTAAGAGCTGAGATAAAAAGAAGGAGTGGATAAAAAATGCAACTCGGGGACTTGCATCATAACGCGACCCGGCATCAAGCCAGAATTGCTCAAATATTAAGTATAAAACATCAAGATGCTCCTCGCGGAACTTCTTGTACTCTTCTGCGGATAGAAACAACACGATAAGCATAGTAGCCAGGAGAAAGGAGAGAAACAACTGAGAATACGGCAACTCACCTTCAAGCTCCTTGATCTTGCTTTCTGGAGAAGCAACAAAGACATGGCAATGTTTGTGCTCCTCTGCCATCGCCTGCAATTTTCCTGCAGAGTAGAAGGAGTTAGAGCAAAAAGCAAATACGGGCGTAAACACAAAACGCGTTAACCGAATAGCTAGAAGCTTACTCTCGAGATCCGACAGTTAGAGGGCGCGATCCAGGGCAGCTTGCTCCGTCTCAGCATCAGTTTTGCGTTCTGCTTCTAGGGCCTCAAGGCGCCTCTTGGCGACGTAGTGATTCCAGAGCAGCCGCCGGTAAAGGGTTGTCCGCTTCAAGAGGCTATTCTGTGAAGAAGAAAGAAAAGGAGTTAGACAGTGTTTTGAAGATTTGACCCGAGAAGACGGCAACTCGGTTGAGTACCCGTCTACTCGGCCCGAATCTCGGGGACTGGGTAGCGGATAAGGAGAAAATGAAGGACAGAAGGGAAGAAAAGTACAGAAGAGAAGAAAGGTTGCAACTCGGAACAAGCAAACGGCACTTACAGCGTAGGTCTGTTCGAGGTCCTCGGCAACTTTGCGGTGGACATACATCTTCGCGGCCAGCGTGCTGGTGGTGGACGATATGGTCATGGGATTGTAGCCCATGTCCGTCTTGTTCCAATCAGTGCGCCAGTGATCCAGCGGGCCCAAGGCCAGGCCATTCCAGGTCTTGTTGCCAAGGACCTCGCTATTCCACTCAGCTTCGATGAAGCCTACCCGGTCGATCATCTGCTCGTGCCCCTCGGACACCACCTCAGTCTCTTGGACCTTGCGCGAGTAGATCGAAAGGGCCTTATTCTTACTCGGCAACTTGGAGTCCACCGCCGTGGCCTGCTTGCCCTTCGTAATGGCGAGCCGCTGCTCGGTTTTGTTCATATTGATGCCATATTGATCCCGCGGCTGCGCCTGCAGAGTTGCCAGAAGTGCCAATGGTGAGCTGCCTAGTCTTTGCGGCAGGCTTCACGGGTAGTTTCGGTGGTGGCATCTTGGCAGCATCCAGCGCAGCATTGTGCGATGGGTTCTTGCGGACTGGAGCATCAGGCTGGATGGCCTGCTTACCGGCGGCATCCGCCTTCTTGGTGATCTGCTTGGCTGGAGGGCTCGGTGCAGTCTTGGTCTTCTTCGCGGGCTGCGGAGAGCTTGGTGCAGTGGGTGGAGCAGCCTGCTGGGTAGGTGGCACAGGAGGCTGGCTACCCGGCACAGCGTCCGGCTGCGCTTGGCTCTGCAGGTCATGCTCCACCACAGTCGCTTCTACCCGCTGCTCGGCAGCGGGATCTGGTCGTACATCTCCTTGTTCTTCTACCCGCGGCTGGACCGCGGGGTCATCTTGGACAGCAGCCTCAGCTTCCGGCTGCTCCTGGTTCTCTTCAGTGTTCTCCCCAGCTGTGGCAGCTGGAGGAGAAGAGGGGGTCTCGTCTTGAGCAGCACCCTGCGCACTTGATTCTGCGCGGGCCTGCTGCTCCTGGTCCATGTCTTGGACACCAGCGCCCGTGTCCTTGGCGTTGGTGCCTTCTTCGTCTTCCTTCATGGGAGAGGGCGCACGCGTCCTATCCCGTGCTGCTGGCTCACCCTCGTCCCCATCAAGGTCAATGAGCGAATCGAGGTCAATAGCTGATCTTTTCTTGGAGGCGGCGGGAGCCGCAGCAGCATCGGCGTTCAAAGGATCGCTGAAGAGAAAAAGAAGTTCAGAAAAGAAGGAGGGGAAGAAGAACACCAAGAAGCAGCAACAAGACATAAGTTAGAGGGAAACTACTTACCCTTTGCGGGTAGGGAGTGGCCTCCTGGTGGAAACCTTCTTCACCTTCTCGGGCTTCTTGGCCTTCTTGGCAGCAGGCTCTTGGGCACCGCTACCCGCCCTCTTGCGAGTGCTAGGAGCAGCCACCGCAACCGGATCGACGTCGAGGACGTCCTCATCCGCGTCGGCGTCGTCTGCAGAATAGAAGAGAAGAGACGGTTGAGAAGCGGAAAGAAAAGTTAGATTGCGCTACCCGCAACTACAAAAGCGAGCTCAGTCACCTTCTTCATCGTCCTCGGACCAATCCCGAATGGACGCATCTACGTGATGCTTACCCGGCTATTCGGCGTGAGGGATACAGAGGGTATCCTGGGTATCATGAGCAGTCTCGTCGTCTTCCTTTCGGTCTTCGCTCCAATTGGCCTCAAAGCGCTCCTCGTTCTCATCGAGCTGGCGGTCGATGTGCTGGAAAGGAAGGCAGACAATACGAGTTAGTTGAGCAGAAGGCTAAGGGAACCTACCCGGTACGGGATGCAAATACAAAGCATATTTGGCTAAGTCCTCTACTCGACATGGCGTGCAAACACAAAGTACATAAAGCCTAGCGGATACTAGCAAGTGCTCTACTCGACATGGCATGCAAACACAAAGCACATAAAGCCTAGCGGATACTAGCAAGTGCTCTATTCGGCATGGCGTGCAAACACGAAGCACATAAAGCCTAGGAGATACTAGTAAGTGTTTCTACTCGGCGCAGCGTAAGCTGGAAAGCCACCTACTCGGTATCATGATGCAAAGATAAAGCATAAAGTGCTAACCTGTTCGATTGGCTTCGCACGGCTATACGGCACAAAGCCGTATTTCCAGTTGTCGCCGAGGCCGGTGCTCATGATGGAGCGCGCCCAGACGGCCACCTCCGCGTTGCTCAACTCGAATGTGGTGGTCCTGGTGCAGTCTCTGTTGCCTCCCATGTAGCACATGAGATGCGTACGGCGCTGCAGCGGGAGCACTCGCCGAGAAATCCAGCAAGCAATAGGATCGTCACTCTTGAGCCCCAGCTCCATCAGCTCGGCGAGGCGCTTGTTGATCTGGGAGATATCGCCTTGCAGCGGTGGCTTGTATCCCCAATTCTGCTGAGTGGGCGCCGTGTTCGTCCACTTGGGGAGATTGATTTGGTCCACGATTGGCGCTCCTTCCTCGTTAGGAACGTTCTCCACGTAGAAGAAGGACCGCTGCCACTTGCGCACCGAATCAAGCCCCTTGATGCGCGGGTGATTGGTGGAGCTGCGCTGCAGCATCATCGCGCTCCCGGTCTTCGTCATGGCACGGGAGCTCTCGGTGCTTCCAGGCTTGGGGACGCTCTGCTTCCGGAAGTAGAAGTAGCGCGCCCAGGTGTGCACCGTGGGGCGCACACCCAAGAACGCCTCGCACACCACGGCGTGGTATGCGAGCATCACCACTGTGTTGGGAGGCAGGTGGTGCGGCTGGAGCCCGAAATGGTTGAGGAAGGATCTGAAGAAGTCCGAGACGGGTAGCCCGAATCCTCGCTTGAAATGAGCGAGGAAGACGACGAACTCGTCCGCTTCCGGTGTGGGGACGAGCTCGCCGTCCGGTTGCTGGCAGCGCACGCCGGGAGGAACGCGGCGGGTGTTTACCAGCCACTGGCAATCCTCCAGCGTAACCTCAGATCCAGCCCATCCGGCGCGGGCGTCATCGTCGCGGGCCATCGAGAAGAGAGATTTGGTAGAGATTCGTGGAAACTTGGTGGAAATTGCTAGCCTTCCGGCGTCGCAGGGAGCAGCGGTGCGGCGAGATGCGTGGCGGCGGAGCGCTCTGTGGCGGAGATGCGAAGAGGCAGGAAGTGAATGAGACCAGGAAGGGGAAAGAGGAGTTACCGAGGGGGTATTTATCCCTCCCCTCGGGGTGCCGTTACAGGCGGAGTTAGTGGGATCAGTTATGCACGGAGATCGTGCGACGTGGGGTGTGGGCCGGTTAGAAACGCACACAGCGCAGGTGGCGCGCGTAACGGCCGCAATTGATCCCACGTCGAGATCGTGGGTAATAACTGCACTTGATGGGATCTAACGGGCCGGTGGGCCCAGGTCTCGATGATGGGCGCGTGGCCTGTCATATCCCGGGCACCGAGGCGTCGGGGGTGCGAGAACGTGACACGTGCCCAGTTGCAGTGCGGAAAGGTGGATTTGCTCTGCCACGCCAAGATTCTGTTAAAAATTTCACAAAGTCATTTTACTCGGCGACAGAGAAGAGAAATGGTCCTATTTGGAACAGGAGAGACTCGAGCCAGAATTGTGGGCTACTCGGAGTTTTTGCTCAGCATCATAAGGTTCGAAGGCAAGATTGGTTTTTAAGCTGGCAGGGCCCAGTGAACGAGTTCGCAGGACTCTACCAGCTTCGGGGACTAATGTTGGGGGGTTACCCCCGAGTAGGGTAAAGGCAAGAGCTAAGGGCAAGATCAGAAGAGACATTAGGCAGAGTAGTTGGCTACCCGGTACTCGCTACCCGGTCGACTGCTACTCGGCGGTACACATTGATGGCCAAGAGAACGAATCAAGGAAGTTATTCTCCTCCGGGTAGAGGAAGTGGTCCGGGTAGAAATGGCGGTTTCCTACTCGGGCCAGAAGTCAAAGGAGCCGTTCTGACACAGGATCCCGAGTATCCTGGGTCCGTACTGGAGCACTGTTTATCTGCAGAGCGCGTGCTTATCCGCGCCAGGGTGTCGGCAGCGCGTCGCAGGTTAGGGGGGCCTACCCTGTGACGGTGGCAGTGATAACAGATCAGCTTCTTGGTTTTGCACAACGACTTTCCACACCAGACAAACCAGGAAGCCAAAGGTGTCAGCGGGAAGCTGGAAGTGTCCAGTGTGCACACTATGTCGACATCTGTTTGTACTTTTCCCCCTTGGCTGTATCCGGCCGGGCACCAGTATATAAGGTGCCCTGCCTCCTCCTGTGTGAGGGTCGCGTCTTTAGGGAGAACACTTAGCTTACTCGTTACTTAGAGAGAAGGGTGGCTACCCGGCTGTAGGCCAAACTGTACTGTGGCTACTCGGTGAGACACAAATATAAAGAGAGAAAGGCAGGAGTAGGGGTTTTACCTCCACACGAGGGCCCTCAACCTGGGTAGATCTTGTTGTTTGCAGTGATTGATTCATCCCACACGCGGCTACTCGTTGCGTGATCCCTCCCCGAGCACCTCCAGCGTCCATCGTTCCCACATCTTTAGCCATCCTATGGCATCCGCCGTGACACCACCACGACAGGTACGTGTAAGGCGCACGTTGGGGGGCATCCGTCCCGGTTGTTTGCAAAAAACGGGACAAATGCCCTATTTTTAATTATTTTTTGTTTTCTATTGTTTCCTTTCTGTTTTGTTTTCCTTTATGTTTTATTTTGTTTCTTTGTTTCCTTTCTATTTTTTTCTTGTTTTATTTTCTTTTCTATTGTATCCTTTATGTTTTTTATTGTTTTCCTTTATGTTTTCTATTGTTTTATTTTGTTTTCTCTTGTATTCTTTTTGTTTTCTCTTGTTTTATTTTGTTTTCTATTGTTTTCTTTATGTTTTCTATTTGTTTTTTCTCTTGTTTCCTTTTTGTTTTCTCTTGTTTCCTTTTGTTTTCTCTCGTTTCCTTTATGTTTTCTATTGTTTTCCTTTATGTTTTCTATTGTATTCTGTTGTTACCTTTTTTGTTTTCTATTGTTTCCTTTATGTTTTCCATTATTTCCTTTATGTTTTCCATTATATCCTTTATGTTTCAAATAATAACTCCACACGTTTCAAATACAGAACAAGGTACGTTAAATTTATAATACGTGCACTTCAGACCAGTTGATCCATGCATTTACATAGTTTCGTCGCATAGAAGGCATCCGGGTGATTTGTATTCGGTCGATGAACCTTCAAGGGGGATGTAGAACAAAATAATCGTTATCGCCATTATACAGCCCGACCGTCGCTATTGAGTGCATATATGCATATCAAAATAACGATTGGACGTATGATGGCGGATCCGGGTGATTTGTATTCGGTCGATGAACTGAATGATGTATCAAACCTTCAAGGGGGGATGTAGAACAAAACAATCGGTATCGCCATCATACAACCCGACTGTGGCTATTGAGTGCATATATGCATATCAAAAGAATGTTCGGACGTATGATGGAGAATCCGGATGATATGTATTTGGTCGATGAACTGAATGATGTATCAAACCTTAAAGGGGGATGTAGAACAAAACAATCGGTATCGCCATCATACAGCCCTGCTGTGGCTACTGAGTGCATATATGCATACCAAATGCACGACAAGACGTATGATGGCGAATCCGGATGATTTGTATTTGGTCGATGAACTGAATGATGTATCAAACCTTAAAGGGGGATGTATAGAACAAAACAATCGGTATCGCAAACTTACAGCCCTGTCGTGGCTACTGAGTGCATATATGCATACCAAATGCACGGCAGGACGTATGATGGCGAATCCGGATGATTTGTATTTGGTTGATGAACTGAATGATGTATCAATCCTTAAAGGGGGATGTAGAACAAAACAATCGGTATCGCCAGCATACAGCTCTGCCGTGGCTACTGAGTGCATATATGCATACCAAATGCACGGCAGGACGTATGCTGGCGAATCCGGATGACTTGTATTTGGTCGATGAACTGACTGGTGTATGAAGGTGGGCTATATATAGGGTCCTCTGGCTCAAAAAGTGTTGTGCTAGGGTTTTGATCCAACGGTTAAGAAACGCCCCTAATCCAAACAGCTCACAACCGCTCGAAAGAAACATACCCCTGATCCAACAACTCACAAGCGCTTGATAGAAACACACGATCCGTGTGATTCTTACCGATTTGTCCGAACGAAATCCTAACCATTTCGTCCCGGTTGGTAAAACATGCCGGGACTAAAGGGACGATCCGTTTCCCAACGAAACCCGAACCATTTCGTCTCGGTTGGTAAAACAGGTCGGGACAAAAGGGATCTGTTTTCTTCTCACTATATATATGTATGCATTGCCACACCATTGGCATTAACACATATAAAGTCACCACTCTCTCATGGATTCTACCGTACCCACTCTAACCTTCCTCCAGGCGGAGGCACTTTCCGCCTCGAACTACCCCTGCCCGCCCGGCTACAACGTTTCCACCGGTTGGATGCTGAGCGCCGGAGAAGTGCCGGTCCCTCCTCTTCCTCAAGGTGTGGCGCGTCGGGCGGCCATCACGAGCCACTACTACCACGAGCTCACGTTGGAGCAGCGGAGGAATCCTAGTTGGAATCCTGACTACCGCCCTACTTGGTACGCCTTCTTCATTAATCGGCGTGAGAATGCGCTTGCCAGGTACGAGGAGAACGGCCCGCCTCCTTCGAACTTCAACGAGGCCGGTCGTCAGCTGTGGTGGGACGGAGGACAGACTCTTCAGAGCGTCATGAACTACATCAGGGTTGGCGATAACCCCCGCCTGCGCTACCCTCACGCCCAGTCCTGGTGTCGTGATCCTCCGAGGGAGTCCAGAGCACCGTCCGACGATAGTGACGACGACGGCGGCGACTACGACGACTACGAGTCGGAGTACTATAGGCCTAGGAGGGAGTATGACTAGCAAATCAGATCCAGTCTTGCCATTATGTAGATCTATGCTCTCCGTTTAGGTTTAGATCCACTCTTGCCATTATGTACTGCTTTTTTTATCTATCCAAGATGCATGTTTGTGTGCAATATGGGCGCGAGCGCCGGTGCGACAATTTTTGTGAACACTTTTTCAACAGAACTATAATCATGTATTCCACGTTTATTATTACACATCACCAACAACATCCCTATCTAATTTTCTGAATTTTCTTCGTGTAGAGATGGTCCATGAACCCTTGTCCCTTGCTTATGATCGCTTTGGCCGTAACCATGGAGCATCTTCATTATTTAACGGGATGGTTGGGTCAGCTTTCACTGTGAAGGGTGGAATTTCAACAAACTTATTACAATCTTCTGACATGTTTGTCGTGTCCTCGATTCCCATGATGTTTCTTTTCCCTGAAAGAACTATGTGACGCTTCGGCTCATCGAATGATGTATTTGTTTGCTTATTTTTTTTCTTTTTTCGGTCTGGAGGACATGTCCTTCACATACAAGACCCGAGCCACATCATTGGCTAGGACGAATGGTTCGTCATTGTAACAAATATTGTTGAGATCCACTGTTGTCATTCTGTAAAGCGGGTCTACTTTTACCCCTTCTCCATTCAGGTTGACCCATTTGCACTTGAACATAGGGACCTTAAAAGAAGGTCCATAGTCAAGTTCCTATATCTCCTCTATGTAACCATCGTATGTGTCATTTTTTCCATTCTCGTTTGTTGTATCAAACCGGACACCACTGTTTTGGTTGGTGCTCTTCTTATCTTGGGAGATCATGTAAAATGTATTCCCATTTATCTCGTACCCTTAAAAACTCCCAATAGTCGAAGATGGTGACCCGGCCAACATGTACAGCTGATCTTCAACAGTGGTGTCATTTATAAGATGTGTTTGCAACCAACTTCCGAAAGTCTCCATGTGTTTGCGTTTAATCCATGAGTCATCCTTCCCCGGGTTTGTGGAGCGTACAATATTCTTGTGTTCCTCGAGATACGGAGCCACGAAGATGGAATTTTGTAGAACTGTGTAGTGTGCTTTAGTGAAATAATGCCCGTCCCTATGTATCATTGTTTTCTTTCCTAGCGTTACTTTTCCCCTCAGTCTCCCCTCATGCCGCGATTCAGGAACACCAATCATCTTAAGGTCAGGAATAAATTCAACACAGAATCCAATGACCTCCTCTGTTCCATAGCCCTTCGAGATGCTTCCTTCTGGCCTAGCACGGTTATGAACATATTTCTTCAAGACTCCCATGAACCTCTCAAAGGGGAACATATTGTGTAGAAATACCGGACCGAGAATATGAATCTCTCCACATAGGTGAACCAGGAGATGAGTCATAATGTTGAAGAAGGATGGTGGGAACACTAACTCAAAACTAACAAGACACTGGACCACATCCCTCTGTAATCTTGCCAGAATTTCTGGATCGATTACCTTCTGAGATATTGCATTGAGGAATACACATAGCTTCACAATGGGTACTCGAACATTTTCCGGTAGAAGCCCCCTCAATGCAATCGGAAGCAACTGCGTCATAATCACGTGGCAGTCATGAGACTTCAGGTTTTAGAATTTTTTCTCTACCATGTTTATTATCCCATTTATATTCAACGAGAAGCGAGATAGAACCTTGATACTGTAAGGACTTCAAAAAATATTTCCTTCTCTGCTTTAGTAAGAGTGTAGCTGCTTAAGTAATCGCGCCATGTATCCGTGTGCTTGTTGCTTGGGTCTTTCATACGTTGCTGGTCCTCCCGTGCTTCTGGCATATCTTTTGACTTCCCATACACGCCCAGGAAGCATAGCAGGTTGACGCACAGATTCTTTGCCACGTGCATCACGTCGATTGAAGACCGGACCTCTAGAACTTTCCAATAGGGTAGCTCCCAAAATATAGATTTCTTCTTCCACATGGGTGAGCGCTTATCAGGGCCGTTCGAAACAGGTTGGCTGCCATCACCCTTCCCAAAGATTACTTTTAGGTCCTTGACCATATCGAATAAATCATTACCACTACGGAGGTCAGGCTTCTTCCGGCTATCTGCCTCACCTCTGAAATGCTTCCCTCCTTTCTTTCTTAAGGGATGCTTGATCGGAAGAAATCTACGATGCCCCAGGTATACAACTTTTTTACATTTATCCAAATAAACACTGTCATTCTTATCTAAATAGTGTGTGCATGCATTGTATCCCTTGTTTGTATGTCCGGACATGTTACTAAGAGCAGGCCAATCATTGATGGTTACGAAAAGCAACGCCCTTAGGTCAAATGACTTTTGTTCGTTCTCATCCCTTAAACGTACACCTGGTTTACCCCACAATTGTAAGAGTTCTTCCACTAATGGCCTTAGATACACATCAATGTCGTTGCCAGTTGCCTTGGGCCTTGGATGAGAACTGGCATCATAATGAACTTGCGCTTCATGCACAACCAAGGAGGAAGGTTGTACATACATAGAGTCACGGGCCAGGTGGTATGATTGGAGATCTGCTCCCCAAAAGGATTAAAGCCATCTGTACTTAGACCAAACCATAAGTTTCTCGCCTCTCCTGTAAAGTCCGGGAAGTCTCTCTCGATCTTTCTCCACTGCGATCCATCGGCGGGGTGTCTCAACTTCCCGTATTTCTTACGGTCTTCTTTGTGCCATCGCAACAACCTAGCATGCTCTTTGTTTCTAAACAGACGTTTCAAATGGGGTATTATAGGATCATACCACATCACCTTTGCAGGAACCCTCTTACGGGGGCCTCGCCGTCAACATCACCAGGGTCATCTGCTCTGATCTTATACCGCAGTGCAGTGCATACCGGACATTCATCCAAATTCTCGTACTTCTCACCGCGGTAGAGGATGCAGTCATTAATGCATGCATGTATCTTCTGCACATATAATCCTAGAGGGCAGAGAGCTTTCTTTGCTTCGTACGTACTCTCAGGCAATTCGTTATCCGTTGGAAGCTTCGGCTTCATTAGTTGAAGTAAATTGTCAAATGCCTTGTCAGTCACACTGTTCTGTGCCTTCCATTTTAGCAACTCCAGTGTGGTACCGAGCTTTGTGCTGCCATCTTCGCAATTTGGTTACAACAACTTTTTGTGATCCTGTAACATGTTGTCCAGCTTCAACCTCTCCAATTCACTTTCACAGTCTTCCCTTGCATCAGCAATAATTCGGCCAAGATCATCATCGGGCTCTTCTGAAGCCTGTTCTTGATCACCTCCTTCTTCTGCATTGTCTTCCATTGCAGTATCACCTTATTCAGGGAATAAATGATCTTCTTCTTCTTATTCATTGTCTTCCATCACAACCCATCTTTCTCCATGCTTGGTCCAGCAATTATAGCTGCGCATGAAACCACTCCGAAGTAGGTGGTCGTGAAGGATTCTCGAGGAAGAGTGCTCCCTGACGTTCCGACAATCAACACATACAGCCATTATCTTTGTTCGCCTGAGCTACAGCGAGAAATGCATTCAGGCCTACCATATACTCGGAAGTGCGTCGGTCACCGTACATCCATCGCTGCCGTGCATCCATCTGCATCGTATACTTAAGTTTATCAAAAAACATTACAATAACATATTCAATAGAGAAATGACCACAGTACATCGACAAATATTACTTAATTATGTATCAATTACATTTGAAAAAGATAAGTTTGTTAACCTCGGTCGAACAAACCATTTGCAGTGAGCTTATGTGTGGCTCGGGTATTTCGTCGAACACCTCGTGTGCATAGTAAAATAACACACACTAGCACCCACCTCTCTCACTCCTCCAAGCAAAAAAAAGATGGAAGGGGGGTTGTGAGGCAGTATATGTAGGGGGAGGGGTGGCATTGGTCTCGGTTTGTGGAATGAACCGGGACCAATGCCCATGCGTGTGCCACGTGGCCTGTGGCGTGGCATTGGTCCCGGTTCATGCCACAAACCGGGACCAATGCCTCCTTACGAACCGGGACCGATGCCCTCAGGTGATTTCTGCTGCCTCGGGCGCACAAACCGAGACCAATGCGTAGCATTTGTCCCGAATTTTGATGCAACCGGGACAAATGCCTTTTCTGGCCCTGAACGAAAGGGGTTGTTTCCACTAGTGAATGTTAGGTCCCACCTCTTGGCAAGATACCCCCCGTTCCGCCAGATCCCGGAGTTTAGGCTCTAAGTAGTCATGCAACCCGCCAGATAGAATCCGACGCAGGTGAAGCCCTAACACATAGAGTTAGGGAATCTTGGTCATCTAAGACACGTGCCACACTCTAACACACATGGTACGTCATACCATGTTTTGTGGAATCATTTAGACGCTCCGGAGCCCCTCTTCGGAGAAACCTTAGTCCCTTGGGGAAAAAGATGGGACTGTCGTTCTGGCTCCTCTACGTGAGCCGAAAGTGGGTAGAAAGGTGCAACAATTGCTTGGTTGTGTTATAATAGGCCCAAGAAACACTAAAGTCAATGTTAGGGCCAATCTCTTAGCAATATTCTCCCCGTTCTGTCAGATCTGGGAGTTTTGGGCTCTAGGTAGTCGTGGAACCCGCTAGAGAGTATCCGACGCCGGTGAAGCCCTAATACAGTGAGGGAACATTTCCCATAAAAGACCCATGCCACACTCTAACACACATGGTATGGCATACCATGCGCTGTGGTGGCATTCATACGCTCTGGAGCCCCTCTGCGGGGAAACCCTAGCCCCGTTGGGGAAAAAGACAGAACTATCGTTGTGGCCTCTCCGCGTACATGAGCTGGAAGGGGGTAGAAAATTGGAAACAATTTCTTGGTTGTGTTAGGTTAGTTCCAAAGAATACCAAAGAAAATGTTAGGTCCCACCTCTTGGCAAGATTCCCTCTGTTCTGCCAGATCCGGGAGTTTCGGCTCTAAGTAGTCTCGGAACCCGCCAGAGAGAATTCGACGCTGTCGAAGCCCTAACAAAGATAGTGAGGGAATCTTGGTCATCCAAGACACTTTCCACACTCTAAAATACATGGTAGTGCATACCATGTGTTGTGGTGTCATTCAGACGCTCCGGAGTCCCTGTGAGGAGAAACCATAGCCCCTTGGGGAAAAAGACAGAACTGCCGTTATGGCCCCTCTACGTGAGCCGGAAGGGGGGTAGAAAGGTGGAACCAATTGCTTGGTTGTGTTATATTTGGCCCAGTGAACAACCAATTCAATGGTAGGGCCAACCTCTGGCAAGATTTCCCCCATTCTGCCAGATCCGGGAGTTTCGGGCTCTAAGTAGTCGCGGAACCCGCTAGAGAGAATCTGACGCCGGTGAAGCCCTAACATAGAGAGTGAGGGAATATTTGGCATCCAAGACCCATGCCACACTATAACACATACGGTATGGCATACCATATTCTGTGGTGGCATTCATACACTCCGGAGCCCCTCTCAGGGGAAACCCTAGCCCCGTTGCGGAGAAAGCCGGTACTAACTTTCTGGCTTCTTCGCGTACATGAGCCGGAAAGGGTTAGAAAAGTGGAACCGATTTCTTGGTTGTGTTATTTTAGGTCCATGTAACACCAAACACAATGCTAGGTCCCTCCTCTTGGCAAGATTTCCCCCGTTCCGCCAGATCCGGGAGTTTTGGCTCTAAGTAGTCCTGGAACCCGCCAAAGAGAATCCGACGCCGGTGAAGCCCTAATAAAGAGAGTGAGTGAATCATGGTCATCCAAGGAAATAGCCACACTCTATAACACATGGTATGGAAACACACATGGTATGGCATACCATGTGGTGTGGTGGCATTTAAACGCTCCGGAGCCCCTCTTCGGAGAAACCTTAGCCCCTTGGGGAAAAGACGGAACTGTCGTTCTGGCCCTCTACGTGAGCCGGAAGGGGGTAGCAAGGTGGAACCAATTGCTTGGTTGTGTTATATTAGACCCAACGAAAACCCAATTAAATTGTAGGGCCAACCTCTTGGAAAGACCCGCCTCGTTCTGTCAGATCGGGGAGTTTCGCGGGCTCTAAGTAGTCGTGGAACCCGCTAGAGAGAATACGACGCCGGTGAAGCCCTAACACAGATAGTGAGGAAATATTTGGCATACAAGACCAATTCCACACTCTAACACAAATGGTATGGAATACCAGGTGCTTTGGTGGCATTCAGACGCTCCGGAGCCCCTCCCCGGGGAAATCCTAGCCCCGTTGGGGAAAAAGACGGAACTACCATTCTGGCCTATCTGCGTACATGAGCCGGAAGGGGGTAGAAAAGTGGAACCAATTGCTTGGTTTTGTTAGGTTAGGTCCAAGGAACACCAAAGACAATGTTAGGGCCCACCTCTTGGCAAGATTCCCCCCGTTATGCTAGATCCGGAAGCTTCGGCTCTAAGTAGTCCTGGAACCCGCCAGAGAGAATCCGACGCCGGTGAAGCCCTACCACAGAGAGTGAGGCAATCTTGTTCATACAAGACACATGCCACACTATAAAACACATGGTATGGAATACCATGTGTTGTGGCATCATACATACGCTCCGGAGCCCCTCGTCGGAGAAACCTTAGCCCCTTGGGGAAAAAGACGGAACTGCCATTCTGGCCCTCTATGTGAGCCGGAAGGGGATGGAAAGGTGGAACAAATTGCTTGGTTGTGTTAGATTAGGCCCAAGGAACACCCAAATAAATGGTAGGGCCAACCTCTTGGCAAGACTCCCCCCGTTCTGTCAGATCCGGGAGTTTCGGACTCTAAGTAGTCGTGGAACCCGCTAGAGAGAATCTGACGCCAATGAAGCCCTAACACAAGGAGTTAGGGAATATTTTGCATCCAAGACCCATGCCACACTCTAACACACATGGTATCACATACCATGTGCTGTGGTGGCATTCAGACGCTCCGGAGCCCCTCTCCGAAAAAACCCTAGTCCCTTGGCATACCATGTGTTGTGGTTTCGAATGTCGTCCATGTATGTACCCCTCGAGTGTGCCTACATGCCAACACAACTTGAACGTGCCAAGCTTCCAATACAACGTATAGTACATGATTAAAAGGTGGGTTAATCCCAGCGTGGGAGGAGTGAATGCAGTTTGTCGTCTCCACTTCCACATGCGTGTCAGCAGTGCAGTTGCAACTGAGTTAATATCGCCACTTTAACATGCCTGCATTTTATCTCTTCTTTCTCCTCTCGTTCCTCACGCCAAAATCACTTTGCTTCCTCCTCTCTTTCTCACCAACGATGTCGTCTTCACCGATCTCCTCTACGTCTAAGAAGAGGAGGACCGAGGATTCCCTAGCAGCCGGGTATTTGTTTCAACGTACAAACATTCATTTTTTTTATTCCACCTTTTGGATTTTTTCATGCATCTTCTTACAAAAGTTCCTACAGGGTCGGTTGTTGCACTGAGAAACCTGGTTTAGTCCTGGATAACAGTTTCCTTTCGAGGAAGGTTCTAGATGCCAAGGTCACCATGTGGCAGATCGAAATCCAGAACTAGGACATAGCCAGGACCGCGAAAGAGATCCTCGCGAATGCCAAGCGGGAGATCAAATATTGTGGGCTCAAGCTGGAGCAGAAGGAGAGAGCTTTGAGGGCTGCTACCAGCATGGCTGAGATTTTGCCGGTCAACCATGACTTGTGTAGGAAGATGGAACAACTCTGGAATAAGATTCAGATGCAAGACCAGGAAGCTGATCTCATCCGCGGCGATTTCGAAGTGATGGCCAAGAAAGCAGGGGAGCTCGGCCAGATCTAAATCGATTTGCTCCTGCTTGAGCGTGTTTGGGGCTTGTCCCAGGTAGTATCTATGTTACGATTTTATTTCAGTTTAATTAAGAATAAGTGTGTACTGCGATCCAATGTTGAAGTTTGTGACCGAACATATATTGAAGTACCCCCGTCCGTTCACACATAGTTTATGTTTCTGGCAAATTTTGTTTCTTGAACGTACAAAAAAATCCAAGGAGAGGCTCCCACGAGTTAAATTAGAAAGAAGCCAACTATGCATGCAGCTTGCTTGCATGCATTGGTCGTGGATGCCTCCAATTAGACGTGGGATCCAGCTGTCAATGACTCAAAGTCAAGAAAAAGTCAGGCCAGAGGTTAGTGTCGGTTGTACATGTACACACAACGCGCCGGTTGCGTATGTGCCAACGTACCGCTACGTGCGTGCAGTTGCAAGTGGTGCGTGGGTTCCTCGTCTTCTCCCTCTTCCTCTCCACCACCCCGCTCTATTTAGGGTTTTCTTCTCCCTCCGCTCGTTCGTGCATTTCTTCCCTAGAAACCAACAGTTCTTCTCCTCGAAGCGAAATAAGTTGTCCCTCCGCCGCTCGTTCGTGCCTTTCTGCTCATCGCCACCGACGATGTCGTCTTCTGCTCCAACAAGGTATTTGTTTCAACACGATTTATTTCAACAGTTCATCTTCCTTCATTTCGATTCCACCTTTTCAATTCCTTTGCATTTATTTCAACATATGGTTCCCCTTCGTGCAGCGCCGGTGGTTCCAGTGTCCGCACAGGATCGCCTTTGCTGTTGGGGCCGGTGGGCGTCGACGATTCGCTCAAGACCCATTTGGCAGAACTTGAAGAGGAGTTAAAGAATCTAGAAGAGGAGTATAGGGAGAATGGTCGCAAGGCTAAAGCAGCTATTGCGTGCTATCATGAGGCAGAAAGGGCTACGTCAGAAATATGCCGTGAGCTGAATGAGAAATTGATGCAAAACATCGACATACTGAGCATCGTCTCATTCCTCGAAAAGAAGATTGAGCTGAAAGACAGGGAAATTGTTCTCCTGTGCAGGGAAATTGAACTGGCCAAGCATGGACATTCCTCCCAGAGAGGGGCTTCAAATTAAGCTCCATTGCTCCTTCGTGAGCGTGTTTGGGGCTTGTCCTAGGTTACCTGTTATCCATTTCTTTCATTTTAAGACATGATGTGTGTGCACTGGCAAATTTGTCGCAGATTTGTGTCGAACTATGTTTAACTTGTGTTTACTAATTTCATAGTTTATCTCAATAAATTTGTTTCTTAAGAATGCTTAGGAATATTTGGACCACGTTTGAAAGTAATCACTACACATGAGATAGTTTGCAACAACAGTTCTCATGGTATAGTTTAGTAGGACAACAAAAGACAACATTTTTGGTACTACTACAAGTTTATGTGAGATAGTTTTGGTAGGACAACAAAATACAACATTTCTGGTACTACTACATCTATACACGAGGAATATACATGCTAATTAATTAAACAATTTAACACAAGTTCTAACCACCAAACTAGATGATAAAACAAAAACACAAGTTTGTTATTATTCTCTAAAATTACTCAGAATTTCTCAACAACTACACTGTCAAGTTCACTGCCCCCATCGTCCTCCTATGTTTCGACGTCGCCGTCCGAATTGTCACTGACCACCTCTACGACCAGCCTGATATAGTCCCGCGTCACCTTTACCTGTATGACAATGAGATCAACTATTTGCAATCGCGATTGAACAACGAATTGAAACCAGCCCTCAGTAAACTTGAAGTAATAAGGTTCTTCTTCTTCATCAGTGTGATCTGACCCCAACATTTCGTTGGCCCCACCAGCTTTCATACATATACGAGATTGCCCGTCCCTTGGAAGTATATACCCATTTATGCATTTCAAAGGGACATCATGAGCAAGTACATTTAAGACTGATATCAGAAATGCATAGATGGCTAAATGACATTTTTTGTCAAATTAAGCAGGAAAAGAATGATCATGTAATTAACTAACCAACTCATTAAGTTCTTCTTGATCCTGCACCCTGTGCACAAAGAACTGAGGGACTGTAATGTGCTCCCCATTTTCCAGGTCCATCTTATTCTGCTTGTAAAAAGCCCAGGATATTGCATTCATTTTAGAACCACTGACCTCACATGGGTACTCAAATAGGCTCTTCTATAGTGTCATCTTGCAAGATGGTACGATAGGACGACACTCTGATCGGAAAGGGAAAAACACATGAATGTGCAATTACATAACCAAGGCCATCTTGATAAGTTTGAAACATATATATTAACTAGCTAGTAAATTAATGCGTAAGGAAAACAAGCCAATGTGCAATTACATACTAGGGTCTAGAACCCAAGATTTGACCTTATTGTTTGCATTAGTTACTCGAACATAAAGCATACCGAATAGATCATCATAATCAAACCTCGCAAGATTGTTAGGTTGAATGTCATAAACTTGACAAAATGTTGTCCAATATGGTCCACATATATAATTCCTTCCAGGCCCATGTTCCATGTAGAAGTGATATTCATTGACATTGCAGACAATCCATGCCTTATGTGAACCAACAGCCAATTTCTCTATACGCTTATGGAAAGAACAAGGCAGATCCTACATACTCCCTCCATTCACAATTACTTTGCGTTCTGGGATGAGTCAAAGTCAAACTTTGTGAAGTTTGACCAAATATGTAGGGAAAAATATCAACATCTACAATATAATTTTGGGTCATTTATCGAATTGCCCACAGAGGGTCACTTGTACTCAGTTTTACCCCTAGTGCCGAATCGACCTCAGTTTTGCCCCTAGTCCGTGCGCAACCACTATGGAGAGGCTGGAACGGTAAGTTTGGAGTCGTGTCCGTTAGTCGAAGTGGGCCCGGAGGAGTCAGGCTCCGTTTGGCAAAGTGGGACCGCGTGGGACTGCCAGTTCGCTGAAACCGTCCGGAGCTTACAGGTGGGACCGGGCAGTTGGTTGACTAATCTGAATAGTCCACACCCGAGCTTCCCGCCACAACCGTCGTGCACTGCCGCCCAATTTAGTTGCCCCGCCGTCGTGCGCTGCCGCTCTCGCCGCCGCCACCTCCGCACCAGCACCTGGTGCGCCACGAGCACCTGCGGCACCACCACCACCTGCGGCACCACCACCACCTGCTCCGCCGCCACCTTCCTCAGCCAGCGCGCCACCGCCACCTGTGTCGCCACCTGTGTCGCAGACAGCAACACGCATTTGCGCCGCCAGCACCACCTGCACCGCCGCGGCCGTTCCGCGTGGCCACCTGCTTCACCGCCGGGGCCGTCCTGCGACGCCGCTGGTGGGGCGCTCGTTCCACCACTCTGCCCGCCACCTGCTCGACGAAATGGATAGGAATGAAATGGAGAGCGGCCGCGCCGTTGGGCCGGAGACACGCCGCGTCCACGATTGGGTTCCCACTTGGTAAGTACTGAGCTTTGAATTATCGATTAGACACGGATGCCATTGATTTGCAGCTGATTGCGTCTCTGTTTTCGTGGGTTAGGATGGAGTTGCGGTTTGCTTTCTCGGTGCACGTTAGAAGGGAGCGATACATCGTCGATGCAGACAGTAAGAAGAAATACCAAGGAGGTTTCAATTATTCGGTCCCAGTGGATTGTAACTGGAGTTTCAGACAATTTGGGGAGATAGTTTGCAGCCCATATCCTTGGGGTTTGCATGATGAAGTGGAATTTAGATACTTTGATGGGGGAAAAGATTGGATCAAAATTAGTAATGATGAAGAGCTCGCTACCATGTTTGCTAAGCATAAGGAGGCAGAGAATTTTAATGTGAAGCTGCAAAATGATGTGGTTGTGCCGGCAGTTGTGGCGGGTTCATCTTTTGTGGCAGGACCATCACGTCGTACTGCCAACTCCAGCCAGAACAGTTCAAAACCAGCTCGACGTGGTGGCTCGACAAGTGTGGGCACTGGGAAAAGGGTTCAAGTCGCTGTGGAGGAGGATGCCTGCATGTCTGCGGATGATGAAGAGAGGCTATATCCTGATGTTATTAGGAATTTAAGACAGACACAGACACCTCAGGTTGAAATCCAATATCAGTCTGACAGTGACAATGACGAAGAGGAAGACATGACACCTGTTGAATGGAACCCTGAGAACCCTCTTATGGAAGAAGGTTGCATTTTTTCTTCCATGGCTGAGTGTAGAAATGCACTTGTGACGTACTGCATGAAGGTAGAACGTGCCTTTGTAGTTGACAAGAGCGATAAAAGGCGCTACACCGTGCACTGTGTGTCTGAAAATTGTCAATGGAGGCTACACGCATCTAAAATGCGGGGCAGCAGCAATGTTCAGGTAAAAGTGAACCCTTTTCCCCACACATGCGAAGAATCAACCCTTAGGAAGCAAACAATCAGCAGAGCCAAGTCAAGATGGGTGGCGGATGAAGTAAAAAGATGGGTGGCAGAAAACCATCAAGTGAGTGCAAAGCAATTGCAGAAAAACATGAAAGACAAGTTCAAGATAGATTTACCATACATGAGGGTGTTCACTGGTAAAAACAAAGCATTGGAATCTATCCATGGTAACTGGAATGAAAGTTTTCAGTTGTTGTATGCATTCAAAGCTGAAGTGGAGAGGGCAAGCCCAGGCAGTGTTGTTGAAATTGATCACCACGCCGTGGATTACACATTGAAGAAAGTGACAAGGACCAAGCAATGCTTTAGGAGGGTTTTTGTGTGCTTTGAAGCTTGCAAAATGGGTTTTTTGGTAGGCTGCATGCCTTATTTGGCTATTGATGCTACTTTTCTCACAGGGAGGTTTAAAGGCCAGCTAGTAGCAGCTTGTGCAGTTGATGCACACAGTTTTGTTTTTCCAGTTGCCTACGGTGTGCTGGAGACAGAGTCCGAGGAGAGCTGGACATGGTTTTTGCAGAATCTGCGCCGGGCTATTGGACATCCCAATGGATTGGTAATCCACACAGATGCATGCAAAGGTTTAGAAGTGGCCGTGGATAATGTGTTCCCAGGAGTAGAGCACAGGGAATGTATGCGTCACCTTGCTGCAAATTTTGTGAAGAAATTCAAAGGAAAGTTTTATACCGATCATTTATGGCCTGCATCTTTGACTTGCAGTGTCAGGAAGCACAACTACCACATGAGGCAGTTGTACACAAAAGAGAAAGTGAAGGAATACTTGGAAACACACCACTCGAAGCTATGGTCTAGAAGCCAATTCAGTGAATTGAGCAAAGTTGACTATGTGCACAATAATCTTGCAGAATCTTTCAAATCAACGATCCGGAAACATAAGGATCTTTATTTGGCTGATTTGCTTGACAAGATAAGGATAGAATACGCCGAGAAATTTCATTTCCGTCTTGAAATAGCTAATGCAAAATTCATGGGCCACATTATTATCCCGAATGTGATGAAGGCGTTGAAGCAGAAAACTGTGGGCTTGACTATGAACATGAGATTTGTCTCGGATACCAAATCAGAGGTATCATTCTTTGATAAAGGTAACAAAGAATGGAGATATCCAGTGGATTTAGAAGCGAAAACTTGCAGTTGTAGGCAATGGCAGATAACTGGTTTGCCATGCATTCATGCCTTGTTTTTCATCACTTCTCTCACAGGTCCAGCAGGGGATATACAACAGTATGTCCATGATTACTACTCTGTAGCAATGTTCAGAGCCACATATGCACATGCCTTGCCTGCTTTGGAGGGAAAACAGCAGTGGGATAGAGTGGACCCTGGATTCAAACTTTGTGCTCCGGTTCTGAAGAGAGCTGCAGGTAGACCGAGGAAGAGTCGACACCGCCGTCGCAGTGAAGGTGGAGGTGGAGCGAGGGTGCGTAAGTGCACAAGGTGTGGTGGGACCGGTCATTTCGGCAAATATTGTGATAACGCAGTCGATCCAGGGTTTGGAGAGAGTATGCCTGATGAAACTGATGGTCAGCAGCCGGATGCAGCATTTGAAAATGATGTTCAGCAGTCAAGTGATTCAGATGATGCTCCAGAACAACAAAATGATGATCAAGTACATGATCCTCCAGATGCTCCAGCTGCTCCAGCTGATTATTCATATGATGATCAAGTCCATGATGCTCCAGATGCTCCAGCTGATGATTCATATGATGATCAAGGATATGATGCTCCAGATGCTCCAACTGATGATTCATATGATGCTCCAGATGCTCCAGCTGATCCGCTGGATGCTCCATTGGATGATTCTGCCATGATCTCACAAGTTTCATTGGATGCTCCATTGGATGATTTTGCCATGGACACACAAGTTTCAGTAGATGCTCCATTGGATGATTCTGCCATGATGTCACCAGTTACAAGCTTAGATGGGTATGTAAATCCTGCCATGATCTCACCAGTTTTGATTTTTCATTTTATTTTTTATTTATTTATCATGATCCTTTATGTTTTGTACAGATCTGGTGTAGTTTCAAAGAAGAAAGCCAAGGTACCGACTACCAAGAGGAGAAGACTAGAAGCTGTGAGCAAGATGAGCACAAGGAGCAAAGCGCCACCAAAACAGCCAAGGATCACAAAGAAGCCCCGACGCTATTTGGACTAAGTTGGTGTTGTATTTCTGTTGAATAATGTTGTATTTATGTTGACTGGTGATGTATCTAAGTTAGAACATAGTTGAATAATGTTGAATAATGTTGGATGATGTTTGAATAATGTTGGATTCATGTCATTTTGATTTTTTTTGAATTATTTATGCTCATTTGAAACCATCGATGTGGTCTCATGAGAAATGTGCTTCAAATGAGGTGCGAAGCTAGGGTAAACACCCCCGTTTGTAATTTCATGAAAAATTCTATCTTGTCAAAATTATCCAAATAAATTTGAGGAGCAACTATATCGCAAATAACAACATGGTGCGTTGGATTCATGTCATTTTGATTTTTTTTGAATTATTTATGCTCATTTGAAACCATCGCTATATTCTCATGAGAAATGTGCTTCAAATGAGGTGTGAAGCTAGGGTAAACACCCCCATTTGTGCTTCAACAATTTTTGGCATCTCGTCTACATCAGCCAAATTAATTTCCTACACAACTATTGTACATATATAGTGTAAATCTGAAGTTTCGTTATGTTTTCAATAATTCTTCTATTTTTTAAATATTTTATTTAAATAACATGGTTTAATAGAAAATTCATATATAAAACAGATAAAAATCATCGCTCTAGTAAATATGAAGTTTCATTATGTTTTGAATAAGGGTATTCTTCTATTTTTTTTATTTAAATAACAAGGTTTAATACTTAACAGCAAAGAAATCATATGTAGAACATATATAAACCATCCATCCATGTGGCCAACGGACCAACCAATCAGAGCGCAGGACGAGCGTCTCGCGGATCGCTGTGACTGCGAGCGCATCCGTCCGATGCACGATTCCTTCTAGAAGGCGTCGATCCAACAGCCCAGGTCGAATCTCTGTGTTTCCTTCTAGAAGCTTTTCGGCTGGTCAAACAGAGGGTTGACCAAGCTTGAAATGAGCATAAATAATTCAAAAAAAATCGAAAAAATATATTGGCGACGCACATAGTAGTGTTATGTCATATAGTAACGAGAAAAAAATATAAACCTGTCTTATAAAGAATGGAACGAAAAAACCTTGTGTAACATATGATATCTTGAACAGTCTAGTAGAGAGTTCAAGATAATGAGATGAGTTTCAAACCTTTTGAACTCAAATAAGGTCAAAATCTCACCAAAGCTTCATTTTGGTGTGACTAAGAAAGATCCAAAGTTATTTTTTCATTTTGATGTTTTAAACTTGTTTTATTTACGATTTTCGATTAAAACCATTATTATTCAAAAGAAAATAAATAATACGAATATTCATCCAATAAATTTTTGGGCTTCGGAATTGCATTATATAGGTCTAATACAAGTCTAGTAAAAATATAAATAGGATTTATAAACATTAGAACGAAATCCATCACTAAAATGAGATTCCTCGAATACACGACTAGAGATTTCAAAGAATAAGAGGTGGAAACATTGTGAATCTTCCGAAGAGGTGGGTTCTACCTTTTTGTTTTGTGTTCCTATGGGCTATCCTAGCACAACCAAGCAAATAGTTCCACATTGCTACCCCCTTTCGACGCTGTTACCGCGTGTTTCCGTATAAGTCCGGTATTTCTCCAGCGGGGCTAGGGTTTCACCGGGAGGGGGGCTACGGAGCGTATGGATCCCAACACAAGCTAGGGGGTGCCATACCATGTTAGTATAGGTGTGTTGTGTGCTTTGTATGTCCAAGATTGCTCTCTGGGGTGTGACCCGGCTTCACCGGCATCCACTTCTCTCTCGTAGGCGATTACAGGGTGAAACTCCCGTATCGGACCAAACACCATGAATCTTCCGAAGAGGTGGGTTCTACCTTTTTGTTTTGTGTTCCTATGGGCTATCCTAGCACAACCAAGCAAATAGTTCCACATTGCTACCCCCTTTCGACGCTGTTACCGCGTGTTTCCGTATAAGTCCGGTATTTCTCCAGCGGGGCTAGGGTTTCACCGGGAGGGGGGCTACGGAGCGTATGGATCCCAACACAAGCTAGGGGGTGCCATACCATGTTAGTATAGGTGTGTTGTGTGCTTTGTATGTCCAAGATTGCTCTCTGGGGTGTGACCCGGCTTCACCGGCATCCACTTCTCTCTCGTAGGCGATTACAGGGTGAAACTCCCGTATCGGACCAAACACCGTGAATCTTCCGAAGAGGTGGCTTCTACCTTTTTGTTTTGTGTTCCTATGGGCTATCCTAGCACAACCAAGCAAATAGTTCCACATTGCTACCCCCTTTCGACGCTGTTACCGCGTGTTTCCGTATAAGTCCGGTATTTCTCCAGCGGGGCTAGGGTTTCACCGGGAGGGGGGCTACGGAGCGTATGGATCCCAACACAAGCTAGGGGGTGCCATACCATGTTAGTATAGGTGTGTTGTGTGCTTTGTATGTCCAAGATTGCTCTCTGGGGTGTGACCCGGCTTCACCGGCATCCACTTCTCTCTCGTAGGCGATTACAGGGTGAAACTCCCGTATCGGACCAAACACCGTGAATCTTCCGAAGAGGTGGGTTCTACCTTTTTGTTTTGTGTTCCTATGGGCTATCCTAGCACAACCAAGCAAATAGTTCCACATTGCTACCCCCTTTCGACGCTGTTACCGCGTGTTTCCGTATAAGTCCGGTATTTCTCCAGCGGGGCTAGGGTTTCACCGGGAGGGGGGCTACGGAGCGTATGGATCCCAACACAAGCTAGGGGGTGCCATACCATGTTAGTATAGGTGTGTTGTGTGCTTTTTATGTCCTAGATTCCTCTCTGGGGTGTGACCCGGCTTCACCGGCATCCACTTCTCTCTCGTAGGCGATTACAGGGTGAAACTCCCGTATCGGACCAAACACCGTGAATCTTCCGAAGAGGTGGGTTCTACCTTTTTGTTTTGTGTTCCTATGGGCTATCCTAGCACAACCAAGCAAATAGTTCCACATTGCTACCCCCTTTCGACGCTGTTACCGCGTGTTTCCGTATAAGTCCGGTATTTCTCCAGCGGGGCTAGGGTTTCACCGGGAGGGGGGCTACGGAGCGTATGGATCCCAACACAAGCTAGGGGGTGCCATACCATGTTAGTATAGGTGTGTTTTGTGCTTTGTATGTCCAAGATTCCTCTCTGGGGTCTGACCCGGCTTCACCGGCATCCACTTCTCTCTCGTAGGCGATTACAGGGTGAAACTCCCGTATCGGACCAAACACCGTGAATCTTCCGAAGAGGTGGGTTCTACCTTTTTGTTTTGTGTTCCTATGGGATATCCTAGCACAACCAAGCAAATAGTTCCACATTGCTACCCCCTTTCGACGCTGTTACCGCGTGTTTCCGTATAAGTCCGGTATTTCTCCAGCGGGGCTAGGGTTTCACCGGGAGGGGGGCTACGGAGCGTATGGATCCCAACACAAGCTAGGGGGTGCCATACCATGTTAGTATAGGTGTGTTGTGTGCTTTGTATGTCCAAGATTCCTCTCTGGGGTCTGACCCGGCTTCACCGGCATCCACTTCTCTCTCGTAGGCGATTACAGGGTGAAACTCCCGTATCGGACCAAACACCGTGAATCTTCCGAAGAGGTGGGTTCTACCTTTTTGTTTTGTGTTCCTATGGGATATCCTAGCACAACCAAGCAAATAGTTCCACATTGCTACCCCCTTTCGACGCTGTTACCGCGTGTTTCCTTATAAGTCCGGTATTTCTCCAGCGGGGCTAGGGTTTCACCGGGAGGGGGGCTACGGAGCGTATGGATCCCAACACAAGCTAGGGGGTGCCATACCATGTTAGTATAGGTGTGTTGTGTGCTTTGTATGTCCAAGATTCCTCTCTGGGGTCTGACCCGGCTTCACCGGCATCCACTTCTCTCTCGTAGGCGATTACAGGGTGAAACTCCCGTATCGGACCAAACACCGTGAATCTTCCGAAGAGGTGGGTTCTACCTTTTTGTTTTGTGTTCCTATGGGATATCCTAGCACAACCAAGCAAATAGTTCCACATTGCTACCCCCTTTCGACGCTGTTACCGCGTGTTTCCGTATAAGTCCGGTATTTCTCCAGCGGGGCTAGGGTTTCACCGGGAGGGGGCTACGGAGCGTATGGATCCCAACACAAGCTAGGGGGTGCCATACCATGTTAGTATAGGTGTGTTGTGTGCTTTGTATGTCCTAGATTCCTCTCTGGGGTCTGACCCGGCTTCACCGGCATCCACTTCTCTCTCGTAGGCGATTACAGGGTGAAACTCCCGTATCGGACCAAACACCGTGAATCTTCCGAAGAGGTGGGTTCTACCTTTTTGTTTTGTGTTCCTATGGGCTATCCTAGCACAACCAAGCAAATAGTTCCACATTGCTACCCCCTTTCGACGCTGTTACCGCGTGTTTCCGTATAAGTCCGGTATTTCTCCAGCGGGGCTAGGGTTTCACCGGGAGGGGGGCTACGGAGCGTATGGATCCCAACACAAGCTAGGGGGTCAACGCACTGTACCAACTATCTCTAAAAATGTCTAGAAATGACATGGCCGAGTAGTGCAGACAGCACCCGTCTAGACTATTGTACATGCACTAAAAACAGAGGGAACCCGATCCTCTTACTTTGCCCACCTTATGTTCTCTGACTTTCTCCCATGACACGTGGGTCCGGTGTGTGATGGGCTCCATTTGTCAGTGACCTAAAGTCAGAGGATCGCGTCTCAGCGTCTGCAGGCCGTTGCCGCCGTAGTTTGCATGCATGGACTCTATCTGCACCGTTCCTTACGATCAAACGGTCGAAAATGACGCAGGTGCATGGACGTGGTGTTTTGGCTCAATGTAACTGCATGCAACAACCGACACTGTCTACTCGGGCCCCGTGCACCTCCCCGGTGCATGCACGCCTCGTTTTTTCGGAGTAAACAACACGTGGCAGAAGAAGAAAAGATCGAGTGAACGTCGAGTCGCATTTGCAGCAGCCCTGCACGCCTCCTTTCAGAAACACAAGTCGCGTCGCATTTGCAGCGACGCAGCCCTCCACGCATAAGATACGCATCAATGCATATGCAGCGAGGCACGATTTGGCGTGAGACTTTGGATTTCTTCTCTTCACCTCTTTAATACACGCATGCAACGTCAAATCATTTTGACTCCCTAAGCGCTCAGTCCTACACCTAGGCCTGTTCTACCACCGCATTGACCATGCATCGACTGTACTTTCCACACTGCATCCTACGTTTCACACAGTTTGCTTCATCTACCCCAATAAATTCACGTCTCATCGTGTATTTAAATAGCCCGTTTCTCTTCCTCCATCTTCTCATCACTCTCCAGCCTTGCCTTCTCATCTCCCTTCAAGCCCCGCCCGCCCCGAACACCATGTCTTCCTACTCTCTCCCCTCAAGCCCCGAGTCCGTCTCCGACGAGGACAACCACCCCAAGGCTCGGCCTTGGTACGAGCCCGACTGGACGCCGGAGGAGATGGGCCTCGTGCCCGTCGAATCTCCCAAACGGGAGAAATCGCCGTCGACCGACGTCCCCGACAGCGACGAGCCCGCCGCCGACGCCAACAACCTCTCCCCCAAGACGAAGAACCGCCTCCTCAAGAAAGAGGAGCGGCTGGAGAAGAAAGAGATCGAGAAGGAGGAGAAGAAGGAGGAGGAGAGGGAGGAGAAGGCTCTCCGGGCCCGCATCAAGAGGGCCCGTGAGAACGACGTGGAGAGGTGGCAGGAGGCGAACCACCGCGCCCGGATCGACGACGAGATCAAGATCAGGGCGGCGGAGTGGAAGAAGTAGGCCAACCGCCGGCGGTTGGCCGGATGGCCGGAAGGGCGCCCGCATGCATGCAGCGGGCGGTTAGGGTTTAGGGCTAGCTAGGCCCCTTTTTTTTCTAGTAGATGTAATGTCCGACGGGCCCCACTGAATATATGTAAAGTGGGGCCAATATTATCCATATATATAATATCCATGTTTAATTATGTTTGCCAATTAATTTATTTTTAAATTCTATTTGCCCAAATGAAGTCAATGTTTATATTATATTTGTCCCCCCGTTTAAATTGAGTTGAGCACAGTATATTTTATATTATTAATACGAATAATTTGATGGTTTAATAAATGGATAATGCGTAGTCTGCATGTAGTGATTAATAAATATAAATTTTCTTTTTTTGAAGAAAATTAATAAATATAAATGGATAACGTGTAGTCTACATGTTGACATTGGGCCTCATGTGACATTGGGCCGCAAGGAACGGTCAACAGGTGGGGCCAGGTGGGGCCCACATGCAGCACCAACCGTCAACATCTGGAGCACACAAACCGCGCCAACGCTCAACTGCTGGGGCCCACAGGCGCGCCAACTGTTCTATGTTGGGTCCCACAGGTCAGGATTCTAACGGGGGGCTGAAAGTAACGGTGGAACCCGCCAAAGCAGTCCTTGCGCACTGACTAGGGGCAAAACTGAGGTCGATTCGGCGCTAGGGGTAAAACTGAGGTCGTGGTGCCAACTGAGGGCACCTTGTTAATTATCCCTATAATTTTAGTACTATTAGAATCCTTATAAGATATATTTTTATATTATAATAGTTGATATTTTTTCTTATATATTTGGTCAAACTTGTAAAAGTTTGACTTTGAAAAAAGCTAGAACGTGAAATAAATAAAAACGGAGGGAGTAGTACACGTTTATACAATCTCTATCTCTACTGTATAAATTTGCCTGACGACCGAACGGGTACGTCGCCCGTTGTTTTCATTTTAGCCCCTCGGAAATTTCGAAGTAAACCCGCACTCCATTTTTACCTCAGCTTAACCCAATCTGAAGCGTTATTTGCACGTGAGGAGCGGCGTTATTTCCGTGAGAGGCGCACACGACCGTTGGCCTGCGCTCTCCTCCCCCATGGTCCTCCGCCTCAGTAGCACCTTCAGGCGACGATGATGGCCTCCGCCGCCTCCTTGGCACCGTCTTGATGGTGCTGAAATGCAGCCCTTCTTACGGATCACGGCCAGCAGAGAGCGGCAGTCCAATCCAATTTTCGAGGCCTCGCGAGATTGGATCGCCAGATGGCCTGCCGCCGGCCGAACGTCCCTGACTCCCAGCCTCCCCATCTTCTCCGTCGACGGTTATCAGTGCCTCACCCCCGAGACCCCACCTCCCTCCGTACTACTTTTCCGAGATTGATTTCTCGGGGTGCCGCGTAGCCACCATGCTCTACGCCGTGTACGCCCACCGCTCAAGCCACGCACTCGCCGCGGATTTGGTGGGATCCGGCCAAGAAATTTCCAAGCAAGGTGCCATGACCATGCGTGCTCTCTCATAGCTGGCTAGCTCTCTCCTGTTTCGTGTGTGGATCCAAAATTAGCAGGTTATTAGCTATAATTTGGTGTGCAATGAATGAATAATAGGTATGAAATAACATATGCTAATTATCTAATTTGGTGTTTGGATCCAAAAGTAGCAGGTTATTAGCTCTAATTTCATGTTCTTACATGTATTGATTTTTGGTATCAGAGACACATATGGCCTAAAGTTTATTTATTGTATGGATGAGTTGGCCTATCATTGTGCACAAAAGATTGTGTATATTACTTAGACGGAAGGCTCGAAATGAGCCCGGCTTTGAATTAACGAAGCCAACAACCGGCTAGGAGTTACAACTTATACATCTTACAGACACGCGCTGGGGTTGCCAGCTTTACAAGTGAAGAGCATAAGACAACAGACTACAAACAGAACCAAACAAAAACTTGATCCCGTAATGTCTACTTGTCCTCTGTTGCATGGAAGCAGAGCCGGGAAAGTTCCTCATCAACCAACCTTGCCCACGACATCACCACCCAGAGCTCGAGCAAGCAGACGAGCAGGGCTCCAGAATCAAGAGGAGGGGGCTTCACACAACGCCTCCAAGAAGGAAAACGGCACCCAAGAGTGTCGCCGTCGGCGGCAGAGTCCAGAGACCTGCAAAGCTTTCGCCAATACCCAATCCTCCAATGGATTCTGAGAACACTGCAACGGAAGCAGGCCACAGCGAGAACAGGGCAGGTTGAGGCAGATGTGGCAACCAACATACAGGGAAGGGAGCTTCAAGGTGACGCCTTCAGGAAGGAAAATGGCACCCGGAGGTGTCATTGTCACCTGCAATGGCCACAAACCATGCACAGTTTTCACTGGAGCCCCCAAATGCACCCTTAACACCAGCTGCCACGAAGAGGTCGAGAAAGCTCGGCCACTACTTCCGAGCAACCTCCCCGAGAGGAGAAAGACATGGCGCGCCAGCCCCCGCTGAGGGCGCCAGCATACACTCCAGAACCAAACCACCACGGGGTGTTGGTCGCCGGAGGAAGGTGCAGCAAGCCCACACAACGCACTTGGCCTCCCGACAAGGACCGTGAAGAATCCCGCACCCGCGCAGGGACAAGCTCCACGGAGAGGAGCACGCAGTCGAGAAGCGCACGGCCACCGACGAGGTGCGCCTAGGAGCCACAGGACCGAGGAGCCCCAACTCCGGCCGGCCGTCCAGGGTGAGCCACCCTCGCGATAAAGCGCGGCCCGGTCGCCCCAGATCGGAGCTCGAGGCGCCAGGACGGCCGGGGAGTCCCTACTCCCGCCGGCCGGCGAGGACGCGGCCTGGACGCCGCAGATCGGGTCTGGGAGATCAGATCGAGGCCCGCACGACCCAGATCGGGCCCGCGCGGCCAGATCTAGATTGGCACCAAGCCAGGGCCACATCAACACCGCAGCAAGTCCACCGGGCTGTTGCCGCCTCCGCCGCGGCAGACGCACGCCGGCGAGGCACTGGGCCGCCGCCCAGGGTCCGCATCCCGGCCGCCATGGCCCCACACCGGGCGACCTCCACCGACGAGCACCGCACCACCCGTCCCCTTTGGGAGAGGGGGGTCCGCCGCCACCGCGGCACAGGCCAGCGGCAGCGGCGGTGGGGGGAGCAGAGGCGAGGGGAGTTTGCGGCGCGGCGCTGGAATCGCCCCCGCGTCGCCTGGGGAGCGACACGAGAGCGGGGGGGGCGGGGGGTGGGGGGTCTTGTGTATATTACTAATTACCACCTTTTCTCACTATTATCTTCGTGAGAAAATAGAGGACACCTGCATCTACTGCCCCTTTCAACAACCGCAACGACGGTGCTCCAGCCGACCGACTCCATCGTTGATGGCGACTTGAGTGCCTAAGCCCTCTCGTGGTGCAGCAGCGCCAGACTACCCGGTGCTGACGACCCAGCAACCTCTCCCTGTAATGAATCACTAACCACACCTGTACAGGAAGTGGTTAATTATCCTTCTGTTATTAGCTGATAAAAGAAATATGCCTGCACACACTGAATTAACTACAGGGTGATATGTTGTTTTATTATTATTATTTCAATGAGATGAACTGAAAGATATCCACAACTCTCAGTGGTTTCAGTTTCACAGTTTTGCAACTTGGGTTCATAATTAGAGTAATCTGCATTTGCAAGTCTGTGATAGCTATAACAGAGTTCATAGTGATTTTGCAGGGTCCAGCAGGCCTAGCACACGCACAATAGCTGAGAGATTCTATGGCTTCCCATATTTAACCATACTGACTTCTACATGATGACTGCTCTTAAGTTGGCTCAAAGCCCTGAATTGATGAACGCCAATTTTTACTGTTTTCTGCAGCTTGCTAATTTGCACTTGCCATGGTTAAGTCACTCATCCTTTTTTAAAGTATATGCATGGAAATATTACCCCGCGTATACTTTGTTCCATTTGATTACTAGCTGCTCTGTTTTATTAAACAAAACACCAATTAGTACATCTAAATGATACGGTTGGAACTTCTAACAAATTTCATAGCAGTTGCTTTGTTCATGTGAGTCTTCGTGGAAATTTATGTTGCTACTGCCCTGTTCTGCTCCTCTGAATTTACTCCATGACCACAATGCATGCCATGTTGGTTTTTGAGCACCAGATCGATCAACCAAACACACACAGTGGCTTCGCAAGCTGGTTGATCAGTACTCGTACTCGAGGAAGTTGTCTAGCTTGCACGTGAGCTTGATCGATTCCGGTACGTGTGCAGCACGTTGAGCTAGCTTGGGATGTGATCCTTTGATGATCGACTTTCCACGTACGTGCTAGCTATCCTTTTTGCACGATTGGAACTTCTCGGCGGCTCTGCGAAGTAACGACGGACAAATAAACACACAGACCATAAATGGTATTGAATTGCCAAAGGCACGTATCGTGCCTTGCTCTTGCCTCTTCTATTCTTTTTGTGTTTTTCGTTGTGATTACAAGGAGCACCTTACCGGTGCTTTTATACATGGCCAAGCAGGACGAACTAAACCTACTAGGACTAGAACTCCTAGTTCTATTAGGATTCTTTGCTAATCCTACTCCTACTCCTATTCGGACAAGGCCAACAAGGTTACCATCTATATTCACCTCCTTAATCTTGTTGCCTGGCTTCACCTCTTGCATTCCGACTTTCTTCCTCATCTCGATGAACTTTTGTTTGCCGAGGGACTTGGTAAGAATGTCTGCTAGGTGGTCGTTGGTGTTCATGTGTTGAACTTTGATCATGCCCTCCTTAGTGCACTCCCGGATATAGTGGTATCGGGTGTCTATATGCTTACTCCTCTCGTGAAGAACTGGGTTCTCAGCTTGAAGTCTTCTCAACCGCACACCTTGACAAGCCGCCATGCTCGCCGCTATGACTTTTGCCTCACAGGAAGGCAATGTCACCACCTTTTGCGTCTGAGAGTTCCAGCCTATCGGATTCGGACCGAGGTAGAATACCATGCCCGATGAGCTTTTCCGATCGTCAACATCGCCTGCCATGTCGCTGTCTGAATAGCCGTGAATGATAAATCTTTCTTTTCCCTTTGTGTACGTGCAACCAAGATTGATAGTGCCTCTCACATAGCGCAATATTTTCTTTACGGCGCCCATGTGCTCGATCATCGGTTTCTCCATGAAACGACTCACGACCCCGACTAAATATGCCAAGTCCGGTCGGGTATGCACCAAATATCTTAGACTGTGCACAATGCTTCGATACGTTGTGGTGTCCACCGGCGGATTTGAGCTATGCTTGCTCAACTTGTGAGGTTGGTCCATTGGAACTTGTACCGCGTGGCAATCTGACATGCCGCACTTATCCAACAACTTCACCGCGTAAGCCGATTGACATAGGGAAATTGCTCCGGAGTTTTGCTTCACTTTGATGCCTAAGTAATAGCTTAGTAATCCCAGATCACTCATGCCAAACTTCTGTTTCATTTGCGCCTTGAAACTTTTAATTTCTTGCGCGCTATCTCCGCTTATGATCAGATCATCGACATAGACTCCAACTAGCAGGTTTTAACCTTTGTAGTGCTTCGTATAGACCGTGGGCTCGACGGGACATCTACTGAACCCGAGAGAGACCAAACTTTGGTCCAACTTTGAGGTCCAAGATCTTGGCGCTTGCTTGAGCCCATATAGTGCCTTCTTGAGCTTGTAAACCTTCCCTTTTTCGTCTTTCTTCTTGTAGCGAGGGGTTGTTAAACGTACACTTCTTCCGTGAGATCACCGTTGAGGAAAGAGGATTTAAAATCCATGTGATGAACCTTCCAATCCTCCTGTGCTGCCAAAGCTGTGAGCACCCTCATGGTCTCGAGTTGAGAAACCGGTGCAAACACCTCCTCATAGTCAACTCCTTGACGTTGTACGTCGCCCTTTGCAACGGGTCGTGCCTTGAACTTCACAATAGCACCCTTCGTATCCTTCTTTAACTTGTAAACCCACTCCAAACCAATAGTCTTATGGTTCGGAGGTTGGTCTACCAAGGTCCATGTGCCATTGCTCTCAATCTCCTTCATCTCCTCATCCATGGCGTGCTTCCAACTTGGATCTTTGCTCGCCTCTACAAAATTTTCCGGTTCCTCAACTCCGAGCACGCATAGTCCGAAGTACTCGAGCGTAACTAGCTTGACGTGTTTGTAGACCGTCTTGAGGGTTTTATGGCGACGTGGACCGGAGTCCTTTGTGGCTTGCGGAGGTGGCGAATATCTTGGCATGCTTGGCGCTAGGTCATCGACATCGGTGTCGTTGGCGTAGTCATCGTGACCGTGACCATTATCGTGGTCGTTATCACTTTGCGCCTCGTGGTGATCGTGACCACTATGCACCGCCTCAGCTGCAGCGTCCTTGCCAAGATCTTCTCCCCTTTTCGCATCATCGGCGTCGGTGTCCGTATCATAGTGATTTTGATCACCTCGGTCACCATGGCCAGGCGTATCCTGCTTACCGGATAGCTTAGGCGTCACCTTCTTCTCATGAAGTAGCACCTTCCGGTTTGGTGCCACCTTCTTCTCATGAAGTAGCACCTTCTCGTTCGGTGTCACAACCACCATTTGGGCGAGATCGCAAACTTCGGCCGTCGTCTTCGTACTTCGCCAAATTTGTCCTCATCTCCCGCTTGTTAGGCTCCGGACATTCCTTGGCAAAATGACCCATCTTATTGCAATTGTAGCACTTGACTTTGGACATATCCAAATTCCGTGGCATCTGCTCGTTAGATTGATCATCTTTGTCACGCCCTTGTGGCTTGCCGTTTCCGTTGCCTTTTTCTGTGTTCCCGTCGCGCTTTGAGTTGCTCGATCGTTTGCTATCACGCCTTCCTTTGCTGCTAAGGGCTTCCTAGTCAGCGCGTGAGTACATCAGTTGATCGACGTCTTCTCCGTTGCCTTTCCGACAACCACGAGAATTTTCTTCCCACGTCCGCAAGCGTCCGATCGCCTCCGTTATGGTCATGTCCTCGATGTCGGTTAGCTGCTCAAGCGTGCCGATGATGTACGTAAATTTATGAGTCACCGAACTGAAAAACTTTTCAACAACCTCGACCTCTTTGAGCTTTGCACCAAGCGCGCGGATCTCCCCAACCAAAGTGGTGAGACTCATGGCATAGTCGTTGATCGATTCCGTTTCCTCCATCTGCAACTTGTGAAATTGGCGCTTCAGTACTTGTGCCCGAGCCTTCGTGAAGCGATCTTCTCCAATCCTCATCTCCTTGAGTGCGTCGCATGCCTCTCTTGCCGTTTCGTACTCCGCCAATGTCATCAGCACGGAATCCGGTACAGACTGGCTATGGCGGCCATGGCACCTTCGTCGCACTCGTCGTCGACTTCATCGTCGGTGATAGCCTGCCACACTCGAAGTGATCGGAGAATAATCTTCATCTTCACCGTCCAAACGCCGTAGCTGGTGTCGGTCAGCATCGGGTACTGCACCGAGATACTGCGGTGCACCATGACGTTGGCACCGCTCGCCCTGCTCGTTGCTGCGTTCGCCTCCTTTTTCACCTTCTTGACGACGTTCTTGTTCGCTTTGGAGTCGCTGGTCTTGCCGGAACTCAAGTTGATGGACTCGTTGTCGCTTTTGCCCATCGCCTTCTCGTCGCGGCTCTGATACCAATTGTTGGTTTTTGAGCACCAGATCGATCAACCAAACACACACAGTGGCTTCGCAAGCTGGTTGATCAGTACTCATACTCGAGCAAGTTGTCTAGCTTGCACGTGAGCCTGGTCGATTCCAGTACGTGTGCAGCACGTTGAGCTAGCTTGGGATGTGATCCTTTGATCGACTTTCCACGTACGTGCTAGCTATCCTTTTTGCACGATCAGAACTTCTCGGCCGCTCTGCGAACTAACGACGGACAAATAAACACACAGACCAGAAATGGTATTGGATTGCCACAGGCACGTATCGTGCCTTGCTCTTGCCTCCTCTATTTCTTTTTGTGTTTTTCGTTGTGATTACAAGGAGCACCTTGCCGGTGCTTTTATACATGGCCAAGCAGGACTAACTAAACCTATTAGGACTAGGACTCCTAGTTCTATTAGGATTCTTTGCTAATCCTACTCCTACTCCTATTCGGACAAGGCCAACAAGGTTACCGTCTACATGCCAAACAATGAATCATCTCTAAGTGCGCGTGAATTGAAGCTATTATTAAGAATACATCTGGATTTTCGACTGAATTTATTCTATAACCGTGATGCAAAGCTTACAGACCTACCACTATCTCTCAAGTTTTGATTGCACTGACAATGATTCATGTATGGAACATTTTAAATATTTACTAACCAGTAGCATAGGGGTAAAACACCATCGCTGACATCATTTGTTCCCCTAATATAATACTGAGCGAGAAATTTATAATACAAACTATGTATAACCTTATGAAGTATGGTTCAAAGATGACAATTAGTTATCTATTTCGTGCATTGTTCTTGATCCAAAAATTCTTTGGTCACATTTTATTATTTTCTACATTCGGTTAAAGGGTGAAGAGACTTGCCTCCTAAAGCATAGAAATATCTTTCCAAATACACTGAGATGAAGAAATGTATTTGTAGATTTGCCTCCTAAAGCATAGAAATATCTTTCCAAATACACTGAGATGAAGAAATGTATTTGCAGATTTGCCTCCTAAAGCATAGAAATATTTTTCCTCTTACTTTTTTTAAGCTATATATTTCCTCTCTTACTACTTCATTCATGTAGCTTTATCTGTCAAATTGGATGAAATTATTTTATGCAATATACTCTATTTCCAGATATGAGCTACGAGTTGTTATTTTAGAAAAGAAAGACAGTTGGTTAATTTGTAAGAAAAATATGTAGAGTACTTTTCTATCCTCATGTAGAAAAAGGGAACTCATACTTCCAGGGTTCTGTATATACTTCATCCCTTCTGTGAAGCTGACGAGGTTCTTGAACATGTCAATGGTAGTGTTGGGCTCTAGACCGGTGTAATATGATTATCATTTCAGATGGACAAGAAATCAAGGTGGCATTTTCGAACACAGAGTGAATCCGAGTCATGGAGAAGAAAGTAAGAATATGATATTTTCCTGGCCATGTGCTACCGTTGAAAAACTTATATGTGTTGATCTTGAGTCGAGCTAAAAATTTATACGACATTGAGCAACTCATGAATTTGGATTTACTTTTTTGTTATATGAACAGTGTAGTTTTATTATAAACAGTGTAGCGTTCAGGCAATAGAACTAAAGCTATGTGTTTAGAACCATTTGTGAGAACTCACTGCCTCAAGAATTTAATGGAAGAGTCGTATAATGGTTTTTTCAGTCTCTTGTGTAAACCAGCGACGGGTGGCGGCTGTAGCAACGAGAATGTAGTTTTTGTGCCTCCGCAACGCATACACTACTTTTCTTGCTCGTTGCAACGCACGGGCTTGTTTGCTAGTTTAATATAATAAGCACACATATATTCGTCAACAAATTAAAAGCTCAGGAACAACATAATTATAATGTCAAGGATACGTACTTACGCTTGATGAAAAAATTCTGTAGACACCCACATCCTCACTCTAAAAGTCAATAATGGCAGTTCAATGCCGGCGAGACACATGTCAGGTTCATCAGAACAGAACTCACATAGGTTTTGAGCCATTCCTGATTTCTAAACACAAAAACAAGCGTATTAATTAGAACAGATTCCATGATACAACTACACAAATAACAGCATTAATGATCAACAAAATTATTTCTACCAGTACTAATCTGCATAAATACTACAATTTTAGTACTAAAACCCCTACAAAATACATGTACTAATTAGTTATCCCCTCCGTTCCATAATGTAAGCCTTTCTAGCAAGCTACTTCAGGGAACGGAGGTATAGTAGTACTACTTGTAGTGTTCATCGCCATGGCCGGCAAAAAAACCCAGCGGATTCAAAACGATGATGACAACCGATGAAGTGGATAGAACAACCATCTAGCTACTGCTATGGACCCGTAGTCCAGGGATGAACTACTCACGCATCAATTCGGAGGAGGGCATGGTGGTGTAGACCCCTCCGGTGATGAATTTCCCTCCTAGCAGGGTGCTGGGGAGAGCTCCAGAACCCTCCCGATCTCGGGATGACAATGACGGCGTCCTCGGGTGTTTTTTGGGACGAAGTGGAATATATCTAGGGTATACGTCTCGGGAGGAATAAATAGGCGAAAAGGCAGAGGCGGTGGAGGACTGGGGGCCCCCACACCACCCCATGGAGCGGCAAGGGGGGTGCGCCGCCCTACGGTGTGGGCCCCCTGAGACCCCCTTCCGGGTCTCTTGTGGACTCCATGGAACCTTCGGAAATTCTAAGACTTTCGGGCTTCGAATTTTCCAATTCCGATAATATTTCTAGAACAACTTTTCTGAAACTAAAAACAGTAGAAAACATGGAACTGTCTTCATGGCATCTTGTCAATAGGTTAGTCCGTAAAATCGATAAAAATGACATAAAGTGCATATCAAACATGTGGGAAACAATAAGAGAACAACATGGAACATCAGAAATTAAGGATTCGTTTTTGACGTATCAGTTCTCCAATGTAATACTTTGTTTTCTTCTAGTCTTCTAAGACTGTGCAAGTTGTAATGTTATTTTGTAAAGACTGGATCATGCGAAGTAATAGAATTTGACCCATTTGCATGATATTTCATTTTGTACTATGGTGCTAGCAACTGATCCAGGGACTAGCACAATAACACAGGTGTTGTTACATTATTTAAATGTGGGAAAGCCACAAAATGGTATCATAGCATTGTGTTTCTTGTAGAATTCGAGACCCTATGTTTTGAAAAGACCCTAGGATTGAAAATTTACAATGGTCAATCTTTCTAGAAACAAAACATCCCATCTTCATCTTTCTCATATCTTCTTATCTATTATTCACCTTCAAATTTTTCTTATCTTGTTCTAGATAACCTACCTCTTCCATACCATCAAGGAATGATTGTTGATGACCATACCATGAAGTGCAAATGAAATATTGTCACCATCTGAAGACCTACACTCAAGATTATTGAAGAACTCGAAGAAATACTTAGCCTTCACAACAATCAAGAACACCTCAAGACATGTAGATGAGAATTTGAAGAACTAAAGAAGGCATAGATGAGACCACCAATCTAGTTACTTTAACAACGTTAACGTGTTAGTGTATTGATCATACATCTGAGTGTGGTATGACAATACTAGGTTGCTTTCTAAAACTTTGGTGTTAGTGTGATGAATGTGTTGCTACATGTTTGTTATGTGTTGTTTGTAAGATGAGTTTCCTTGATCTGTTGTGTTGGGGTAGGAACCTCCTTTAGCTATCTTTCTAACCTCTACTAATCTCCCCCTAAAACCCCAAACATATGTCTAGACCAAATGCCATCAACCCTGAGAAGTCAATAGCAATGCAGATGCTACTAGAAGCTCAAACTCAGCTGATACAATTGATGACCCAAAATCAAGCCAGCAACCCCAATATGGAGTTAGCACGAGGAATGCAGCAGGTGTTAGATACCCAAACTCTGATAGTGCACATGATGTCCCAAAACATGGAAAATAGTGAAAACAATCATCCCTTCATAGCTAGTGATAACTATGAGGCAGAATAAGATTGGTTGTCAACACTCAAAGCATGCAAAGTTTGTGGAGATGTAACATCCCTGATTTTTGGAAAGTGCAAAAATCACAAAAAATTGAAACTTTTTGTTTTCTATGAAAGCAACCACCGAAAACAAATAAAACGCAAACACAAAGGAAATAATATTTTTATTCCAATGTTATAGAAATTAAAAATCCATTAATGCCTCTGTTTTCCATAATCCCAAAACCTCCTTCAACTAAGTCTTCATAATTCAAAGTGATAGTTTCTCCTTAGCAAACTCCATTATATAAAATGTTTCCAACTCAAATATCACTTTGGAAATAGTATATGTCAACAAAAATCAAAGATTTATAACCCTTAATAAAGTTCTAAACCTCCAAAACATTTGATGAGAATAAAATATTTTAATAATAATTTTTAATTGTTATTCCAAGTTTTAAACATAAAGGTGTGAAAATAAAATGCACTGCTTTGAAAATGACATAAAAGAGGACTTAGAAAACAATATTATGACTTGTACTTTTATTCTAAATTTTACTAAGTCACTTTAATAATAATTATTATTATTATTTAAAAAATGGCATTAAGTTGCTATTAAGTGATTTAGTAATATGTTAAAATTATAAAATGTAATAATGGGATGAACTTGCTTTGAGAAATAATATTTGACCTAAATAATGTATCTGGAATTTTATAAGACCCAATTTCCATTTATTTACATTTTCTATTTTAAAATTTGTATTAAGTCCTATTAGTGATTTAATTTTAATTACAAAATATAAAAATTGACTTGTGTAGGAAACATCATAATAATGTTTCTATTTGGTATATAATTTAATTATAATTATTTTTTTGAAATTTATTTGAGGCTAAAAGTATTTTTAAATCAAAAGTTATAAAGGAAATAAGAAAACGGGAAAAAAAATGATGATGACGTCAGCTATAACGTCACCTCATCTTCAACCCGCAGAGAAACTGCAGTGCCCATTTCTTCTTCGAAGTTATTCGCGTTAATTCGCGCGATTAAGTGTAGAAACGGCCACCACCAGCACATCACCTTAAAGCACCATGCCCCCTCTTCCTTTCCCCTCCCCTGCCTCGCAAAATTGTGCCCCCAATCCCTCTGAATCTATCGCCGGAATCAGCCGCATCTGCCGCCGTCGATCTCCATTTCCGGCGAGGTGAGCCAGTCTCTGTGGCCGAGAACCCCGTCGTTCGATTCCTCTGGTCCTCGCGCCCCTCCTCAACCCCTCCCCTTACTTTTTCCCCTGCAGAAGCAACGCAACCGAAGCTCGTCGGAGACGCACCGTCCCCCATCCACGCCGCGCCGCTGTTACCGGAAGCGGGGAGGTGCGCCGTGGACACCTTCTGCATCTTCGTGTTATGCCGCTTCTCCTCGTCTGATTTATCGAGCCCGGAGATCCCCTTCAGCGTCGCCTCCGTGAGCAACCGAGCCCGCGCCGCCATCCTCGTCATTACCGGCGAAGAATTCGGGCGGGATTCACAGCGGTGAGTTCCTCTCTCTCCCTTAGCCGTCGGATCTACCAGGAACGCCCCAGATTAGATCTCCCCTCGAAGTGGTACGGGCCAATCGGAGAGCGCCGCGTGAGCATGCGCGTTATGTATTATCTGTCGCCCAAAGCAGCGCACAGCCGGCCCAAGCCCACCTCCTATCCGTCGCGCCGCGCGGCAAATAGCCATTTTCGGCCCAGCCTCTCTCTGTATTTATTTCCGAATAGAAAATAGAATTATAATTTTGCAGTTTAGCCCCTGTATCTTAGAATCATCATAACTTTTTAACCACTTGGCCAAATTTGATGAACTTGGACTTTTTGAAATCACCAGAACATGTAGAATCTTTTGGCGTTAACCAAATTAAAATTTGACAATTTAAAATATGATCATTTTCAAATATGCTTGTTTGATGAAATTTGACATAATTCAAATTCTGCAAATCCAATTTTTGCAAACTAAATTGTTTTGGGTTCCTTACAATGTTTACTAACAGATCCATAAGCAAAAAATATTATTTGAACAAGTTTAGAATGGATTTAGAATTATATGGCAATTTGAGCAAATTTGACTTGGTTTAAATTCTATAAATAATTTTAATATGTTTTCTTAAGCATTGTTGCTCCATATGGCAACCTTAATCCATAGAAACCAGTGTCATAGAATTTTGGACACATATGAGCCATACCCATGTATTTTAGGCCAAGTTATCACACACATGTTTCACACCATATTAAAAATGACTTAGGAAATATTTTGCTTAAGTGGTTCTATGTGTGTATGGCTATATGAAACCAAGGCTAAGTCCTTAGTGAAGTTTCAAATTATACTTAGCCAAAAAATGAACCTAAAAACACTAGTACAGATGTTTCCATCAACTTCTTGTCTCCCCATGCTTGCTTCAAGATTTCACCAAGTTGGGATTTGTGAGAACCATGAAGTGCAATGGAGGACTTAACCATCTAGAGATTTTTCAACCTGAAGATAGAAGACCAATGAAGGACTTAGAAAATAAAACAAACTTCAGAAGCATCTCCAAGAAGTGGAAAAACTTAGAAGAAAACCAGAGAAACTTCCAGAAGACTAACCCCCTTTCTCTCTAAGTATTTTTCCTCCCCTTTTCTATTCTTCTCCTTTCAACTTGGTGGCAACATGAAGAGATACAAGGAGGATAAATGAAGAAATTTTTAAGAAAAGACTCCACAAATAGAAGAAACTAAAGGAAGTGCAAGTGTGAAGAAGTCCAGAAGAAAACATCTCCCTCTCTCTTTCTACCTTTCTTCCTATTTTCTTTCTCTTGACTTAGTGGTATTTTGTGCCCATCCCATACCCAAAACAAATTAGTGAAGTGAAAGCCATGAAGAAATCTATCACGACCAAGAGAAGAATCCATCCAAGGAGGAAACTACAATAGAAGCATGACGATGAACTCCAAGAAGACAAGCATGTGAAGGCTTGGAACAATCCACACAAATTGAAGAATAACAAGTTGTTTTTGTCCAACGCTTGACCCAAATGGAAAAGACCAAGACTTTAACTTGTTATCTCCTTGTTATGAAGTTAGTTGAACCTAGACCTATCCTAAACCAAAATGGTAGGACTAACTTAGATCACTCAAATGTCCTGATGAAGATGACTAAGTGTTACACATTGTTATGTGTTACTTTAGTTGAAATAGTGAGATCACCTTGGTGAACTCTTGGAACTTCCTCGACAAATATGTTTATAATAAAGTTAGATCACATCAAACTCAACCTAGTCCATCCCAAGTAAAACCATGGAATTTCCTTAACAAGTATTGAACTCAAATCTTGACCTTGCCCTAGCCAACTTGGTACAACCCCTTTGTTATGATTATTTGCTATGTTTGTTTTCTTCACTTATGTGTTTGATTGCTAGGATGCTTGTTTATTTTTTTTTATTGTGTTTTCAATGAATAGATTGTACGGAGAGCAACGATGTTTTGTGAAGAGTGTGAATTCTTCACCAACTTCAACAAGGCAAGTAACACACCATCAACTACCCATTATTTTCTATATGCATTAGTTGATTTTGAGTAGTATGCATGATAGGAAATTTTACTAAGTTATATTATGCTATGTTATTATCCTAGTAGTGTGTAGCCATCTCTTTTACCCTTGTTATTTTGATAGCCTTAGAACTTAGTAGATGCTATGCAATATTACAAATTGTTTTACTAGATGTTGAGGAAAAATTCTAAGTATAACTAATAAATGAACCACCTGGGTGGAAGTGGTAAGACTGGATTATGTTGAGTGTTTCCTCAGGGCCCTTGTCTAAGGGTTATTCCACTTGAGGTTGTCACTTGCGGATGGCCACCCAGGAACAAAGAGATTACTGTGCGTACATGAGACCGAAAGGGGTAGAAAAGTGGAACCAATTGATTGGTTGTGTTAGGTTAGGACAAAAGAACACCAAATAAGATGTTAGGTCCCACCTCTTGGGAAGATTCCCCCCGTTCCGCCAGATCCGAGAGTTTAGGCTCTAAGTAGTCCTGCAACTCACCAGAGAGAATCCGACGCCGGTGAAGCCCTAACACATAGACTGAGGGAATATTGGTCATCAAAAGACACATGCCACACTCTAATGTTGGGGAAAAAACGGGACTACCGTTCTAGCCCCTCTACGTGAGCCGGAAGGGGTAGAAAGGTGGAACCAATTGCTTTATTGTGCTTTATTAGGCCCAAGAAACACTAAAGTAAATGGTAGGGCCAACCTCTTGGCAATATTTCCCCCGTTCTGTCAGATCCGGGAGTTTCGGGCTCTAAGTAGTCGTGGAACCCGCTAGACAGAATCCGACACCGGTGTAGCCCTAACACAGAGAGTGAGGGAATATTTGGAATCCAAGACCCATTCCACAATATAACACACGTGGTATGTAATATATACCATGTTCTTTGGTGGCATTCATAGGCTCCGGAGCCCCTCTCCGGGGAAACCCTAGCCTCGTTGGGGAAAAAGTCGGAACTGCTGTTCTGGCCTCTCTGCGTAAATGAGCTGGAAGGGGGTAGAAAAGTGGAACCAATTGCTTGGTTGTGTTAGGTTAGGCCCAAGTAACACCAAATAAAATGTTAGGGCCCACCTCTTGGCAAGATTCCCCCCGTTCTGCCAGATCCGGGAGTTTTGGCTCGAAGTAGTCCTCGAACCCGCCAGAGAGAATCCGACGCTGGTGAAGCCCTAACAAAGAGAGTGAGGGAATATTGGTCATCCAAGAAACTTACACACTCTATCACACATTATATGGCATACCATGTGCTGTGGTGGCATTCAGACGCTCCGGAGCCCCTCTTCGGAGAAACCTTAGCCTCCTTGGGGAAAAAGACGAAACTGTCGTTCGGGCCCCTTTACGTGAGCCGGAAGGGGGTAGAAAGGTGGAACCAGTTGATTGGTTGTGTTATATTAGGCCCAAGGAACACCCAAGTCAATGGTAGGTCCAACCTCTTGGCAATATTCCCACCGTTCTGTCAGATCTGGGAGTTTCGTGCTCTAAGTAGTCGTGGAACCCGCTAGAGAGAATCCGACACCGGTGAATCCCTAACAGTAACAAGATGTTCATCGGGCCTTGATGTGAAGTTGGACCTTCACATTTTGTGCTTGTTACGAGGTAAGTACACGTGATGGCGATGCGGGGGAAGGAAGGGTTTCTGGACATTTTTAAAACTAAACAAAATCATATATGTAATAGTGAGATCCGAACAAGGTTAGACCCTTTTGTGCAGATACATAACGGCGACATTCTTCATAACCCCGGAAGGGATTTCTGAGGAATGTCACCATTATGAATGTGCACTAAGGGTTTCAACTTCATCCGGATTTCACGAACCATATTAAATATGTGACATTATTTAGTTCGAAAGAAATCTAGAAACCCTCGCATTCGTTCCTTTCCCCGGATCACCGCCGCCTGTAGTACCTCTTAACAGGAACAAGATGGTCACCGGGCCTTCACATTTTGTGCTTGTTACGATGTAAGTACACGTGATGGCGATCCGGAAAAGGACGAAGACAGGGGTTTTTAGAAATTTTTGAAAATAGACAAAATCATATATGTAATATCGTGAGATCCGAACAAGGTTAGACCCTATTGTCCACGTACATAATGGGGAAATTCTTCATAACCCCGGAAGGGGTTTCTGAGGAAAGTCACCATTACGTATGTGGACAAAAGGGTTCAACTTTGTTTGGATCTCATGATATTACATATGTGACGTTATTTAGTTCCAAATAAATCCAGAAACCCACATCTTCCTACTTTCCCCGGTTCACCACCGCCTATAGTACCTCTTAACAGGAACAAGATGGTCATCGGGCCTTGATGTGAAGTTGGACCTTCACATTTTGTGCTTGTTACGAGGTAAGTACACGTGATAGCGATGCGGCGGAAGGAAGGGTTTCTGGACATCTTTAAAACTAAACAAAATCATATATGTAATAGTGAAATCCGGAAAAAACTAGACCCTTTTGAACACATACATAATGGGGACATTCTTCATAACCCCGGAAGGGAATTCTGAGGAATGTCACCATTACGCATGTGCACTAAAGGGTTCAGCTTCATCCGGATCTCACGAACCATATTACATATGTGACATTATTTAGTTCGAAAGAAATCCAGAAACCCTCGCATTCATTCCTTTCCCCGGATCACCACCGCATGTAGTACATCTTAATAGGAACAAGATGGTCATCGGTTTGTGTGTGTGCCTCATATTTAGGGTGGACACATGCAAGCAGCCTTGGTGGACCCGGCGCGCCAAGTGGGATGTACAAGATCCAAACTTAGTGAAAATCACAAGGCGCACTGAACCACCAAGGCCATATGAGAATGAACCAACTCTTTCAATCATCGGCATTTATTCAAAAGATTGAACGAACATCACAAGTAAAGCTGCAATAACAACTCCAAATTGCTAACACAAAGTAAAAAAAATTCTAACTTAGTGAAATTATTCTAACTTAGTGAAATTATTCTAATTAACTTAGTGAAATTTTCTAACTTAGTGAAAATTTTCTAACTTAGTGAAATTTTTCTAACTTAGTGAAATTATTCCAACTTAGTGAAATTTTCTAACTTAATTAGTGAAATTTTTCTAACTTAGTGAAATTTTCTAACACTAACTTAGTGAAATTTTCTTAAAATTCTTAAGTGAAATTCCTAACACTTAAATTCCTAACACTAAAAAATACTAAGTAAAAATTTCGAACTTAGTGAAATTTTCTAACTTAATTAGTGAAATTTGTCTAACTTAGTGAAATTTTCTAACTTAGTGAAATTTTCTAACTTAGTTAATGAAATTTTTCTAACTTAGTGAAATTTTCTAACAGTAACTTAGTGAAATTTTCTAACACTAACTTAGTGAAATTTTCTAACACTAAAAATTGCTAAGTAAAAATTCCTAACACTAAAAATTCCTAAGTACAAATTTCTAACACTAAAATTTCTCTAACACTAAAATTTCTATTTTTTCTAACACTAAATTCTTAATAAATTTTTAATTAACACTAAACAAAATTGTAAAAACAAAAGCAATAAATAAAAAAAAGTTCTCTGTTCTTGCCTACGTACGGGGCGACGGCGATCGAGGGGCGACGGGCGGCACGGGCGATGGCGACGGTCGCAGGCGCGGGGCGAGGGCGCGGCGTACGGGCGTGGGCGGCGTGCGGACGCGGCGTGCGGGCGCGGCGCGGCGCGGGCGCGGGAGGCGTACGACAGCCTGGCGGCGTCGTCGTCCAAATCCTGCGCGGGGAGTTCTGATTTTGGGGGAGGGGGACGATCAGATATATAGTGAGGGGCATCTGTCCCGGTTCGTAGGAACAACCGGGACAAAAGGGTCTTCCGTCCCGATTGTTCCTACGAACCGGGACGAATGCCTCATCCTTTTTTTCGTAGGGGTACTGTCGGAGGGTTACCCCCGAGTAGGGTAAAGGCAAGAGCTAAGGGCAAGATCAGAAGAGACGTTAGGCAGAGTAGCTGGCTACCCGGTACTCGCTACCCGGTCGACTGCTACTCGGCCGTACACAATGATGGCCAAGAGAACGAATCAATGAAGTTATTCTACTCCAGGTAGAGGAAGTGGTCCGGGTAGAAATGGCGGTTTCCTACTCGGGCCAGAAGTCAAAGGAGCCGTTCTGACACAGGATCCAGCGTATCCTGGGTCCGGACTGGAGCACTGTTCATCTGCAGAGCGCGTGCTTATCCGCGCCAGGGTGTCGGCAGTGCGTCGCAGGTTAGGGGGGCCTACCCTGTGACGGTGGCAGTGATAACAGATCAGATTCTTGGTTTTGCATAACGACTTTCCACACCAGACAAACCAGGAAGCCAAAGGTGTCAGCGGGAAGCTGGAAGTGTGCAGTGTGCACACTATGTCGACATCTGTTTGTACTTTCCCCCCCTTGGCTGTATCCGGCCGGGCACCAGTATATAAGGTGCCCTGCCTCCTCCTGTGTGAGGGTTGCGTCTTTAGGGAGAACACTTAGCTTACTCGTTGCTTAGAGAGAAGGGTGGCTACCCGGCTGTAGGCCAAACTGTACTGTGGCTACTCGGTGAGACACAAATATAAAGAGAGAAAGGCAGGAGTAGGGGTTTTACCTCCACACGAGTAGCGTCGCTGCGTGATCCCTCCCAGAGCACCTCCAGCATCCATCGTTCCCACATCTTTAGCCATCCAATGGCATCTGCCATGACACCACCACGACAGTTGGCGCCCACCGTGGGGAAACCAGCGGCGCTGGCTGGAGTTCACGTTCGGACGGGATCCATTTCTGCTGCTGGGGAGCGCGTGGTCTGTGGCCTTATCCACAGATTCGGCTCCTTCGACTTCGTCATCGACAACGCCGGCGATTTCGGCGGCAGGGCCATGCCGGAGGGCGGCACGGTGCTCTCCTTCGGCTCGCACCTCGTCTACGTCGCCACCGTCATCGACCGCGAGTACCCCCGAGCAGGTGCATGTTGCGGAAGATCCCCCTGCTGTCATCGCTGCCCGCGGAAACCCAACTGGCTGTTCTGCGGACCGCGTGGAGGTGATGATGACCGGTCCTGCTGCTGATGCCGGGAAGGGCGTGGCTGCTGCCGCGGGAGTCATCGAGGATCTTGATGGCGCGAGTGCTGGCGGGCGGACGCACAAGCCCTACGACGCGCCTCACAACATCCCGGGCTACATCTCTCCTTCCACGACATCGACGATACCGGCATCCGCCGTGGGGGTGGGCATGCGGCCTCCCACCGAGCTCGAGCTCATGACCATGCGGGCGCAGCTCGACCAGCAGCGCCAGGCGCTGCTCGCCGAGCAGGCGGAGCTGGATAAGGTTAGGCTTGAGCTTAACCTGGACCAAAACGAGTACAACAGGGCTCACGGCTTCACGCCTGTGGTGAGGAGGCCTTCCAAGGCAGGCGCTACGCGCCGCAACCTAGGCACCGAGATGGCAGCAGTTGGTGAAACTGCGAGCCAAAACACCGCCACCACCAGACCCAAATACAGCACCCCCGCCAAAACCCTTAGAGCTGCTGAGGTTGTAGCTGCTGAGTTGCCGCATCTCGCTGGCGACGCGCGCGTTAGGCAGCAGGAGAGGCTCAATGAGCTAGTGCTAGAGGCTGCTAGGCAGAACGAGGAGTTCCGGAAAGCCAACCCGGGTGCTGGAGCTTCTCAGGTGGTGCATTCGCATGCGGCTAGATCTAACGATCAGGCCTCATCACCGCATCCCAGCCGTGAGAGGGACCGGAGTGGGCACTCTGGCAGAGACAGGCAGATGCAGGTGTACAACCCGGCTGTCGCCGCGAAACAGCACGCTGTGCCGCGACAGTCCGGTCAAAAACACAACACTGCAGGAGCAGGCTATCAAGCCCATAAAGCTCGTAGCCAGGAGCGAGATGGAGACCGCCCAGGCCCTTCTCGGCATCAGGTTGCTCAGCCTACTCGGCAGAGACCGCAGCCGCGTGCAATCGCACCAGCCGCCAACCCGGTGGAGCAACCTACAGTCGTGCAGGTGGACAGATATGATGATGGCTACTCGGCTATGGGTTTGGCTGGCTATGATATCCTGGATCGCGTGGGTGAGCATGTGTTGGAGCCCAGTGATGCCCGGCACAAGCTAGACCGGATCAGCCTATCCGCGCAACTCGAGAGCAAGGGGCCGCCTGGCCCAGAATGCTTTGGCCCACGCATCATGACAGAGCCATCTGTGAAGCAGTTCCAGCTCGCTAGGGGGACCAAGTGCTATGACGGCAGCACCAAGCCGGAAGACTGGCTCAATGACTATGTCACGGCCGTGCACATTGCAGGCGGCAACCGGAGATGGGCCGTGCGGTACATCCCGCAGATGCTAGAAGGACCAGCAAGAACTTGGCTCAACAAACTGCCCAAGCACAGCATCAACTGCTGGCTTGACTTCGCGGAGGCCTTTGTCAGCAACTTCACCAGCACCTACCGGAGGCCGAATAGGCCGCAGCAGCTATCCGCTTGCAGGCAGCGGGAAGAGGAGACGGATCGAGAATATCTTACTCGGCGGAGTACTCTGAGGAACACCTGTGAGGGTGTGAATGAGGCCCAGGCCATCACTTGGTTTGCGCTGGGCTGCCGGCATGGCAGCATGTTGTGGCAAAGGCTGCAGAGAGAGATGCCGAGTACTCTCGCTGAGACCATCTGGATTGCGGATCAGTTCGCACTCGGCGACCCGACTCAGCCTCTTCTTGACGCTGCTGAGCCGAGAAGGAACTACAACAATAACAGCAACAAGCGCAATGAGTTCCGCAACAAGCGCAGAGGTGACCGGATTGATACCCGGTACGATCCTGAGGAGGTGAACGCTGTGGCTACAGGAGCTGGGAGTAGCCAGAGGCCAAAAACTGCTGGAGCCCAGTACGGGCAGAACCAGAATCAGGGCCAAGGCAACAAGAAGCCGTACAACGCTTCCTAGCAGGGTAGCGGCAACTCGGGTCCGGCACCGAACTTTGTCTTCAAGGACATGAAGGATGGCCCATGCAGCTTCCATACTCGGCATCCCGCTAGACCCGCCAACCACACTACTCGACAGTGCAGTTGGTGGGAAGAGATCAAAAATGAGGGCCTGCCTCCTCCTCCTCCTCTGCCAGCTGTGAATGTTGTGGTGCAGCCTGCTCGCGCACCCGCTGCCCGGCCTCCAGTTTTCCCGAGAAGAGAGAATGTGAACCAGGTGGCTTTAGGAGCCAACCGCTGCTTCAACAACGATGGCTACCGCAACAACAACAACAACGACCGCAACCGCAACTACAACAGAGGCAACAACAACAGAGGTAACAACAACAATGGCAACAATGGTGATGGAGGCCGCAACCAGTACCAGGAGCATCACGAGAGGTACATGATCTTCACCTCTGAGCCCGTCGACAAGCAGTCTCAGCACAGGCGTGCCATGGAGGTCAACGCTGTGATCCCTGCTGTTCCTCACTACATGCACTGGTGCAACCAAGAGATCACGTGGTCCAGAGCGGATCATCCTAAGGTGATGCCCAACCCGGGTAGCTACGCCTTGGTGATGGATCCCACCTTCTTGGGTCCTCAGAAGAACGTGAAGTTCAGCAAGGTACTGATCGACAACGGCAGCACATCAACATTGTGTACAAAGACACACTTGAGAAGCTCGGAATGGCCGAGAACATGCTGCTACCCAGCAAGACCACTTTCCACGGCATTGTGCCGGGAGTTTCTTGCAATCCGATTGGCCGAGTATGGATAGACGTGCTATTCGGTACCAGGGAGAACTGCCGCACAGAGAGCCTGCAGTTCGAGGTAGTTGATCACCAGAGCCCCTAGCACGCCCTACTCGGCAGGCCTGCTCTGAGAAAGTTCATGGCCTCTACTCATACTGCATATCTGAAGATGAAGATCCCTGGTCCCAATGGCGTGATCACCATATCTTGTGATTACAAGAAGTCTATGGAGTGTGCCTCTGCTGGCTCCCAGTTGGCGGAGTCTATGGTGATTGCTGCCGAGAAGAAGAAGATGTACGAGGTGGTGTCTATGGCGCAGTCCGCGCAAGCTGGTGCGCCTGGCATGCCGAGTTCCCAGCACGGGACGGCGTTCCAGGCATCTCAGGAGACGAAGAAGATCCAGGTCGACCCTGAGTTCTCCGACCGTGTTGCCATCATTGGCTCAGGGTTGGGGGAGAAATAGGAAAGCGAGATCATCCACTTCCTCCGTGAGAATCGGGACGTGTTCGCCTGGTCCAATGAGGATCTACCAGGTGTCCCGAGGGAGTTGGTTGAGCACTCGCTACATGTGCGTCCTGACGCCAAACCAGTGAAGCAGGCTATGCGCCGCTTCGGAGATGAGAGAAGGAAGGCCATCGGTGATCAGATCACACGGCTACTGATAAGCAATTTCATCATGGAGGTGTTGCATCCGGATTGGCTAGCCAACCCGGTCATGGTTGAGAAGAAGAAGGAGGATACCAAGGCCGCTACCGCATGGCGCATGTGCGTCGACTACACCGACTTGAACAAAGCCTGCCCTAAGGATCCTTTTCCGCTACCCCGCATCGATCAGGTGATCGATTCCACTGCTGGCTGTGAGCTGTTGTCTTTCATAGATGCCTACTCTGGTTTTCATCAGATAGCTCTCAACCCTGCTGATCAAATAAAGACTGCTTTCATTACCCCGTACGGGGCTTATTGCTATCGTGTCATGTGCTTTGGGTTGCGGAATGCGGGTGCTACTTATCAGAGATGCATGCAAAAATGCTTGCATGATCAACTCGGCAAAAATGTGCAGGTGTACGTAGATGACATTGTCATCAAAACGAATAAAACACATACTCTGCTTAGTGACCTTGAGGAAACTTTTGCTAACTTGCGCAAGTATAAGATGAAGCTGAACCCGAGTAAATGCACCTTTGGCGTCCCGGCTGGCAAGCTACTCGGCTTCTTGGTATCCAGTCGGGGCATTGAGGCCAATCCTTCAAAGATAAAAGCTATTGAGAGCATGTCTTGCCGAGATCCCTGAAGGATGTGCAAAAATTCACTGGTTGCTTGGCATCTCTGAGTCGTTTCTTGGGCAGAATGGGCGACAAGGCCCTGCCCTTGTATCAATTGATGAAGAAAAGCGACAAGTTCGTCTGGACACCGCAAGCTGATGTGGCATTCAAAGAGCTAAAGGCAATGCTGGGTAGCGCTCCCATCTTGGCTAGTCCGCTACCCAAGGAGCCAATGCTGCTATACATTGCTGCTACCAATCGAGTGGTAAGCGTGGTGATTGTGGTGGAGCGAGAAGAGGAAGGCAAAAGTGTGCAGCGGCCAGTGTATTATCTCAGTGAGGTGTTGTCCAGCTCCAAACAGAACTACCCGCACTACCAGAAGATGACTTACGGCGTGTACCTAGGCGCCAAGAAGCTAAAGCACTATTTCCAAGAACATCCCATCACCGTGGTGAGTTCAGCTCCCATCTCGGATATCATGGGCAACAAGGAAGCAAGTGGCAGGGTAGCCAAGTGGGCAATCGAGCTAGCCGCCTACGCTCCCGCTTATGCGAGAAGAGAAGCCATCAAGTCTCAGATTCTGGCGGAATTTCTTGTGGATTGGGCTAAGGTGCAGTATGAGCCTCCTACTCCGGTATCCAACTACTGGAAGATGCACTTTGATGGCTCCAAAATGAAGGAAGGCCTTGGTGCTGGCGTAGTGCTTACGTCACCCAAGCGAGATCAACTCAAGTACGTGCTGCAAATCCACTTCAAGGCATCCAACAATGTTGCAGAGTACGAGGTTGTGGTACATGGCTTGAAGGTAGCAAAGGAAGTTGGTGTGCAGCGCATCATATGCTATGGCGACTCGGATCTAGTTGTGCAGCAAGTTTCTGGCACTTGGGTTGCTCTGGATGCCAACATGGCGTCATATCGCTTCCTGGTCCAAACCATGACAGGATTCTCTGAAGGCTGCGAGTTCCAACACATCCATCGAGCAGAGAATGAGGCAGCTGATGAGCTGTCCAAGTTGGGGTCTTCTCGGCAGTACATCCCGGCTGGGATTGCCTTGGAGCATTTGAGAAAGCCGTCTATCAAGCCATCCCCCAACTCGGAATCCATTTTCGTTCCTTCTCTGCCTAGTGAAGAAGCATTTCCAATGGAGATTGACTGGGAAGGTGCAAAAGAGGACCCGGGGACTGCAGTCTCCATCATGGGGACTGGGGCCTGCAACCCGGGGACTGCCCCTCCTTACCCGGGGACTGCCCCTCCTTACTCGGGGACTGTCGCTCCTTACTCGGGGACTACCCCTTTCAACTCGGGAACTATCGCTTTCCTTGAAGAAGTCCTTGCAAACCGTTCGGGGCTGCAGAGAGTCAATCCCAACTCAGAAAAAGATGCAGTGGTGGTTGTTCCGATGGAAGTGGACGAACCAGTGTTTCCTGCACGGGAAATGCCGAGTTGGGCCATGCCCATATTATCCTTTCTAAAGGAAGGCACCCTCCTAGATGATGAGGTTACTGCAAGGCCGATTCAGAGAAGATCCAAGGGCTACACCATCTTCAGAGAAGTGCTGCATAAAAGAAGTCCCACTAGCGTGCTGCAACGCTGTGTGGAACCGGAAGAAGGAGAATAAATTCTGGTGGCAATACATCAAGGGGAATGCGGAAATCACGCCTCTTCTCGGGCGCTAGTCAAGAAGGCTTTTCGGCATGGTTTCTTCTGGCTCACTGCTTTGAAGCAAGCTGAAGATATTGTGAGGAAGTGCAACGGCTGCCAGAGATTCGCAAGTAAGATCCACATGCCTGCTTCCGAGTTGAAAACCATTCCCATCACCTGGCCATTTGTTGTTTGGTGTCTGGATATGGTTGGTCCCTTCAAGCCGGCTAGAGGCAACATGACTCACATCTTGGTCATGGTTGACAAGTTCACCAAGTGGATTGAAGTAAAGCCTATTCGGAAATGCGACAGAGCCACTGCTGTGAGTTTCCTGAAGGATGTGATCCTGAGATACGGCTACCCGCACAGCATCATCACGGATAACGACACGAATTTTGCTGAGGGTGCCATGGTGAGATTCTGCAGAGATAAGCACATCCGACTAGATGTCGCGTCTGTCGCGCATCGCGCCTCCAATGGGTAGGTGGAAAGAGCAAATGGCATGGTGCTTGCAGGCATAAAGCCAAGGCTGATTGAGCCGCTGCTGAAAACACCGGGGTGTTGGTTAGACGAGTTTCCAGTGGTGTTGTGGGGTCTAAGGACTACCCCTAACCGGTCAACTGGCTACACACCATTCTTCTTGGTTTATGGGGCTGAGGCCGTGTTGCCAATCGACCTAGAGCATGACTCCCCCCGAGTAACCCTCTACACTGAGGCGGAGGCGAGAGAAGCTCGAGAAGATGACGTTGACCTGCTAGAAGAAGCAAGAGAGCTTACTCTGTCACGTTCAGCTGTTTACCAGCAAAACTTAAGGCGTTATCATAGCCGGAAAGTGAACCCAAGGGTTTTCCGAGAAGGAGACATGGTCCTTAGGCTCGTGCAGCGCACAGCCGGGATGCACAAGCTATCCCCTCCGTGGGAAGGGCCGTTCATTGCGAGCAAGGCTCTACTCAATGACGCGTACTACCTTGTAGATGCGCAACCATCGCAGAAGAACAGGCCGGATAAAGCTGGGGAGGAATCCAAACGCCCCTGGAATGTAGCTCTACTCCGTCGCTTTCATTCATGAGCAAAAGTGTGTATGTACTCTCTTATCCGAGTTAAACTCCTACTCTGCAATCTGAAATTGAACTTGGGGACTGCCCTCGTCCAAACTGTTCCTTGTGTTTACCCTGCTTTATTTTGTCTACTCGGTTGAACCACTCAGAATTTCAAAAGCATACAAAGTAGTGTGTTTAAACTCACCGGACACTCTGCAACTCTGCTGCTGTCCGCAACCCGGCTTCATGGCAAGCCAGAGAACAAGCCAACGAGTCAATGAACACATGAAAAATTGCAAAGGAAAGGAAAGGTGTGGCAACCGAGTAGAGTGCTTTTCTCCTGTTTTTTGTTAACTTTTTTTGGCTGAGTGGTGGGTAGTGTTACTATGACTGTTTCTAAGTGTCTAAGTACTTGAAACTCCAACTTTAAACTCTTGTGACTCGACTACCAAAAAAGCAACAAGTTGCAGGTAAGAGCTGAGATAAAAAGAAGGAGTGGATAAAAAATGCAACTCGGGGACTTGCATCATAACGCGACCCGGCATCAAGCCAGAATTGCTCAAATATTAAGTATAAAACATCAAGATGCTCCTCGCGGAACTTCTTGTACTCTTCTGCGGATAGAAACAACACGATAAGCATAGTAGCCAGGAGAAAGGAGAGAAACAACTGAGAATACGGCAACTCACCTTCAAGCTCCTTGATCTTGCTTTCTGCAGAAGCAACAAAGACATGGCAATGTTTGTGCTCCTCTGCCATCGCCTGAAATTTGCCTGCAGAGTAGAAGGAGTTAGAGCAAAAAGCAAATACGGGCGTAAACACAAAACGCGTTAACCGAATAGCTAGAAGCTTACTCTCGAGATCCGACAGTTGGAGGGCGCGATCCAGGGCAGCTTGCTCCGTCTCAGCATCAGTTTTGCGTTCTGCTTCTAGGGCCTCAAGGCGCCTCTTGGCGACGTAGTGATTCCAGAGCAGCCGCCGGTAAAGGGTTGTCCGCTTCAAGAGGCTATTCTGTGAAGAAGAAAGAAAAGGAGTTAGACAGTGTTTTGAAGATTTGACCCGAGAAGACGGCAACTCGGTTGAGTACCCGTCTACTCGGCCCGAATCTCGGGGACTGGGTAGC